>VTFQ01000021.1:39646885-40046885 GCA_036281575.1 Ancherythroculter nigrocauda | reverse complement strand
TGCAAAAGGTGGCAGGATCTGTTTGGTTGAGCAGTGCTCTGACTGAAGGGGAACGGGATGGAAATTTGACTGATGGAGAGAAAGTTCTGCCCTGTTTTTGTTTGTCCTCTCTGGGTTTCAGATGAAGAGATTTTAACCAACCCACTTAACACTGTGTCCTAACCAGACGTGACGCGATGAGATTCCAGCGACAAGCAATTAGCCTGTCCACAACAGATGAGACACGACTATAGGACACGACAAAATTGATCACAAATCACAGCCAATCAGAAGGGCGTGTGGGCGGAGTCTCTCTGCAGGCGCACTGCACTCAGCCAAATCAATCCAAAATCAGCCAATCAGAAGAGCATGTGGGCGGAGTCTCTCTGCAGGCGCACTGCACTCACAACCAAATCAATCCAAAATCAGCCAATCAGAAGAGCGTGTGGGCGGAGTCTCTCTGCAGGCGCACTGCACTCGCAACCAAAGCAATCCAAAATCAGCCAATCAGAAGAGTGTGTGGGCGGAGTCTCTCTGTTAGAGCACTGCACTCACAACCAAATCAATCCAAAATCAGCCAATCAGAAGAGCGTGTGGGCGGAGTCTCTCTGCAGGCGCACTGCACTCACAACCAAAGCAATCCAAAATCAGCCAATCAGAAGAGCGTGTGGGCGGAGTCTCTCTGCAGGCGCACTGCACTCACAACCAAATCAATCCAAAATCAGCCAATCAGAAGAGCGTGTGGGCAGAGTGTCTCTGCAAGCGCACTGCACTCAGCCAAATCAATCCAAAATCAGCCAATCAGAAGAGCATGTGGGCGGAGTCTCTCTGCAGGCGCACTGCACTCACAACCAAATCAATCCAAAATCAGCCAATCAGAAGAGCGTGTGGGCGGAGTGTCTCTGCAAGCGCACTGCACTCAGCCAAATCAATCCAAAATCAGCCAATCAGAAGAGCGTGTGGGCGGAGTCTCACTGCAAGAGCACTGCACTCACAACCAAATCAATCCAAAATCAGCCAATCAGAAGAGCGTGTGGGCGGAGTCTCACTGCAAGAGCACTGCACTCACAGCCAAATCAATCCAAAATCACAGCCAATCAGAAGAGCGTGTGGGCGGAGTCTCTCTGCAGGTGCACTGCATTCACAACCAAATCAATCCAAAATCAGCCAATCAGAAGAGCGTGTGGGCGGAGTCTCTCTGCAAGAGCGCTGCACTCACAGCCAAATCAATCCAAAATCAGCCAATCAGAAGAGCGTGTGGGCGGAGACTCACTGCAAGAGCACTGCACTCACAGCCAAATCAATCCAAAATCACAGCCAATCAGAAGAGCGTGTGGGCGGAGTCTCTCTGCAGGCGCACTGCACTCACAACCAAATCAATCCAAAATCAGCCAATCAGAAGAGCGTGTGGGCGGAGTCTCACTGCAAGAGCACTGCACTCACAGCCAAATCAATCCAAAATCAGCCAATCAGAAGAGCGTGTGGGCGGAGTCTCTCTGCAGGCGCACTGCACTCACAACCAAAGCAATCCAAAATCAGCCAATCAGAAGAGTGTGTGGGCGGAGTCTCTCTGTTAGAGCACTGCACTCACAACCAAATCAATCCAAAATCAGCCAATCAGAAGAGCGCGTGGGCGGAGTCTCTCTGCAGGCGCACTGCACTCACAACCAAAGCAATCCAAAATCAGCCAATCAGAAGAGTGTGTGGGCGGAGTCTCTCTGTTAGAGCACTGCACTCACAACCAAATCAATCCAAAATCAGCCAATCAGAAGAGCGTGTGGGCGGAGTCTCTCTGCAGGCGCACTGCACTCACAACCAAAGCAATCCAAAATCAGCCAATCAGAAGAGTGTGTGGGCGGAGTCTCTCTGTTAGAGCACTGCACTCACAACCAAATCAATCCAAAATCAGCCAATCAGAAGAGCGTGTGGGCGGAGTCTCTCTGCAGGTGCACTGCATTCACAACCAAATCAATCCAAAATCAGCCAATCAGAAGAGCGTGTGGGCGGAGTCTCTCTGCAAGAGCGCTGCACTCACAGCCAAATCAATCCAAAATCAGCCAATCAGAAGAGCGTGTGGGCGGAGTCTCTCTGCAGGCGCACTGCACTCACAACCAAAGCAATCCAAAATCAGCCAATCAGAAGAGTGTGTGGGCGGAGTCTCTCTGTTAGAGCACTGCACTCACAACCAAATCAATCCAAAATCAGCCAATCAGAAGAGCGCGTGGGCGGAGTCTCTCTGCAGGCGCACTGTACTCACAGCCAAATCAATCCAAAATCACAGCCAATCAGAATAGCGTGTGGGCGGAGTCTCTCTGCAGGAGCACTGCACTCACAACCAAATCAATCCAAAATCAGCCAATCAGAAGAGCATGTGGGCGGAGTCTCTCTGCAGGAGCACTGCACTCACAGCCAAATCAATCCAAAATCAGCCAATCAGAAGAGCGCGTGGGCGGAGTCTCTCTGCACTCACAGCCAAATCAATCCAAAACCACAGGCAATCAAAAGAGTTCAAAGAGTTGAAAGTTCTTGTTTTCTTTATTTTCGACATCTGAAGTGAATTATCCATTGTTGCTTTCAGTACAGCTATGAAGGCATTGCAAAATAATATTCAAACTTTAAATTTAGCATTAACTAAAGCACATAATTAGTACCTGAGATTATCTTGTTTCACAGACAAGGCTTAAGCTAGTCCCAGACTAAAATGCATGTTTGAGCTGTTTGAACTGAAAGTAACTTGTACTGATATCTCTTAAAATATGTCAGTGCCATTGTTTTGTCTCAAGATGCACACCAGTGATGTTTTTTTTTTCTAGGGTATGTTTATAAAAGCTACTTAAATACCTAATTGAACTAAGGCTTAATCCTGGCTAAGCCTAAGCCCTGTCTGTGAAACCAGCCCTGTATGTTGTTGTTCCAGCCACGACGTTGCAAAAATAGAAACTAGAAAAATAGAATCTACTGTCATTCATCACATTTCACCATAATGGACGGTTAGGACAAAACTCTGATCAACATGGAAAATACAGTTTGCTTTTCATCGCGCGTCATATCGCGTCTGTTTAAGACACATTGTTCTTGTTAAATTGCTACTTTTTTTCTTTTAACAAGGGATTTAATTTAAGATCAACACAGTCATTCAAACTAACTTCGTTATTTTGCTTTGAGAAACACGTTACAACCTGTTATTTTCAATTCAGTATTCTAGTGTGATTTAAACAGGAAATATAACGTTTATAAAATACAATTTCGCAAATGTCTGTTATAAAAAGCATGCAACACTTCAATTCAGCCTGTGGATATTTCTGAACTGAAACAAAGGCCGAGCAGCGATTACATACTTTATTGGCAGGCTTACTTCACTTGGGCTGCACATGTGGCCAGCACTGCCCCAGACGCCCAGATGTTGTTTTTAATGTGTTTGTGTAGAGACAGTGCTAAGCCTAGCATGGCAGCTACACATGGCTTTTGTTCCCACCATAGATGAATTACATTTCTAAACTACAGTACCCCTAATGCAGTGCAGAGCTGGTGGCCTGAAAGGGGTCCTATTATGCTCTTTTTCTCCATGTTCATCTTTCTTTAGTGTGTAATGTTGCTGTTTGATCATGAAAAAGATCCTCCAGCAGGAGTTCTTCTCTATATCAGTGTCAGTGTTTCTGAACTCCTGAAATGCCTCCATTGTAGTCTTGAGTTTTCTTCACTATATTCCTCATTTAGATAATTCATACGCAGAATAAATGGGTGGGGCCTGGTTGAGTTAGTTACTAGTGTGTTGAAACTGGAGGTTATGGTAAGGGACGGTACATTTCCCAAACACGCTCGAAGCGCTTGAACAATCACAACACAATCACAAAAGAGTCGATTCCTCGACTCTCAATAGCCCCAGAGTCGGGGTCGACTCCAGCACAGGAATGGACTCTTCACTGTTGATGTGTCTGGAATCGCTCACTTGTTTACTGATTCTCGAATCCATAGCCTACATAATGCATGGCAGTTCAGTGCATAATGTCTATGGTTAAGTGCACTAAGCAAGGAGTGAACGAAATGAAGCGAGGAATTCGGACACTGACGAATCGCGTCGGAGAGCCGTCGCAGAAACTTTGTCACATACATTTATGTAGCTTACTTTAGAAATAGATAACAGTCATAGTGACTTTAGTTTGTAATTATACATACCTCCGTGTCAGCTATAGTATTGATGGTAGCTTATATTATTGCAATAAATATAGATTTGTTTTTCCATAGTTAACCGTGTTCATTAAACTAACCACAAATAAAAATAAAAACCTCACACCAGTAATAAACACATTAATAAGTGTAGGCCTACATGTATGCATTTTTATGTATTGTATCAATTTTACTATCTTTAACTCTCGTGTCCAAGCACTTTTAAGACAATGATCATGTGCGTTTAGCGCCATCCCCCGATCATTATAATGAGATGAATTCATTAAAGAATCCCTGCTTTCTCGTTTAATTCAGACATAATATTCAACCTCAGATGTTTTTCGTGACTTTTCTCTTGGTAAAATTAAGTATCGCAATTAGCAACGTTGATAGGCTACTCATCAATCATCTCTAAATTGGACTAATTTGGACAGTCTCGCTAAACGTGTGTTGTTTTAATGAGGGAATTTTAAGGCTTTGGGTCGGGGAAAAATAAATTAAGTGTGTAAGGACTGCCATCTTGGCTTATTTATGACCCTGTTTTGATGTAGAGTAGATGGAGTCGAGGAGTCTGAGTCGACTCCAAAAAACCTGGAATCGAACACCCCTAGCTGCAACTATGGAGAATATGAGGGAAATAATGTGTTTTTTGAACATTTAAGCATGAAAACCCTATTCTATAGTAGAAAAAAATCATAAAAATCATAAAAGTAGCCCATATGAACAGTGTGCTTCAACGACATTATACCACAGTGTTTAAGCAAAAAGTCGGATCAGTCAGATTCACTGAAAAGATCTAACGCATTGTTCACAAATTGGATAAAGCTGCTTCTCGAGAAATCCCACAAACATTTGGCTGGGTGATATGGCCAAAAATATGATCACAATAACATTTTTCATATCAGTCCATATCGACAATACCACGATAAATGCCAAATCTGTTTCTTTCAAATTTAAAGGTTTAAAGATTTTTGCTCTTGAATGAAAGTTGTAGAAACCAGACAGTTAATTGTGGTTTTAAACTACTCTTTATTGTCAGAACACTTGGCAAACAGGTGAACATTTCACAAATCTATTCAAAACATTTATAATGAGAAAATGATAAGTAAACTTAAGTAAATCACAATAGGGAAGAAAAGACTACCGCAACATCCTTTTCATGCCATCCTGCCAACTTTAATCCCTGCAATTCAATGCAATATATCCATGCAAAGAACTTGAAAGACAAGCCATTCAAGATCAAGTTTACAAACCTTCCAGTCAAAGTCACATATCACACAATGAAAAAGATGAAAATCAATGTCTGTCCTTTCAATTAGTTGTAAGAATTTTACTCAAAGGTCTGAAAATTCACTTTCTTTATTCGAATACTTAATTCGGGACTTATTCGGGACTTCATTTACTGTAAACTGAAAAGTAGGCCATGATATTAATTGTTTATATTATTTTTCTCTACATGCATGAGAAAAAAAGACAGAGTCACATTAAAAAGGCAGAGAAAGTTATTACATTGAAGAAAAATGATGAAAAAAAACTAATGTATGTGTGAAATTTAAGTAATTATTGAATGAAAATCTTCCCCTCCACCATCACTTTGAAATCTCAGTTGCACATGGATGTGCATATTCAAACTCAGCATATGAACAAACTCAAACCAGGTTACAATACACAAGATTGTCATTTGGAGTCAATAGCTACTCTACGTTTACATGCACCCAAATAATCGGTTTATAAATCGGACTGAAACATCTTTAAAGGATTAGTTGACTTCAGAATGAAAATTTCCTGATAATTTACTCACCCCCATGTCATCAAAGATGTTCATGTCTTTCTTTCTTCAGTCAAAAAGAAATTAAGGTTTTTGAGGAAAACATTCCAGGATTTTTCTCCATATAGTGGACTTCAATGGGCACCAAAAGGTTGAAGGTCCAAATGTCAGTTTCAGTGCAGCTTCAAAGAGCTCTACATGATCCCAGACGAGGAATAAGAGTCTTATCTAGCGAAATGATTGGTCATTTTCTAAAAAAAATATATATAAATATACAGCGTTCAGCGTAAATGAGTACACCCCCTTTGAAAAGTAACATTTTAAACAATATCTCAATGAACACAATTTCCAAAATGTTGACAAGACTAAGTTTAATATAACATCTGTTTAGCTTATAACAAGAAAGAAAGTTAATAATATAACTTAGAGAACAAATTTTCAGTTTTACTCAAATTAGGGTGATGAAAAAATGAGTACCCCCCACTGAAAGTCTCTGGAGCAAAGCTAAATTTTAGACTACAAATGTCTAATTTAACAAGAATTCAACCACAGGTGAGTCTAGTTATTCATTACACAGGTGTCCAGCAGATAGTTGACTATAAAAGGGTGTTAAAACCCCATTTCATGCTGTCAGCAATGGCACCACATGGACGAGAAATGTCACAAGACCTGAGAAAGAAAATAATTTCTTTACACCAGAAAGCTGAAGGCTACAAGAAGATCAGCAAAGCTTTACTTATCAGTCAGAATACTGTAGCAAAAGTGGTACAAAAATTTAAAAAAGATTTAACTGCAACCATCTCACAGAGACGTCCAGGTCGTCCACGGAAGTTAACACCTCGGCAGGAGCGTCTTCTGATGAGAAGGGTTAAAGAAAATCGGCATGCACGCAGCATTCACAGCAGTTATCTAGAGAAGTAGAAAGCCAAACTGGGGTGACTATTTCCTGTGACACAATACGGCGTACACTGCAGAGGAATGGCATGCATGGGTGCCGTCCACGAAAGAAGCCTCTCCTAAAGCCCAGGTACAAAAAAGCCCATCAAGAGATTGCCAGGGCCCACGCTGACAAAGATGAAGACTACTGGGACTCTATACTCTGGAGTGATGAGACCAAGATAAATGTCGTTGGAACTGATGGCTTCAAACCTGTCTGGCGTCACAAAGGTGAGGAATACAAAGAAAAATGCATGGTGCCTACAGTGAAACATGGAGGTGTCAGTGTCCTTATGTGGGGCTGCATGAGTGCTGCTGGTGTCAGGAGCTGCATTTCATTGATGCCATCATGAATTCACAGATATACTGCTCTATACTGAAAGAGAAGATGCTACCCTCACTCCGTGTCCTTTTCCAACATGACAATGATCCTGAACACACATCTAAGGCCACTGTTGGATTTCTGAAGAAGAACAGGGTGAAAGTGATTCAGTGGCTCCTGATCTGAACCCAATCGAACACCTATGGGAGCATCACTCTCCATCCAGCATCCAGTCTCTAAAAGAGCTCATTCTTGAAGAATGGAAAAAGATAGATGCTGCAAAATGTCGCCAACTTGTTCATTCCATGCCTAGAAGACTTGGTGCTGTCATTAAAAATCATGAAGGACATACAAAGTACTAGATGTAGTAGTTTTTGTTGTGGGGGGGTACTCATTTTTGCATCACCCTAATTTGAGTAAAACTGAAAATTTTGTTCTCCAAGTTATATTATTAACCTTTCTTTCATGTTATAAGTTAAACTTATGTTATATTAAACTTAGTCTTGTCAACATTTTGGAAATTGTTTTTGTGTTCATTGAGATATTGTTTAAAATGTTACTTTTCAAAGGGGGTGTACTCATTTACGCTGAGCACTGTAATATATATATATATAGAGAGAGAGAGAGAGAGAAAATGAGTGATGGTTTCACTAGATAAGACTCTTATTCCTCATCTGGGATCATGTAGAGCTCTTTGAAGCTGCACTGAAACTGACATTTGGACCTTCAACCCGTTGAACCCCAGTGAAGTCCACTATATGGAGAAAAATCCTGGAATGTTTTCATCAAAAACCTTCATTTCTTTTCGACTGAAGAAAGAAAGACATGAACATCTTGGATAACATGGGGTTGAGTAAATTATCAGGAAATTTTAATTTAAAGTGAACTAATTCTTTAAATAAACACCTCAATCTGAATGAAATCAGTAATGATCAGTAGGAAAAACTAAGCATGTAAACGCTTGAATCAGAACATTTACTCAATCAGACTCAAAAATACTTTGCGTACATGCACAGTGCCATGATGCGTATGTTTACATACATTGTATGTAAAAGCTCTTGACATAAACATCAGCTTTCTTTTTAGATATGTCTAGAAGAATGTACTGTTACTTCATTCTCTAGAGTTAAAGACCTGGGTACAACAACTTTTTTTGAAAAATCATATTTCATATGTTATAAAAACAGCCTTTTTCCACCTCAAAAACATTGCTAAGCTATGAAACATGTTATCTGTTTTTGATGCAGAAGCTACAGTAGTTCATGCTTTCATGACATCTAGACTAGATTACTGTAATGCATTACTAGCTGGTTGTCCTGCATCCTCAATAAACAAGCTACAATTAGTCCAAACGCAGCTGCTAGAAAAATATGATCATATCACCCCAATTTTATCATCTCTATACTGGTGAAGTTCCATATTGATTATGAAGTATTGCTACTGACATATAAGGCCCTAAATGGTTTAGCTCCTGTGTGTTTAACCAATCTTCTATAGCCTAACAATATGTCATCAAGGCAAAAACTGCAATTATACTTTTGGGTTCAACATCAACTTTTGGGTTCATATAAACCAAACTTTCAGAATCTGAAATGGGATTGGATGATTGACGAAAATTAGTGCATGTAAATATTGATAGATGACAAAGTGTACATATCATGAAAATCTGACTTTTTTCCGTGTTTAAGTGCTATAATCGGGTCCCTGGTGCATCTACCAACCCAGAAAACGTTTGTGTTTATTTTGGCAAGCCTTTCTCTGCAAGCATGTGAAAAACCGAGCCGCTCAGATTTCGCTCCCCTTGGGATGTAGGAAGGGGAACTTATTACAATATTACCGCCCCTTAATCTGCACATTTCCACTCACGCGCCGCCATTTTGTTTCCGCAAGCGTCAACGGTGTACCAGTTCTAACACCATGGTAAAAGTTGGAGCAAAGCATGCTAACTGTTCTGTCGTTGGCTGCACAGACGAGCACTGAACACTATTTAGAGTCTCGTTAGCTTGGATAACCTTAAGTTGACCCTGGCGAGCTCGATTGCTAAAACAGGAGCGTTTCTGTCGGAGCGATATTTTGGAAAAAATATTAGACCATTCACAGCATTTGACACCGATCATAAATGTTAGCCTGGTGTGTATGACTCTGATTGACAAACAGTTACGCTATGTATAGTGGGGGTTTTGCTCAAAAGATGACGGCACATGCTAGTGGATGAGTTGAATCAACTCCACAGCAACTACATCAATTTATCCACTAACCATTCAGAAACGTCTAAAAGTTGTAACTTCTTCCTGAGTCTCTCCATCAGTGTCGACTCCGGTTTGAACAATGTAAGGCTGAACACCGTTACTGACAATCCTCATTTTGGCTGCGTGAGATTCTCCAGCTTTGTTGTTGTTGAGCTGTTAAAGCTCCGCCCTCTTCTGGAAAGGGGGTGGGAGCAGCAGCTCATTTGCATTTAAAGGGACACACACAAAAACGGCGTGTTTTTGCTCACACCCAAATAGGGGCAAATTTAACAAGCTATAATAAATAATCTGTGGGGTATTTTAAGCTGAAACTTAGACACATTCTGGAGATACCAGAGACTTATTTTTCATCTTGTGAAAAGAGGCATAATCAGGATCATAGTCAGGATAGCAGCATATTTAATTTTTGACAGGAATGAAAATAAGGCTGTGTACTTGAATTGTACTTCAGTAGATTGTTGTTTAACATCAAGGCAATGATTCAGCTCACAAAATACCTCTCAAAATGGACAAAACTCCATGAAACCGTTTTGAAAGTTGTGAACATTACATGTGATCTGGGACGTTTAAGTCTATCCCTCACAGCATCATCTTCATCTGCAAGAAAATCAATATGGCGACCACCCTGACTAAAAACCAGTTCAGAAGATGAATGTTTTTGTGTGTATCTTGTGGATTTATACTTTTATGATGATTTTTTTTTTTTACTTTCTGAAGCTAAACAGCCACTGTTGGAATGGAAAAAGCGACATGAAATGTCTCCTTTCCCAGCTAACAAAAATATGTTCTAAGAACATTTTGCTGTTAACATTAACTTATAAAATTTCTATAAACATCCAGCTTTTTAATTTTTTTTATGTTTTTTCTTGGTTATACGAACATTAAGGGAACATTCCATTTTATCATTAGGCAGACATTATGGGAACGTTACTTTTGAATGTTCTCTGAACATTCCGAAACAATTAACATTTAAAAAATGTTCCATGAGCAATGTATTAATAATAAAGACCAGATAACTTTGAACGAACATTCTATTAACGTTACCGGAAAAAATGTTTGTTCATAAATTTAAGAGAATTTTGCCAGAACATAAGCTAGTGTTATGAGAACGTTCTCTGTTAGCTGGGATTGGGTCATTCAGAGACGAAACGACACGAAGGGGAGTAAATAATGACCATAAATAAACGACATGAGGGCGAGAAAATAACTGCCATTTATCCTCATAGAACGCAAATTGGGCTTTTTAGCACGTTAGCAAATTCTACATTTCATCACCCACATCTAAAGCAAATGCAACCGATTCCAACCTTGCATTACATACACAACTGCGGCTAGAGGTTTGCAATCAATTAATATGTCTGCATTGCGACTCCCTGTGCCAGAAAGCATGGAGGAGGAAGCATATCGGAGTGAAGATCTAATGCTCTGCTAAGCGAAGCTGAAGCAGGATAAGGCCAACGCTCAAAGAGCCGAGCGGCAGAAATGGGCCTAGCAATCTCCTCGCATCAGCCTCAGTCGGATGTGACAATCAGAGGATCCTAACGAGATGATTTTACGGTTCGGCTGCCCCCGCCCCTCGGCCCTGCTCATCCACACTCATGCTCTGTTTACGCTGGGGGCATCGGGGTGCCATCTTGGGCACAACTCACATCTATTCCATCTGACTGCTCGCTGTGCCACACACTCATGCATATGGACACGCGAAGGCATGGCGAGAACGGCCCCATCTAGACAGAGGCCTGCTTTTCCGAAGGAGTCCGGACTCAGAGCAGAAAGGAGAGGAGCTGCAAAAAGAGGAACAAGAGGAGGAAAAGGAGTTATATGGCCGTGGGCGAGACGTTATCAGATAAGAATGAAAGCAATCGTTCCGGTCGCAGCGTGGCTTTGTTGTCATCGTCGAGAAGGGTGGATGGGAGAGAATAAAGCCTGATGATGTCGCTCCGCATCGCTTCGGAGACACGACCGCTGCCTTATCTGAAGCATCTGAACAGCAACAGGAAACAATAGCACACTATAAAACCAGGCTGAGCGAGAAAGACCAAATAAACATCTAGGGAGGGAAGCATTTCAAAGTTTTAGGGATGCAACCATTACGATAGCCGAAAATAATTTTTACTACAGCCGATAATGGATATGATGGCCGATTTTCTACATCTGCAGTGTTAATATTGATAAAATGTTTTGTTGTAGCAAAAGTTTTTGTCTTTTGACCAAAATTTCAGTCCATTTTACACCAATTGCCCAACATTTTAGTCAAAAAACATTTTTGTTGGCAATAATGTTCAAAAAACATGTCAAACTCTATTGAGCCCAACTTTATTCACATTTAAAAATGTGACCCTGGACCACAAAACCAGTCATAAGGGTCAATTTTGTTAAATTGAAATTTAATTGAAATTGAAAATCTGGAATCTGAGGGTGCAAAAGACAAAAAAAAAAAAAAAAAAAAAAAAAATCAAAACATTGAGAAAATCGCCTTTAAAGATGTCCAAATGAAGTCCTTAGCAATGCATATCCACTCACAAAAATACATTTTTGATATATTTACGGTAGGAGGTTTACAAAATATATTCATGGAACATGATCTTAACTTAATATCCTAATGATTTTTGGCATAAAAGAAAAATTGATAATTTTGAGCCATACAATGTATTGTTGGCTATTGCTACAAATATACCTGTGACACTTATGACTAGTTTTGTGGTCCAGGGTCACATATAAACATTTATTTATTTTAAAAACAAATAATATATATATATATATATATATATATATATATATATATATATATATATATATATATAAAACAAAATGCGTATATAAGGATGTTATTTCATTTTCATGAAAAATTCTGAAAAAAAAAAAAAAAAAAAAAAAAAAAAATCTTTAAACCAATGTATGTGAAATTCAAGTTATTAGTTGGAAATCTTCCCCTCCACCATCGCTTTAAATCTCAGTTGCACATGGAGTGCGAGAACAAACCAGGTTACCAGATTTTGAGTCATTTGGAGTCAAAGATGTCATCTGGTGCAACTAATCATCAGGTGCCAAATATCTGCATCCACAAATGAAGTTTTAACTACTGTTGAGATGTTAAATAGATGTTCAACTGTAAACTCTTTATGCAAATGGAAATTGTAATATGTTTGTTGGGGAAATAGCAGATTAATCTCATATATATATGATGTGTTTAAGTGAGCAAATTAACCTGCTAGAAATGTGGTTCAGTTCACTAGCTCATTTAGGTCAATCCTCAACAAACTATGATTAGTTATTTGAATTAATTCTATCCACATTTTTTCCCGTCGACATTCATATAAAACCATTGCTAGTGTATTGTTATTGTCTTGCAATGTTGCTTTTCCTGATCTTAATTTTTTGTAAAAAAATTAAAAAATAAATTGTAAACAGCAAAAAGAAAAAAAAAAAAAGAAAAGAAAAATTTGTTCGTTTTTAAAGTAATTCTGACTATATTAGTCCTCCACTTTGGCGCAATAACACAATATACATGCTTTATATTTTATTTCTGTATTTTAGTTAGTTCTTTTTTCTCCAATAAATGTAAAAGCCAACACTGAAAGGAGCAGGCAACCAACATCCCTGCTGCCCAAACTTCACTTCTTGACACTTTTATTGAGGCAAAATAGCCACACAAGATTTGCAACTCTGACTATTCTTGTCCTCTCTCTCTCTCTCTCTCTCTCTCTCTCTCTCTCAATGATTAGTGTTAGGACTGACAGAGTGCAGCAGTCCTGCCCTGCCCCGGCCAGAACAGTAGTCTGGAATACTGAGAGATTCTTCTTTCAGCAACCTCAAAAGCAGCCAATCACAGCGCTCTTGCCCCGGGGCTGGCCTCAGCCAGCCAATCAGAGGAGCTTCTGTCTGTCACCTGACAGAATGTGCCCTGTCCATCAACCGAGTCATATATAGCCCATTCCAGCAGCCTGAGACAAGGCTGTGAGTGTGTGTGGGACCGGCTGAGGACTCTGTGTACCTACAGTTTGCTTTGTGACCGACTGCGTGTGCTTGTGTGTGGGTTTGGGAGCAAATGAAGCAGGCGAACGAGTATGATGTGTAAAATGTATGGGAAAAAGACTGATTATTCTGGAAGTTAACTCATTTTGAAGGACTCAAGATTTTGGAGGCTACTTTTTGATGAGAAAAAAATCATTTTTGGTCACATTTTTAATAAAACCGCCGTTCTCAAAACTGCAAGTGGGCTCTGGTGACCTTACAGTGAGGGGTGAGTACTTCAAGCTCATTTCACTTCCTAACTACTTCTTTTTTCTCAGTTCTATCCCTTTGTTGTGGCTTAAAAGTCGTTTCGAGTGTGACGAGGCGGCGCGCCGTGCGTTTTCACTCTGGCAGAGTTCATTCAGTGCATTCCGCCGTTATGTGCTTGTTTGCTTTTCTGTTATCTGAGTTCTGAATGAGGGCTTACGCTTTTCACACGCAAAGCTCCCGCGTCCAGACGGCCGCCTGAGAGACAGACCGTGATGATCCCTATTAGTTCCACTATCACCGCTACTCATACCGCTGGGAAAGACATGAGAGAGGTTTGTGAATGAGCAGGTTTCACAGCCCAGTTGCGGAGAGTTGCGGGACGGTGCGTGCGGACGGTGCGATCTGGCCGAGTGCGTTCAGGAGTGAGGTGGTGGGGGTTAAAGGCAGACAGCGAGACAAAAGCGTCAGACCCCCTCCAGACAGACTAGGTCAAGCTTCATCCAGGCCCGGAGCTGTACGGGTTCAGCCGTTTGCCGGCTGAGGGGCCCCTAAGGGTTAAAGGTTGCCAGACTCTTGCTCTCGAAATACGAAAGAGAGCGAAGAGTTTGACGAAGCTGCATTCTCACCGTTTTGTTTAGTTTAGATCTGTGCGAGGCAAAATAAGGGTGCAACGAGTTCACTTCGGCTACTAAAACAAGAGGGAGGGAAAAGGTCTGTAATTATGACAAGGAGTCATAATTTGTGTTTTTTCTTTGTGCGTGCGAGTGTGTGTGGGTGGGGGTCACAAGGGTTGGAATGTATTGAGTGACAGCAAATGCTGTCTACCTATTTTTTCCCCCTTCACACAATACTTTTGTCCAAAGATCTTAATCCAAAAAGACTTCTTCTGAAAAAGCCAAGCGGGCGCATTATTGAGTCCTCAAAACATCACAAAGTAGTTAAACGAACCAATGGCTGAAGATATTTACATATTCCTGGATAATCAAACAAACCAGCAGCACCGGCGTGATTTTAATCTTCAGAGGAACCTGTCTGATGCAATAAAACGTGTTTATGTCCAAGAATGTCCTGCTCAGGATACAGACAGTGTTTATGGCAGACGCTTTGAATTACCCAACATGTAGAGTCTTGTTCAGTTGTGCCAATACAGGCAGAAACAAACACACAACATCCACCTTTCCTCACTCACATACAAACTATTTGACTGATCCCGTCAAAGATCATATCAGCGCTTGACGTTCTATGAATTAAGAAGAGACAAGTCCCACGCTTTGAAAAACAGATTCACAATCTCCAGCCAGCCAATACAAAGCTTGCGCGCACACACACGCACACACTCTGTGCGCAAGATTATCAGACAGCTCCGAGTCTGGGGGGATGGGACGTCAGGGGCGGGAGAGTGTGGGACAGGATATGGAAGTCTTTGATGCGACTGCAAGGCGCACAGGAAGAGCGCCCTAATCAGACTCACCGACCAAGAACTCAAATGGCAGACCCAGAGCAAGACGCTGTAAAACCTAAAGCACGCACACACACACATAAACAACCCGAAAACGCTTCCTCCTGTCATCCTTTTTCATTCCCCGCTTCTCATTCTAATACGGCGGCCTAATCCATCCGCAGGAATCCTGTTCGGCCCCCTCACCCCTGCTCTGATTACACACCAGACAGGTCAACCTATTGTGATTTAGCCGGACCTGCAGATTACGGCACCCCTCCGTCGCAGATGTGCCGCTGCGGTTTAGCGTCGCACATCTGTTCGTCGTTTCAACCCTAACGGGGCGAACTGAGAGAAGCGTGCGCTGGCAGAAACAACACGCTGTAAATATCGCAGAGATTGCGTCGCTCTTTCAAGTGTTATGTCGTTACTGCACGGTGGAGGTGTTCACCATCATCTATGCACCGTTTCAGTGGCCGTTTGAGGTGCAAGTCGTGCAATCCTTCAGTAGTTTACGGTCTTCTAACAGTCCGGTCCTACACGAGAGTGTGAAGTCGTAAAGAAATACCTTTTCGCCCTGTCTGAAGTTAAAGCAGGAATAGTGTTCAGGCTTCCCTTCAGAAGTTGCGATCTTGTTGGCTTTTCCGCCAAAGTGGATTGTCTGAAATCTAAACAGATTTTACCTTATCAAGACGGCTAGGGATGCAAACCTGAAAAATTTTAGTTTTTTTTTCCTGTGCAATACAAAATGTCTTTCAAAAACAGTTCTGCGAAGCCAACACCTCATAGAAGAAACAAAGTGGGCCAAGTATCCCTCAAAAAGGGTTCATGTTTATTGGCTCAGTTTTTAATCCAGGTATTTTGTCATGAATGAGCAAAGGCACATGAAATGGTTATAAATGCCCATTTTTGTCAAAGCAGTGGCTCTCTTATGGAAAAAGTAGGGTCAACCTCTGCTTCTAAAATAATTAAAAACTGTCAAAATTTGCACTTAGTTTGTTGACTTCAAGTAGATCAAATCCATTTACAAAAGACAAGTGGAGAAAGACACAGGAAGGGATTGAGTTGTGGAAGAGTGCAGCATCAGCTGTAGATAAGGACAGCTGACTTCAGGACTGAAGTTTCTCTAACGCATTACAAAAGCACCTCACACGAAAGAAGCCTGGCCGTGTGTGTGTGTGTGCGAGACAAGCTGAGTCGAGAAAGAAAGATGAAACAGTGGAGCTGGGAGTGAAGATGGCAGCATGAGAAGGGGAGCGTGTATGATAATGCTCTTAACCCGCACAAAGGGAAGAGAGTCGGAGCCGAGGCACTGCCAGCGCTGTGGTTAATGCTTTCCGAGGGCCTGTCAAGCCGCTCGTTCGCTCTAATCCACTGAGCTTTAGTCGCTCTTTGAAATGTGAATGGAGAAGCCTCCTGATTTCTTTAAGATCAACCCACAGTCGTCATCAGGGGTTCAGCATCTTTCCACTAAACTCTAAATGCAGAGGAAACGCTTACGTTAAGTACTTTACGAGTGCCTCATTAGCAAAGTCGAGCTAAGAGTCGTGGATGTGCTGAGTGTACCGGATAGCAATATACTCAAACGACTTAAGACGGGTGACCCTGAGGCCTTTCGCTAGAACGCAAGTCTGTGTTTTTATGTTTGATTGACGTCACAAGTGATAACCTACTTCTAGCCGAGCGATCGTTATTGACACTAACGGTGATGTGAAAACAGACTCGCTCTTACAAAAGGGACACATCAACATTTAGTAATCGTAATTGCCCCACAGCTTGAGCATATCAATTTTACTCTTTTCCACAGCCGCATTAGTGAGACGCGTGTGTGTGTGGTGATAAAGAGCAATCGGACGCGAGCGATGGAGATTAGCTTCAGTTTGAAGCAAACACTGTGGCAGCGTGGCGTCTACGGAACAGATTAAACCCGGATTAAACATCCAAATCAAGTGTGTGTGTTTGTGTGTGTGTGTGTGTTAAACTTTTATTTGGCTCCGCACATCTTTGGGCAAACACTAATTTAACGCCGTATCACCTCATCAAGGTTATTTTACGCTTTATTAAGCTTCAAATAATACGTATATAAGGAAAAAAAATGAGTTTTGATGGTTTTACTACAACAATCTCTCATCAATTTCACCTATTTTCCTTCCATTTTTATACTTTTCAGTCACCAAAGTATGAGAAGAAATCAAATTTGCATTTCCTAAAAGAAATGACAAAAGTAATGCCTTAATACACTAGGATTTATGTACAGATAGCAAGACCAAATCACAATTCAGTATGCAAATAGATGCAAGAAATGCAATTGAGTATGCAAAAGCCACGAAAAAGAAAACCAATCACATTCAGTATGCAAATGTTACGACGATGAGTTGCATTTTAAATTCTAAACATGTGCATCAATAAGAAACGTTTAAACTTTAATATTATTTCTTATGAGAAATAAGGCTGAACTTACATACATGAAGTTTGGATGGGGTCGGGCTGAACTAAATGTTATATTTAGGTTGATACTGAGGTTAATATTTATTTTAAATATTTAACATTTAGGTTTCGAGGTTCAGGAGAGACCTGAATGTTTAAGGAATATTTTTTGCTGCATTCCTCATTTCAAAGGTGTCTGTTTTTTGACACTTGCAATAAATAGGTCAGTGTCTAAGTGTCTGTCTCTCTCTCTCTCTTCTGCAGAACGGCCGTGAGTTTGACGCGTTGATGGAGGAGTGAAAGTCGTTCGGCTCTGACCCCCGAACAATGAGCTCCGACGTGAAGGGAGCAGACAGCCGCCATCATGGAAATGTCACGGCCAACATCAGAGACCCGACAGCCTCCTCTTTCATTCCCTTAATCCACAATCCCTCCTCTCCTCTCCTGAGCGGCATACATATTCAGCAGCTCAAGTCCTCACCATTCTAATGAGGGCTAGACCAGCGGGCTATGAAAGAGAGGAGAGATACGGGGAGGTTGGTGGGTGGTGGATGGGTGGGGGGTTTAAAAGAGAGGAGAGACCGTCTTTGAACTGCCAAAGAAAGAGAGAGACGGATGAGAGATGAGGATGAATAGATGGATGGTGATGAGAAGGATGGAAAGAGTGAGACGGGATACAGATCAAATGCTCCTGATTCTCTCCTGTGGTCTATACAGAGCAGGGTTAGTTGTGTTCGATTTAAATGTCCTGTTGTGTTTCATTCACTCTCAGACACTTTAAGGCTGAAGTGTGTCTTTTTTCTTTTTCTTTTTTTGGTGTATTCCAGTCAAAGGGTTAGTTCACTCTAATTGAAGATTCTGTCATCATTTACTCATCCTCATGTCATTCCAAACCTGTATGACGGGTTAGCAGAATGTACGTGACCAGAGGTTTGGAACGACATGAGAAAAGAATGAGATCGTTTTTCTATTTATTTTTTTTTATTTTTGAACTATTCATTTAATATGCAGAGATACCTGTTTTTTGTTTTTTTTTTACTTTGGAAACCGATTACATTATTTATGCAGTTCCGTTTGGCACGAGCACAAGAAAAACAAACAAAAAAATATATTTAGAATGATTATAGAAGGGAGATATCAATAATTCCAGAAGTAAAATAATATTCCGAAGTAGTAAAAAAATTAAAATAGCTATATCTATGTGTGTGTATATTAATTATATTATATTATATTATATTATATTATATTATATTATATTATATTATATTATATTATATTATATTATATTATATTATTATATTATATTATATTATATTATATTATATTATATATACACATATACATACACACACACGCACAACCGGTCAAAAGTTTTTGAACTGTAAGATTTTTTTTAATGTTTTTAAATGAAGTCTCTTCTGCTCACCAAGGCTTAATTTATTTGATTCAAAATACAGTAAAAACAGAAATATTGTGAAATATTTTTACAATTTAAAATAACTGTTTTCTATTTGAATATATTTTAAAATATAATTTATTCATGTGATCAAAGCTGAATTTTCAGCATCATTACTCCAGTCTTCAGTGTCACATGATCCTTCAGAAATCATTCTAATAATTTGCTGCTCAAGAAACATTTATGATTATCAATGTTGAAAACAGCTGTGTAAAAAAAATTTTCAGGAATATTTGATGAATAGAAAGTTCAAAAGAAGCATTTAACTGAAATAGAAAGCTTTTGTAACATTATACACTACCGTTCAAAAGTTTAGGGTCAGCAAGAGTTTTCTTTTCTTTCCTTTTTTTTCTTTTTTTTTTTGGAAAGAAACAAAAGAAATGAATACTTTTATTCAGCAAAGATGCATTAAATTGATCAAAAGTGACAGTAAAGACATTTATAATGTTGTAAAAGCTTTCAATTTCAGATAAATCCTGTTCTTTTGAACTTTCTATTTATCAAATAATCCTGAAAAAAATAATCTAAACAATTTTACACAACTGTACAAACTGACTTCTTTTAAAAACATTATATATTACAATTAGTAATATAATTATTATTAAAAGTAGTAGTATTATTTTAATTTTATTTTGTATGGCCTTGATAACAGCTTGCATTCTTGCTGGCATTGTTTTATGTATTCTTTCACAGACTCTGTTGTTTGACTTACAAATTTGTTTCTAGTTGTTCCCAAAGACTAGCTTCTGATGAAACTTTTGTGTGATCCATCTTTGAATCAATTAAATCCCAACAATAATTATATTTTATCATTAGAAACACTACTGTGACTCAAGAGTTAGATCACCAATACTGTTAGTTTAGAGCAGCTGTGCCACAAACCTTACATTGGGTCCTGGTCTAGTAAATTTCTTAAATTTGTATATAAACTATATATTATATTATATTATATTATATTATATTATATTATATTATATTATATTATATTATATTATATTATATTATATTATATTATATTATATTATATTATATTATATTATATTATATTATATTATATACACAAACACAAAAAGAATTTTCATTACACAACTTGCTGTAAAAAGGCTGTATTATATCTGCAGTCACACTGGTTATAAATATATACATATTCGGCAATCAGTATCATCTAAAATTTCTGTATCAGTGCATCCATAGTTTAAAGCCACAAAAAGAAGACATTTTTAGCTGCAACTAAAGCAGTCTCTGGGCATATCTGCTCAAATGAATGCTGCAGTGGTGTGAAATTGGTCATTTTCAGCACTCCTACACTCTTGTAAAAGTAGAAGAGGGTGCCTGAGGTCTATTTTACCCTCCTCACACACAGCTAGCAGCGGGAGGCAGGAAGCGCAGCCTGAGAGACTCTCTGGACGCGCTATCAGAAGGGGAAGTTCCCGTTCCCATTCCCATTCGCCGCTTTACAATCCAGATGTTTCATGGCCTGGCTCTGGTTATTGGAACAGAGCGATAGCGCCAAACATACAGTGAGTGCACTTCAATCAAATGCTGTAAGCAAGTGCTCCTCAGATAAATGAGGGAATGCATTTTTAATAGAAGATAGAGAGACTTTGAGACATTCGTTCGCTTACGCATGCAAACGGTCCACCGGTCGTCCATTGCTGGTGTGAGCAGGTGTGTTAAAGGTGATAACAGAGTCTGCTCTGGGGTTCACCGAGGTTGAGGGTTTCACCTGCTCGCAAACACACACCCACATGTAGGCCACCAGCCGTTAAACCGTTCCACTTAGCTGAAACCAGGTGCAATAACCCAACGCTAGAGCTCTTGGTTTCAGTGAAGATCTAGTTGAAGTCAATATCTGAATTGTATTCAATAACAGCTTGGGCTGCATAATTATCAGGGTAAAATAATCCACAGTTATAATTTGTTTCATTTTGTAATCAATCATACAATCTGTATTTGTAATCATGTCTTCCTGAATGAATTTATTGCCATTTTAAACGTCATCAAATGCAGACCTAAACAGTCAACTTCATATTGGCACTGTAGCAGCATTAAAAAAAAAAACTATTTAAATTCTGAATAATTTATATACAGAAAGTTACAACACTAGAACACTTCCATCATATTATTTTTAATTAGATCTAAGAGTATTTTAATGGCTGTGCATTTTATTGTTGGAGGAACAGTTAATTAGTTAACTTTAACGTGATGTTGCATTTTTGGTACCCTTGTGAAAAAGAAATTTTAGCATACTTTTAACTTTTAAAAAGCAAACTTATTACAGACATAATGTACTTTTAAAAAATAATCTTAAGTGCAACTGAATGTATTGTTTTTGGATACTTAATTGCATATTAATTGCAAATGAATGAAAATGTATTGTAATTTAAAATGTAATATAAAATGACACACTAAAGTTAAAATTATATATAAGTACTTTACATGTGCTTTAGTAGGTTAAAACATCAAAATAAGTGTACTTCTTTACAGCACTACAAAAGATTAAAACTTTTAATTTGACACCTAAGTGTGTTAAGAAACAGTCATGAAAGCACTTAAACTTAAGTGGCTTTTTTGTTTCATTAATATTATATTATCTGCATGAAAAGTTTATTAAAATATACATTTAAGATTTGAAGAACACATTCATTAGAATTAAGCACACTTTTATTTCACAAACATAGAAGTGCACATCAACATTAATATTATTGCCGATACCGATAAACCAATAATTATTTTCATGTTATATCTAAATATAAAAATAAGGGAAATGAGTATGCACAATTAAATATACAATATCAGTCAATATTATATTATATATATATATATATATATATATATATATATATATATATACACAGTAATGAGAGAAAACGATAAATAAAGAAAAACTTGCCCAATAATAATCTCCAGCAGTCACCACAGACTCCCTGTTAACTAAAAATGATTAAAGGGATACTTCATCACTGACAAAATATGCTTTCAATAAAAACTTGGCTGCCTATAGAGTAGAAAGGCGAAAAAAATTCAGTGCTAACAGAGAAAAACAGAGAAAAAAGGTTGAAAAAAGGCTGTTGTTTCCCTTTTGCCAAATAGGTAGGAAAACTTCAACACCCATAATGAATTTGGGCACATTGCTGTCCAAGGCCACTCCCATCAGTCAGTTATGGATATGCTTAGCAGAGTCTTGCTTTAGTAGGAAATACTTCTTAGCAAACTTTCAGTAATAATAGTGTCGACTTGTATTGTTCCCAGGTTCAAGAATTCAAAGAGTAAACGTTTACCGGGAGCAGGCATTTTCAGTTTCCAGTGGATCCAGAGTGTTGTAGGCAGTAAATAAAGCGAGAATGCCAAGACTGAAATCTGAAAAACCTCTGTGTTTGTAGTCAACATTTCAAACTGTTAGTTACGCCCAAATCAATACACCATCGCCGAAGTATAATATGTAGTTTTTTACAAAAGCCCTTCCAGACGTTTGCTGAAAAAATTTTTACTACAGACATTGTAACAACAGTGAAGTTACACTTTAATTGCAGCCGTAATCGTATTGATTATTTATTCGATTAATTGTGCGATCCTAAATGCTGCCTTACTCAAACATTTCTTCCTTTATTAGTGAAATAAAACTGATGAGGTCTCATGCCCATCCGTACAAAACTGCATCCCAAAGAACCGCACAGACTTACGTTCTCCTTTCATAGTCATACCTCGCATGATATTCTAATCAGGGATTTTTGAAATCCCTCAACATACTCAGTCCTCTTGATTCCTGTGCCAGAGGAGTGAGGGGGGAGAGAGTGTGTTTAAAAGTCGCCGGGATTGGTTGCGTAGTTTGGAGGAGCAGTCAAATGGGAGCGTGCATTAATAATGCATGCCTGCCTCAAAGAGCTCTCACACAGGAAACACAGGCTGGGGTTCAGATCAGGGTAAAGAGAACAGGCCTGGAGAGAGAGAGAGAGAGAGAGAGAAAGAGACAGCAAGAGCAAGAGCAAGAGACACATTAAAAGAAAAGTAAAACCCAGACATCACTCAGGTTTAGTGGGTTTTTACCTCACAATTGTATTATATCTCATGCTGTGATGTGTTTTTCTTGTTCTAGTCTTCGATTTTTTTTAAGGATCCCATGAAATCGCTTGTTGAAAGTCATGTGCTGACATATTTCCAATTACTTGCAGGAAGTTTTGGCGAGAATAATATTAAATATTTCACTTGCTAGTAGGTTGCAGGTGGTAACAGTGGGTGGGGCATTCTAAAGAGAATTTGATTGGACAAAAATCTGTGTAGTGCAGGATGAGTCATCATCATTCTTTTTCTCACACTTTTAGGAGTAGCATATAGATGCCCTCCAAGCTAAAAGACAGATTAAAAGCAACACAATATGAAATAATGAGGTCTTTAATGGAAACACTTTTTTTTTAAAAATCCAAAGTCAGCCAACATTTTTTTTTATGTTGTTGAATATCTTGTTTATTTTGTTTTATGATTACATGTTGGCTTTAATTCCATTCCAACGTAATACTTTCCACCAAACCGCACTTGGTGTTTCTACAGTAGGTCCACAATAAAACGGACATTGTCCTACAAGATTCCCTGGTCCCTTGGTGAACATTCAACGCTGTCGGTGAGTTTTGAGCTTCTATAATAAACCATCGACCGTTGACTGTACCCTGAGGGTGGCCAAAAAAAACAACGTAATGAGGAGCGATCTCGAAACGCTTCTGGAAAGAGAAGTATGGGTGTATTAGCCCACTAATGACTGCAATAAACATTCATTGCTGTCGGTGGGTTTCCAATTGACACAACTCACTGATCAATGAATGCAAACTGCGGTGCAAGAACCTCAGTCAAAAACAAGCAGTAAAACTTGCTCACTTCAGGAGCAGTGAAAGAAATTCTGGGAAGAGTCATTTGCTCAGTGTTATCGGGACACCAGCAAAGACTGTTGGGAGAAGAGGTAAGGTAAGTACACCATCTACTTTAGTCAAAAACATCTTGTTGCTATGATATACAATCAATTGACACTATTCATCAGAGATGAAATATATGCAATTCTAGAATTCAGGCAATATTAGACAAACAGCAGTGCTACTGTATTGAATATCAGCACGGCTGAGTTTCAGCTGTAGACAAGAAGACGCGGGCTATGCTTCAAGCAAACACAGATGCTCCAGTTTTCCAAAAATCTTGCCTTTCCTTAGGCAAAATCCCACAAATGTGCTGCCTGTTCCATTTATACTCTGCACCACTTACATACTCTGTTCACATTGTGAAAATGGATAAATGGAGTGATACAAACACCCTAAATCAGAGGTGGGCAACTCGAGATCCACTTTCCTGCAGAGTTTAGCTCCAACCCTAATCAAACACACCTGAACAAACTAATCAAGGTCTTCTGGATTACTAGGCTGTGTCCAATATCACCCCCTGTACCTTCATTCACTATTAGTCTACATTAGTCCACTAATATAGTTCACTTAAGGGAGTGAATGAAATCGAGTGAGTGAATTCGGACACTGAATGTGCCTGAAGGGCTGCTGCTTTTACATAGTTTGGGCTTGCTGTTTAAATCATTTGAAACTTAGCAAACTGGCAGCTCCAGTAGTAATGAAAAGATTTATCTTGAACTCTGTCACGGAAACTAGCATGTATAAACCTTAACTAACAATTTAATAATCAATTAAAGGGGACCTATTATGCCCCTTTTACGAGATGTAATATAAATCTCTGGTTTCCCCAGAATGTGTGTGAAGTTTCAGCTCAAAATACCCCACAGATCATTTATTATAGCTTGTCAAATTTGCCCCTATTTGGGTGTGAGCAAAAACACGCCATTTTTGAGTGTGTCCCTTTAAATGCAAATGAGCTGCTGCTCCCGCCCCCTTTCCAGAAGAGGGCGGAGCTTTAACAGCTCAACAACAACAAAGCTGGAGAATCTCACGCAGCCAAAATGAGGATTGTCAGTAACGGTGTTCAGCCTTACATTGTTCAAACCGGAGTCGACACTGATGGAGAGACTCAGGAAGAAGTTACAACTTTTAGAATGAAACTGGACGTTTCTGAATGGTTAGTGGATAAATTGATGTAGTTGCTGTGGAGTTGATTCAACTCATCCACTAGCATGTGCCGTCATGTTCATCTTTTGTGTTGAATTGACCCTCGTTTGTGAAGCAGACCGGCGTAAAATGACGGCATGACAACAACACTCTACTACAACAACTCTTCCTCTTCTCTAAAGCAGCCCAACATGGCCCCGCCCCCTTTGTTGAGTGTTCTCGGGGGTGGAGTTTATGTAAATTTTAGGGTTTGTGATGTCACTAACCCGGAAAGAAGCGTGTTGTAGTCCCTACCAGCCGTTTGTTGTAGTCCTTAAACAGAGAATTCTTTAAAAGAAAATATCTCCCTTTGCATTGAACTTAATAATCTGCAAAGTTACGATGTTCAAACAGCAACATTACACACTAACCAAAGTTAAAATAGTAAAATCATAATCGACTACCTCTTTAAAAAGGAATACCTGTATGACATTACGCTGTAGCCACATTGGACCAGTGGTTTGGAAAATGGATGGATGGATGATTCAGTTGTGGTCGCCATCTTCTGGTCAGACGCAGGAATACATTTAGCGCGAGACTCTCACAGTGCATTATGGATATTCTCTAGCTGTTGAGAGTACATCAGTTGTATACTCATTATTGCGTTGTGCATTGTGGGATTGAACGAGTGCACTTGATAACGTCCACTATAGTTTAGGTCACCACTACAAATAGCTGTCCCCTCAAAAAGTGCCCTATTTAAGGGTATAAGGGGCGATTTAGGACACAGTCCTAGACAGCTACAGCCAGGTGAGTTTGTTCAGGAGCTAAACTCTGCAGGAAAGTGGATCTCGAGGGCCAGAGATGCCCAACCGTGCCCTAAACCATGGCAGTCGCATACCAAGTGTTTAAAATAATTTGATACACCTTAGAAACCACATAGGAACGCCCTGGAAATCATCCACAATGGCCTAGAAAGGAAGTTCTTCGAGAACCTTCCCAAGATCTAAGAGAATAAATATCAGGATCAGAAAATGTTGCCAGCCATACTCAAATGTTCTTTTCCAGAATGAGCACCATGGCTTAACGCATGCACAAACCTGCTGTTTTTGTAAATGACTCCTTTAAAGACACTGACGTTGTCTGCAACCAAACACAAGACCGATTCTAAATTCATACAACAACGTTCTCAGTGTATTCTGTGTATTCAGTTACTAAACAGTACTATTGTCCGGTCGGTGGGCAGCTGGTTGTGCTTTGGCTGACCTCTAAACCCGGTCCAGTCTTCTCACCACTGTCATGCTAAAATAGATCTTGCCTGAAATAGATCACAATTCAGCACAAAAACCCACTTCTGCAAAATAAATATATAAACATATAACAGTTACCACTGAGGAGCTAAGCAACACCATTTTCACACCCATCTTTGACCTTCCCACGCGAGCGAAAAGAGAAACTATCAGCGCACTCAGTTCTTGAAAAGCCCGTTTCTCCCTTTTTCAGCAGGAAGAGAGATAGAATCATCTGGAAACAATCCCAACGTAATTGCCCTGTTTAGTTTGCTTTACGTGCTGGGAAATTTCTAACACATTGACATTTTCCAGCCAGCCTAAACCAAGCTTTTGTTTTATTTTTTTCTTCTCCCCAGTCTCGCTCTTTCTTTTCTCTATTTGTCTTTTACAGTGGAAAGTGTCTGAGGTGAAGGAGGAATACGGCTGAGTTCGTGTCTCTGCTGCCCATATGGAGATTTTACTATGGTGACCAGACCAAACTGGCACTCTCTGTGACTCGCGAGACCTGACTCACAGGACTATAATAGCATTAAAACCCACAGCATGCAAACAAGCAAAGTCTGGAGAGAGAGCACTGACCACAGTCTTGGCCTCTGATTTCTTGCGCTTGGTTTTTTTCAACCCTAAATTGGTCTTTTGCTGCAGAAAACTCACTTAGCAATAGATGAAGTGATCCAGAAATGTCTTCATTTACCCACCCTTGTGACTTTCTTTCTTTTGTGGAACATACAAGGAAAAATTCTGACTGTGCAGGTCACTCTTTTCCATGCAATTACAATGAACGGGAACTGAAGCTTTCGAGCTTTAAAACAGGATGAAAAGTCACGCCGATAGCCTCGTGGGCAGCACCGACATATAGTGCTGTTGAGCTTCAGGCGGCCTGAGTTTGACTCCCGGCTCTCTGACCTTTCCCGATACCGCTCCTCTTTCTCTCTCTCTCTTTCTCCCCCTTCAATTCCTGTCTGCTTACTGTCCTATCATAATAAAGGCAAAAACGGCAAAAATATCTTAAAAAACAGGGTGAAAAAAGTATTAGCTTTAGAAATATACTTCTGAACTTGAATCATGAGGGAAAAGTGACAGACCACGTTTTTAAGTTGATATTCACTAATAATCTTCCCTTCCAGTGAGTCGTTAAAAGCCGACTCAGTGAGTCTACCTTTGAATGAATTGAAAATATCGGATTTAGATTCAAAAGAAACATTCATTTACATTGGTACTTTGTAATAATGTTACTTCTCTAATGTGCAGAGGAAAAATGTTCAGTGAACGCCCCTGTGGAAAAAGATGTGCACTATAGTAAAATCTTAGAATTTTAGAGTAGGTATGGAAACAACATACTTTATAAGAATATACTTGAGTACAAACTAACTGTATGTTTTCAGACACTTAATTGCATTTTAATTACATACTGAATGAAAAAGAATTATAGTTTAATTTAGCCGATCTCCGGTTCTGGCGGTACCACGTTTAGCATAGCTTAGCATAGTTCATTGAATCTGATTAGACCGTTAGCATCGCGCTTAAAAATGACCAAAGAGTTTATATATTTTTCCTATTTAAAACTTGACTCTTCTGTAGTTAAATCGTGCACTAAGACCGGCGGAAAATAAAAAGTTGTGATTTTCTAGGCTGATATGGCTAGGAACTATACTCTCATTCCGGCGTAATAATCAAGGAACTTTGCTGCCGTTCCATGGCTGCAGCAGTGCAATGATATTACGCAGCGCCCGTGAGCCCCTGCTTGCACAGGGAACGTGCCTTGTAACCATGGAGACGTTTGTGAGAGACGCTGCGTAATATCATTGCGCCTGCTGCAGCCATGGAACGGCAGCAAAGTTCCTTGATTATTACGCCTGAATGAGAGTATAGTTCCTAGCCATATCAGCCTAGAAAATCGCAACTTTTCATTTTCCGTCTGTCTTAGTACACGATTTAACTACAGAAGAGTCAAGTTTTAAATAGGTAAAATATCGAAACTCTTTGGTGATTTTTAAGCGCGATGCTAACGGTCTAATCCGATTCAATGAACTATGCTAAGCTATGCTAAAAGTGGTACCGCCAGAACCGGAGATCGGCTGAATGGATTCGAAAACGGTAAAACTCAACTGTTTAACTCTAGGGGAGTTGGAAAATGAGCCTATTTTCAAAAAAAGTGGAGTGTTCCTTTAAGTGGGACTTAAGTACATCTTTATATGTAATTTCATAAACAAAATAAGTGTACTTCTTCAAAACACAACAAAATTTATTAAAACAATGATTTAAAATGTACTTTAAAACTTTTAATTTGACATTTTTACAGTGCACTTTTTTTAAAAGTGTACTTAAGTATCACTTTTATGACTGTTTCTTACACTTAAGTATTAATATTAAGTCTATTATATTATCTGAAGTACTTTTTTTTTAATTATATATATATTATACACACACACACTTTTAAGATTTAAAGTACACCACAAGTGCACGTTCAATACAATTAAGCACACTTTTTCAGTTTCTCTCTCGTATGGCTTCAGAAGACTTGAAATACAGCACACAATGACCACCTTTATAATACTTTTATTGTACTTTTGTGTGCATTTCAAAGCTTTTATAGCCATTCCTTGTATGGAAAAACATCTTTTGTGTTTCATGGTAGAAAGACTTATGGGTTCGTAGCAACATGAGGGGGGGAGTAAATTATGACAATTTTAGTTTCTGGGTGAACGATCCCTTTAAATGTGCATTTGCAGTCCAGATCACTGAATATGGATGTGAACTGCAGATAATCAGCATGACTGTCAAATTTATTTAGCGTTTTATGTAAGCCGAATGGTCAATTTACACAATGTGGGGAAGCATGAAGCATGAAAATCTGTTTTGTTTAATTACATATTGGGCTTCTGTTTCCAATAACTTGACTATGATATGGGTTAATTAGATAATCACACGGCAGGCTATGTAACGCAGAGAGGAAATGCGCGTGTGCGGGTCTGTCACAGAAATCAGTGACTCACACTAGTTACGTCCCCTTCTCCCTCACTGCATGCGCTGATGCTACAGGAAGTGACAGGAGAACAGTCTGACCCAGTTCTGGATGACCGGGAAGCAATCCGGCAGCCTGACCCGCAGTCAAACACGACAGGCCAAAGGTGCATCAAGCATAAAGAAAAAATAACATTGTTTCCAACAAACTGAACTGACTCTTCCCCGCCTCATCAACAAGATCACTAATGAATATGTTTTTGTTTTGCACTTCTTGAGTTCAAACCATTTTTCAAATCATACTGTCAGCAGAGTTTTGAATAGAAAATCTGTTTATTTCATATGAAAATATTACATTATCCCTTTAATAAGCACCTTGTAGATTTGCTACCTTACAAGTGAAACAAGGACTGTAATGTCAAAATGTACACACTGACAGCATCTAAAACACAGTGTTTGTGCATGCACAACTTTTCTAACATTCAGTTTGGTTTCTGTTTAGTTTTCCTGGACTTTTAGTTTGTAGATATTGTTTCCACAGTTCTCATTTGTTGTCATAGCAACTCATTGTTTAATTGATTTGTTTCACCTGCTCCTTGTTTAGCTGTTTGGTTTCTCTGTTTCTCTGTGGATTTATAGCCCTCAGTTTGAGTCGTTCTTGGTCTGTTCTCATTTATTTTTAGTTGGTTGTGTTTCTCCTGCCTACATGTATTGTTCTCTCCTGTACTACTGCGTGTTTCTTATTTTGTTTGAAATGTTAATAAAAGTGACTGCTGCGATTAGTTCCTGCCTCAACTACTCTTTGTTTCAGCAACCAACTGTGACGGCTTTACAGACTTGTTGGTTTATTATATTATATTATATTATATTATATTATGGTTCGGTACATAACTCGGTATTGAAGTCACGGTTCGGTACGGGTTCCGTACAGCAGGGCGGAGAAAACTAAACATGAAATTGCTTCTTTTCTTCTTTTTTATTAAAAAGTGGTTTATTGAACAAATTGTGTCTCTCTTTAAATAAATTCACTTATAATTAACATTTTTTAAGGATAAAAAAAAAAAAACTACTATAATATTGAAGGTTACAATTAACAACAGAGCCCAATTCAGTTGAGATTTATTTTTAACACTCAAATAGAAAAACATGTAAATTGCACAAAAGGCAAGTTTTGCATTAACTTCTAAATACAATTATAAAATTATTTATAAATTCCATTTTTGAAATATATTCATTTACACAGTTGTTGTCATAACTTATTTTCATGACAAATTTATTTAAAGGTGCCCTAGAATCAAAAATTGAATTTATCTTGGCATAGTTGAATAACAAGAGTTCAGTACATGGAAATGACATACAGTGAGTCTCAAACTCCATTGTTTCCTCCTTCTTATATAAATCTCATTTGTTTAAAAGACCTCCGGAAAACAGACGAATCTCAACATAACACTGACTGTTACGTAACAGTCAGGATCATTAATATGTATGACCCCAATATTTGCATAATGCCAGCATGTTCAAGGCATTACACAAGGGCAGCCAGTATTAACGTCTGGATCTGTGCACAGCTGAATCATCAGACTAGGTAAGCAAGCAAGAACAATAGCGAAAAATGGCAGATGGAGCAATAATAACTGACATGATCCATGATATCATGATATTTTTAGTGATATTTGTGAATTGTCTTTCTAAATGTTTCGTTAGCATGTTGCTAATGTACTGTTAAATGTGGTTAAAGTTACCATCGTTTCTTACTGTATTCACAGAGACAAGAGCCGTCACTATTTTCATTTTTAAACACTTGCAGTCTGTATAATTCATAAACACAACTTCATTCTTTATAAATCTCTCAAACAGTGTGTAATGTTAGCTTTAGCCATGGAGCACTATCAAACTCATTCAGAATCAAATGTAAACATAGTTAAAAAAAATTTATTAAAAAAAATCTATGGGGTATTTTGAGCTGAAACTTCACAGACACATTCAGGGGACACCTTAGACTTATATTACATCTTGTGAAAGAACATTCTACGGCACCTTTAAACACATTAAATAATTAAAACATTACTAACAGGTAAAGTTAATAGAATGCATAAGAATATATAAGCAAATATAGTGCGTATATTTAGTGAAAAGCTTTATTTCTCTAGTGAACTAACATGCTGTGGACACTAAATGACTGACCTGAGGTAAATGTAATGCTATGTGAAATATTATTCTCAAGCCGTTTTATTGATGTCTTTCAGCAGTTGAAACACTGGTTAAGAGATTACACTTGAACATATCTATGCATAGAGCGTCTGTTGTTCTTCTGCGCTTTTTCCTGTTGTGGCAGTTAGCAAACGGTGTTGCATTACCGTGTGCGCCCCCTTCTGGATTGGAGTGTGAATTGCCTGTGACCGACTGTATTCATCATCTAACTGCATGAACCGAACTGTGACGGTTCAGGACGAAACATGTATCGCTACACCCCTAATAACTAATGTTTAGTAATATTTGTATATTCATATTTTATTAGATAATGCTGAGCACTTAAATGCACCATCAACAGCACCTCTCAACAATATTAAAAACATAATAGACAGGTAAATGCACAGTGACATTAATTTTGGTCATATGGATGACATTTTGGGCCTGTATAAATCACATTTATGTTTACAACATCTTGCTGTAGGCTATTAGTAAATATGAACATTTTGATAAAAACTAAATACAAATAAAAGCTAGTATTTTCCATTTATTTTCTCACCTTGTAGCTTTGCCAAGATACAAGTGAAAAAGTCAGTTTTGTGTAATTATATCCCAACATATATTCAATTACCTTAAGATGGCAAATTATTGCTTTTTAAACATACGTTTTAAATCCTACAAAAATTTAAATAATCAAACTTGAAAAGGCAATCTATCATAAAAACAACCTAAAACAACAACAAAAATAGTCTGGAAACAAACTTTATTTAAAAAGATATACATTTATCTCCTGCCAACTTTTAAAATGCATATACAAGAAGGTTAAATAGGGAAAGAAAGAAGCGGTGTGTGAGAGAGAAGAAGAGAGAGGGAAGGTATGTGTTTGGCCCTGTTATGTGAGGACAGCAGAGAAGCATGTGTTGGAACGGAGCCAACTGTCTGCATCTGGGTGTGGAGTTCACTGAGGGCACATGGGGAGCAAAAGCCCTTTATATTCAACCCGCTGCTCTACACTGCCCTCTTGTGCTTGACTCAACTACAGCATAACAATAAAAACCCATCTGTCCTCAGAAAAAAAACACTGACCTGTGTCTTTACAAGGGGAAAGTGGGGCAAGATGTGTCACCACACCACTTAATCTGCTGTAGCACATTGCTCAGAATTACAGTCAGATGCCCATACATTTAGAAGAAGACAGATGCAAGTGCTGTTAGCATCTTTAAAAGATAACTTTTTTTTTTTTTTTTTTTACAATTGTAAAATCTATAATTTATAATTTATCTAGGTCTAAAACAAACAAACAGGCTATCTGAAGATTATAATAGTAAAAAAAATAAAAAATAAAAAATAAAAACTTTGACAAAATTTATTTCAACTCAAATAAAATATTAAGAAAAAAAGTATTTTATTTCAGCTATTTGCCGAGGCAACATTTCTCATTTTGAGTATAAGTAGATGTACTAAAATAACTAAAAAAAAAAAAAAAAAAAAAAAAAAAAAAAAAAACTATAACTAACTAAGCCACCACTAACCAAACCTCACAAAGATAAACATTTTACATTAATTTACAGTGGGTGTATTTTTAAGCAGTTTTGTTGCTGTAGTGTTTTTTTTTTTTTTTTTTTTTTGCAGCATGGGATAGTGCATAGTGCATTGTATTTCAGAAGGCACTATCCTTCTTTTTATACCATAGCTGAAAATGGCCAGTTATGAACTCCACATATCTTGATGAAGTCATTATGACACCCTCAGAGACCCTAAAGGGATCTTCCATCTCACTTCCCAAAATTCCAGCCCAAATCATCACCCACCAGCTCCTTGCTGACGTCACAGTCTTGTTGGAACGTGGTGGCCATTCACCAACCATCCAGAAATCCATCCATTCAGACCATCCATTGTAATATGGCATTCATCAGGGAATAAAACTATTTAAAAAAATGAGTCTTCATGTATTTCTACACCCACTGTAAATGTTTCTCTTTGTGAGGTTTGGTTTGGAGTGGCTGAAATGCATCTTTACGCACAACTGCCAGCCTGCATGGAAAGCTTCTTGAGACTCCAGAGACACCAGCAGCTTCAAATACCTGTTTGCTGCTCAAAACTGGCTATTTTATAGCTGCCCTTTTAATACAATTAATTTTTTTGATAGGAACTTTCATTGATAAGCCTTTATCTGACCGAGTTCTGCTGTGCTCTAAATCACTCACAAATTTTATGATAGTTTGATAATCTCCATTCAGTTTCACACAATATTAGTTGTTTTCATGCCTTTTGCACAACATTGCACCATTTCATGCTTTTCATCTTCACAAAGATCTTTCTTCCTCCCCTTATTGCATGAGAACTGTGACTTGCTTAATAATGTGGGTTAGGGTGGGTTAAACTAACCCTTTAAGTAGGATTTCGATTTACCTAAGTACCTGACAAATTATTTTGTCATGCAAAGAAACACACACACACGACACACTATTTGTGTCTTTATTTGCGGCATGTATCACATACTCTTTTCATTGTTTTTCATTTCTCATTTACATATATACAAAATTTGTGAGATATATATATATACAGTATATAAATGTATGTGTGTGTGTATATTTATATATTTGCCGGAAATAAAGACAAAGAGTGTGTCGTTGTGTGTGTGTGTGTGTGTATGTTTGTATGCGTGTGTCTATGTGTGTGTGTTTCTTTGCATGCACAGGTCACACAACACAACCCTTGTTCCAGACACATCATCCCAGCGGCGACCCTCTCCACAAATCCAAACAAAAACATTCGATGCCTCCGCGGCTTTGACACAACACCCAGCGTGCTGACTGGCCCCCTTTCCCCCTAATCCCATTGGTCACGCCAGCCACACACAGTGGGGATTGGACGGGGAGCTGGAGTATCCATGGAAACCAGAGGGATGGATCAGGAAGTTGACAGGTTGCTCAGATTAAGGGCAGCGCATTTCTTTTATTTGGGGTTTAGGCCCTGCACAACTCTATTAGCACTGAAACTAATGCTGAACTTACCCTGCAAAACACACACACACACACACACACACACACACACACACACACACACTCATAGTCAAACTGACAATTTACTTTGCAACTGGATTTGGATTATAGGCTTGCCAGAATGAAGGGTGATGTGCAGTGCCTGAAAACATCACTTAACACAGTGGTTCCCAACTCCAGTCCTGGATATTGTAATATTATTAACACTATGCATTCACCTGTCTATTGTGTTTGTTATATTGTTGAGAGGTGGTTAAGTTTAGGGTAGGGTGGGTTTAGTTGCTCAAAATGATCTATATAATAATAAAATGTAAATATAGAACATGGTTATAAATATAAATGGATTCACAAAAACCCTAAAGCTGGACGAAAGTTTCTAAAGCTGTGCACAAATACTATGTTTTAGATGCTGTCAGTATGTACATATTGTACACTGCAACATATGTCCAAAAACACAAAATGTTCATGTAAACATTGTATGATACTGCTGAGATCAGGCTGCTTTACTCTCGTCTGACAGACTGATGGTACCAAGTTATCTTGCAGCAGGTCTTTCTCTGCACAAGAACTCATGAAGAGCAATGTCAAGTTGATAACATCGCAGAGCATAACTAGACTTCTTATTACTTTTTATGTGATGGTTACACCACATGACATTTTACAGTCATTAAACTTTTCTTGGAATAAATGGCACAAACTTTTCCAAAACCATACACTGTAAAAATGTTTGTAAAATTGCTAAGGTAAAAACGTTATTAACCCTCTGACGCCATTTGGTCATTTTTGACTGAAAAATTTAGGTTTTGGTTTTTTAGAATTATTTGTGACCCGTGCTGACAAAATGAGCCGCAATGAGCCAATTTTCAAATATGAGTTATTGTTATTTTCACAATGTCTATTAAAAACCTTCGAAATGATGTATGATTTGTTGGAATCAGAGAACAAATGACTGAGCTACACCTGTTTGAAGTCAGCAAAGTTAATTATGCCAAATATCTATAGGAAAAATATATATAATTTTTAAATTTTTTACTTCAATATTTTGAATTAGGCTTACTGTAATTCTGTGTATATGTGTAAATCGGGAACATGCGCTGTCTGAAGCGTCTTTTTGGGCGCACTTCGGATCTGTTTGGATTATAGATTTGTTTATATCAGCATGAGTTTGAAAGTCACATTTCATTGGATCATACTCATGCCATCGAGAATTCGCTATGAATATTCACAAAGTTGGAATGCTGCGCTTTAAAACGATACCAAACTTGTGCTGGGGAAGCGCGAGTGGTGAAGCGAGCAGAGAAAAACTGCATTTTTCAAGGATGAAGGAAAGGTACTCTTCTCCGAAAACATACAAATAAAGATACTTTTAGATTTTTAATTGCTATTTGAAGCATATGGGTGGCTAGACAAGGGCTTAATGAACTCATTTTTGTGAAAACATCAAATTCAACCAAAATCAACATTTTTGACGTTTTTCATGTAGCTTGTAAGTAGCCCGTGCACATTCCCACTCATTTTGCCAACACGGGTCACATTTACTTCATCAGAATGGTGTGAAACTTGGTAAAGGTTTTGGCACTTGTTATGTGAACACAAAGAAAAAAAAAATCATTGACATGATTCAAAAAGGTTAAAAGGTCCTGAAAAAAACAGTCACTATTTTAATAGTCATTACTAACAATAGTCAGTAATGTTGGAACTGAATGGGAGATGAATTTCATCTAGTGGAAGCGTTTGGTACTGCGCCTAAACAAAATCTTACTGAAAGCTAATTTTTTGAGATATCAATCTCAAATTTGGAACACAACTTGTTTTGGCTTTTTTTTTTTTTTTTACTTCAGCACTAATCTGCCAAGTGTCTTTAAAAAGAGACCAAACTTCCCAAAGCATTCAAGATTTATGACAGTTTAAGTTGGAAACTTCATTTTCAGGTCTGTGCTGAAAAAAATGATTAACAGTTAATAAATGGATCCTAACTATTCCATAAATATAATTTAGTACCATAAAATCCCCTAAAAATACAAAATATTAAATAAAAAACATTAATCAAACTAAAATATAGTACATTCATTTAACTGAAATTAAAAAAAAAAAAAAAAAAAAAAAATCACCAATTTGACCACCATGTGAAGAGCACCAGAGAGTTAGCTAGTTAACTGTAAGTTATCTTAGATGGTGAAAAAACTATTAATGATTTAACATCAAATTATATGCAATTTTACTGTAAAACACTTTATGATTTTTGTAAGTAAAAACTATATATTACCATATAATTTATAGTGCAAAAAAAAAAAAAAAAATGTAAAAGGACATTTCCTGTAAGTCCATACATGATACAACACATTAGATTTGAACAGTCTTTTTTTTTTTTTCATTTTTGTCTTCAGTAATGTAGATTAGGGTGTTGTGTATTCTGTGGCTTTCTATTAACATTACATCACTTAGGTTGTAAAATATACAAACACCAATATGCCATCATCCTGTTACTGTATTTTTTTACAGTGCATTCCTGGCGACCATGGCTACCGTTTTTGTTTTGTTTTTTTAACTGTAAATTTAACAGGATTTTTTAGTTTTTTAAACTACATTTTTAAAATAACTTTTTTATTATTATTGTTGACACTCGTATATGTCACTGGTCCAAATAAGAAAAGTAATATATAATTTATTTTAAAATCTTATTTTGCTGCACATTGTCCAGCCAAGAAAAGGTTCAACATTCAGAATTGCATGCATTTGGATGCAAAAATCACTATTAGGTAAGCCAGTGATATATATTTTTAGCCCTAGACTAACTGTGGCAAAGGCAACAACACATTTTTCCTCCGAAGCACTTACTGTAAAAGCCTGGGAACTTGTAAACACGACTTTGTTCCCCGGAGAACTGTTACATGCCTGCACACCCAGAACTCCCAAAAACGGCATAAAGTTTGAAGCTGAGGCTTTGAGTAATCAGCGTCAGTAGTGATGAAATGGACAGATCAGAGTTTTGGGATCTTTATGGTTTTAGACACAATATTAATTTGAATTTAAATCTTAAAGTTTACATCTAATTTACTTTCTTAATGCACAGTTTGTGAATGATTGTGATATTATTCCAAAGAAAATTTTCATAATTTTCATCAAAATGTAATAATTAGCTTTTTGTCTTAAAAAACACCTTTTCTTTCTACTGGTTGTCAAATTGTCACTGATATCTATTTCATCATTGTTTTAGCCAGTGTTGGGAAAGTTACTTTTAAAAGTAATGCATTACAATACTGCATTACTCCCCAAGTAACGAATGGCTTTACTTAATTACTTTTTATGGAAAGTAATGTGTAATGTTACTTTTGCGTTACATTTTCTCACCTGGGCTGGGCTTACTTGTTTGTTTTTAATAACAAAAAAATTCTGTTTTTGGCAAATGTACAGGCCCTTTGACACCAAGGGTCCTATATTTTAAAGATCTAAGCACATGGTCTGAAGCACATGGCACAGGTGCACTTAGGGCATGTCCGAATCCTCTTTTGCTAGTTTAAGGACAGAAAAAATGGTCCAAAAGGGTTGTACCTAGTTTCTTAATGTTTTGGGTGTAATGTGGAGTTTCGTGTAATGGGAGTTTCATCTCCCATTCCCTTTAAAATCCAGTTGCACTTCTCCAGAGAGGAATCCTTTTATTTTTAATATTTAAAAAATGTTTGTGTGCTGCTGTGCGTCCCTGTGTATGTAACAAGCAGAGTGTACGAGCGTTGTGTACCCGCCTATAGGCGCATATTACTAACACGCCCTTTAAATAACAAACAAAAAAATAAATAAAAAATACTGCTCCATTGACTTTAGACCAGGTATTTGTTGGTCAATGGAGCAGTCGTTTTCAGTTGCCTCAAAATAGCAACATGCCAACAATGCACCTGAACACACCGCGTTTTCTGACCAGCACTCACATGGGCGAACAGATGGTCGCGAGTGCATTTGCTATTTAAACAATGTGGCGCTGGATGTGAAAGCGATATCAACGTTGGGCTGAAACTAGCAAAAAACACTTGCGTCGCACCTGGTGTCGCATTGCACCAGGTGTATGATAAGGCCCCAATAGTGAAATAAATAAGACTCAGGCTGAAGGTAATGCAAATTCACGTCTGTACACTAGAGGGCGCAGCTCAAACAAGCCTTTCAACTGTGCTGCCGTTCTGGAATGCAGGACAATAGGATGCAGGAGGAGAAACGAAACTCAAATGTGACGTTTATCTAAAGTCCTTTTTGTTGTTAGTATGGTTGAATTGGATCATCGAGGGTCAGCACTCAGCAGCAAAGACATTGGATAATGGAGATTAAATACACTAAGTATATTTGTGTTATTTAACATATTGCAGGTTTGTGTAATATTCTGAGTTTGTATTTCACTGTTTTTATTAATTTTGTGGAATACTGAATGTTTTTTGTGCAAGTGAGATGAGTAAATGCATGTTCACATTTAGTCTAGAACTACAATAACCATCATGTTCACACACAACACCTCTGCACTTACTCACGATTCTCTTAACATGAGGACAGAAAATGTGTCAGTCGATAAATGGGAAAACAAAATAACGCGTTACTTACTTGAAAAAGTAATTTAGATATTTTGTTGTAAATTTAAAAGTAATTTTACTTTACTAGTTACAGTACTTGGAAAAAGTAATCTGATTGCATAACTTATGTTACTTGTAATGTGTTACCCCCAACACTAGTTCTAGCAAACTCTCACTCATTTTTATATATAACAGCCACACAATCCTTGATGGTTAAAATCAAGTCCTGTCTTACTTTTTTTTTTTTTTCTCACTGAATATCCAATTTCATCCAGAAACACGTCAGACTGCAGTGCTAACATACCCATTTCAGATTTACAGCTCCATCATGCTTTGCCTCATAATTCATTCAGCGCCCTCAGTGAGAACAGAGCCCTTTCTCTCGTGTGAGACTTCAACAGGTCCCCCATGCCTCCTTTCCCTCACAGTTTCCCAGAGGTTTACGTAAAGCAGTCACACTGAGGTCAGCCATGGCTGAACTTAAAATGACCCCTTCCTCTTACAGAGGACAGACAAGCAGGAGTGGAGAGAGAGAGAGAGAGAGAGAGCAAGAGTATGTAGAGATTGACAAACACTAAGGGGGCACGTTTACACAACAATGTAATAAAAACAGAAAAGTTTTTCCTTTCTGTTTTTCATGTACAGACGTCAGCAATGTCAAAACGATCCCCATACACATGGATCCATGAAACTGATTAAAAACACTGTATTCTGCTGTCAAGCCAGTAGGTGGCGATGTTCCTTTGTAAAGAAACACTATGCGCCTATAGACTGAACACTGAACAGTTTTGAGGCCTCCAAAACGGCACTGATGTGTAAATGTCGGCCAAAACACATAAAACGGTTTCCGTTTTTAGTTGAAAATTGTGTCGTGTAAAGAACAGACCCTAAAAGAGGAAGAACTGGATATCAAATCAATCAGCACAATTCAGCTAATTTTAGCCCAGATGACTAATATTAAAATATGTAGCTGAATATTAAAAGGACATTTCTGATATACAGTCAAACCAAAATGTATTCAGACACCTTGAACATTTCATTCATTAATTCAGTTTATTCACTATAGTTTAAAAAATAATGGTAATAAAAAATGATGAGATCTCAGAGTTAAACTGTCAGAAAACAAAAAAAAATCTTAATTATGTCATAACATTTAAGCAAAACATGGTCAGGTCAAAGTGTCTGAATCATTTTTGGTTCTGAAGTTTTGTCAATTTTACTGGTAGTCCACTGTATGAAGAATTTTTGGCTATAACATGTCACAGTTTACTTTATTTTGCCATCCTCATTTACAGAAATGAACTATAGCGTCCTGCAAAAAATATAGAAAAATATATATCAAAAATGTCTGAATAATTTTTGGTTTGACTGTGGGGTATAATTCACTATAGTTTTAGTTCCTGAAACTATTACAAACATATAAAATGGATAAATCACATACAAAGTCCTGTATTACCCCTGGCAGATATTTTACATGTTGGCATAACACATATATATATATATATTATATATATATATATATATATATACACACACACACACACACACTGGCTTCTAACATAAAAAACCTAAAACCTAAACTTTAAATTTGAGTTTGCATATTCATTCAAATGACGAAGGACAAAGTTATAAATAAACCATATCATGTTCATTTGTTCATCATGTTCAAATTGCAGCAATTTCAGAATAAAAATTTACATAAAGACATAACCAATCAATAGACTATGAAAAATATTAATCAAAATATTAATCAGTACGAATGTATTCATGGAGCCAGACACATGATCACAAAGGTCAGATGTCAAAAACCAGAATACGCAATCCAGGAATTCAACACAAATCACTCTTAGAAAAATGTTCAATAAGGTTCTGCAGAGCTTCTGTAGCCCCGCCCCTTTTCAGCACTGCGCTCGTTGTGTTTGTATTTCCACAGCATGAAGGGAAGATCTTACGGATTTATAAATGAACATTACAATGCTCATGTTAACTTTAGTTAACTCTAGAATATGTACATCCACTTCACCAGCTAATTACTCTCTGACAGCGATGCTATAGAAATATACAGAGCTTCCGCAAAAACTGTTCAAACACAAAATTCAGACAAAATAGTTTCTCTGGCTCATAAGGTTCTATATAGAACTCTTGACTACATTTTAAAGAACTTTTTAAATGCCAAAAAGTTCTATATAAGGAGAAATGTCTTAAATGATCGCATAATCCTTTCATGTTTAACAGGTTATTTCAATTCAACTTCAAGTATGTTTACAAGTTGTTTAATTCATTACATTTATTTAAAATAAAAACTTAATTAAAACAATTAATTAATTAAAACTAAATCCATAAAATGATCTCATGATCATGGGAACCCATAAAAGGTTCTATATATGAAGCGCCTGACGGAAACCTTGAAGTTTCACACCTTTTCTTATAAAAGCCCAAACATGCTGCCTTCACAGGCTCATTCAAATCAAATGTTTTGTTACACTGAGTCTGCTGAGATGCTGGACAGGTGTATTCTTCACTTGCAATGATATCTCACAATCCTGTGGTTTGACGATTGCAAGACCAAAAACAACATCTCATGGAGTAACTGAAAGTAATTACCCTAATTTTCCAATAAATGACTACATTTCAACAGAGAACTGTTTTTAGATCATATATGCTTGAAACAATTTTGCACCCTTTGGTTTCGGACACAGCAAATGTGTTCAAAGACAACTTGACTTCAGTGGATTGCATTTAGCTCAGCAACTTTAGTAACTGTGTAGTAACTGTGCAGACATTCATATCTGCACAAATGAAGGAACAATGTTTTGGTTGTCCCACCACAGTGACAGGACGCCCCCTGGTGGACATTTGATGTTAACACACTATCACCTGGATTGACAGCAGCAAGTGCATCAAACAGGGATATTTCTTACAAAGTCTATCAGAAGGACATTTTAATTGTTTTTGTTAAACTATGAGAGGCATTTAATTTTAAAAATTAAATTGACCTTACCTATCCCATGCTCCTCTGCATCCAAAAGATCACCACAACAACCTGCATTGAAGAGAAAAATACAAATATTACATCCAGTTTGCAACAGTTATTATTTGACCTCATAGTATAAAATATCCTTTTTAATGTGAAAAAGCACTGCGACAGCAGAGGTCAGTTTTCACCCTACACTCCTCTATACAAGCCAAAGATGGAAGTCACATGACTTTGGGCTGCGTGACATTAAAAGGGTCCATTAGCATGGCAGTGGCTCTGCGTATAACCTCAACCTCCAGGCTTCAGTCTTCACAACATGAGCTGGTAAGAAAGGCTTTCCTTCTTCCTCAGACAGCCTTCTGAGACCAAACAAATGAATTTTATGGCTCTAATCTCCACTATCTTTGTCAATTACAGCAAGGCGTCGATAAGGAACCCGTCTCATCTCTAACTCACATTGCAGTTGCTGGGTCGTTGGGTATTTCATTTATATTTTGGAAGTAAAACAAACACCTACAGGTGTACAGAGATTTTAACATATGACATGAACCCCTTAAGTCAAATAATGACAATGAAGATATTTATTATATAGAGCAATATTGTGACAGAAGCCCTAATTTGTAAAGATTGGTTCGAATGGTTGTAGGCTTATTGATTGGCTGTTTAAAAAGCTTAGAGGATAAGAGGAAGTGACTGTATTTGACATCTAGGGTCTCCTGGGACATTTGATTTGATTACAACTAATTTGGGTGTTTGAAGGATAAAGAGTGAATCCGACTCACAGAATTCTCTTCACACAGGCTAGTTTTCTCTCTCCAACACCTTCAGCTTCATTCCCAAAAAAAAAAAAAAGGTGGCATTCACCTGCTGTTGGTTGACATATTTTGAAAATCATAGACAAATTTTGATGTAATTTGGCATAACATATGCAAATGGTTTATTTGAAATCATTAATTATATATTCAGGATTGACAGAAAAGCATTGATCAGACTATAATTCAATAATAAGAATAATTGATCCATTCTGCCATCATTTATTCACCCTCAAGTCATTCCAAACCGTCATGTGTCATTCCGTGTCAAATCAACCACATTTCAGAAACTTCCCCGACTCAAATTTTTGATTTTGTTAATATTTTCTCTGTAGAAAGACAAACATAAATAATGATGAAAGCCAAAATATTAAATGTCACAGATGTATATTTACTGAGTACTGTTTTGTAGAGGAGGATCAAAATGAAATCCTTCTAGATTCTCATTCTTAAAAAACTTTATTTTGAAATTTAAATTTTCAAGGCCCTATATAGTTCAGTCCTATAAATATGGGGATCTCAAAGGAGCTCCATGTTCAAATTGTTGAACTTTACCCATTTTCAGTGATTTTTTTTTTCGAAAACTAAATGTGGTTCACTTTGCAGCTGATATTTTTTTCTTTTAAAGAGGAATATCTGAAGAACAAATAATGTTGAAACTAGAAATGCATCTCGTGTTTTTCTATCAGCTCAACTGCATAGAACATACTTGAGTGCCATAAATATTCCTCTTCCAAAGTTTGCATGCCTGTAACTCTAAAAGTATTCAATATATCTTAATATCCTTCTAGATTCTCATTCTTAAACTTTCCTTTTGAAATCTTCCTTTTCAAGGCCCTATATAGTTCAGTCCATTAGATGTGGGGATCTCATGTTCAAATTGTTGAACTTTACCCATTTTCAGTGATCGAAAACCAAATGTGGTTCACTTTGCACACAGCTGATACTTATTGCATTTAAAAGAAAAATGCCTGAAGAACAAATAGCACTGAAACTAGAAATGTATTTTGTTTCCCTCTATCAAAACAACTGAATACAACACACATACAGTGCCAAAAACAAACATTAAGAACCAGAATCTAAAACCAATTTACTCATGGAGCCACATTAAGATCTCCATATCTCTGGGACTGAACCATCAAAGGCCTTTAAAATGCAGATATTAAAAGGAAAGTTTGTTAAGAACCAGAATCTAAAAGGATATTAAGATATCTTTAATACTTCTTGAGTTACAGGCATGCAAACCTGAGGTAAAAAACACAAGAAGTGCTGTTTGCCATTTTTGAATCGTCACTATTGGCATATAATGAAACAAAGATTGCTCAACAGATTTTACTAACAGACCTGCCAATCTCTGTGTAAAAATAAAATAATGATGATGTCATCTTTATAAAGTCATTTTTACACCCTCTAATTTGGCTCCAAATCTCAGGTGAAAATGGTCATTTTGACCCCCGTCTACAAAATAGTGGATTACTCAGTAAATATACATCTGTGACATTTAATATTTTGGCTTTAATCACTATTTATGTTTGTCTTTCAACAAAAACATATTTTAAAAAATCAAAAATTTGACCCGGGGACCTCTGGTTGAGTTGACACAGAATGACCCAAGGTTAAGGTTTGTAATCAATGCCAGAATTTTTTGTTTTATTAATGGTACAATACTGTCATTTCCTTCGAATGCAACGTCAATCAAAACCGAAAAATACGCTTCAGGCTTCATTGTGTATTTTCTGGGGTGGTGTGGTGCAGATAAGCAGGCTGTTTAGATAAAGCTGCAATGTGGCCACAAATTCCAGATTGATCCTAGAATTTGCTGGATGGGGGTGCAAGTTTTCCCCAAGTTCAAAAGTTCACATTTTACAAGCACTTAAAGAGCAGTGACCCATGTCCAAATAAAACCTCTCCTCCCAAACCCTCTCCTGTAGGATTTACCTTTCACAGAAAACACGTCCGTACTGTAAATACTGTACAATGAATATACAACATTATTGGTAATGGGATCGTTTTAAAAGGAGCAGGAAAAAGCACACTTCTTAACTTGTCTAATACAGGCGTTAAACTAAATGAATCAAATGACATAATCACCATTACACCAATACGCTTGATTTAAAGGAAGACCCATCTTACCATTGGCTGTCGTCCGAAAATCTTTCATATTTCTTTGATCTCTTTCCGTTTCGCCGCTCATGCCACGCATATGAACAAGTTCACAGCTTTCAGGATCAAACTTCCATCATCTCTGCTGTTGCCTCCGTTCGTTCGCTCAGTCTGCAAGCGTGCTGCGCGTGTGGGCGTGGCTTTCTAATCCAATCACCACCGCCCATGCATGACGTAACAGGAATACACGCTGCTGATCAGGGTATGCATCGACGTCACTTTCCCGCCGAAAGCGCGCTCCCTCAGCTGGACTGAGTGGCAAAAGAACCTGCTGCGTGACTGGATTTAACAGGGGAAACTGCGAAAACGCGAGTAAAACTAACGAATTACACGAAAGGTTGGAATTGAATGTGTTTCTTACAACTTGTCAAAGAAACCTAATCCATGGATATTGACATGTAGCCAGGAGTCATGTTTCCTGACATTTATTTGTGCCTGATTTCGACGCCGGGGAAGTACAAAAAGCAAATCTGCCTGTGAATATTTTATATAACTACAATATCAGGTTTTAATCTGCGTAATCACTTATATCAATGTTATATCGTCATATTGTCCAGCCCTAAAACATATAGTTTTATAGTATAGTTTTTGTCATTGTTGTTTATTGAAAAACACCCAATTATGCAGAATATAAGATGGAAAATATTAAATTTATCAGTTGTCAACACAATATATAACAATATATACGGTATGATTTTACCTCAGAATCCAACAATTTGATAAAATGATAAATGCAATCCACGTTTCTCTGCCTGGAGTCATTGTTTTCTGCAGTTTTTAAATATATACCTCAGGTTTTGTATCAAAACTATTTGTATAGTCAATCACAAAGCTCTTTCCCGTTTTGGATGTGTTTTGTGTGTTTTCCACGACATTCACGCTGAAAACCAATGCTGGTACTTATGCGTGTGCGTACACTCATTGAAAACAATGCGTTCGAATCTTCGCGTCCGGTGTGCGAGCCCCTTCAGTCTTTTGCCACTCGGTGGGCGTGACCGCAGTCGTAACGGTCGACGGTGACGTCACGTGCATACCTTCAAACACCGGCGCCCAGCAGCAGCCCTGCGTTTCCACCATTTTGGGGTGAAAGCGAGTCGTCAGTCCACTAGTTTCTATGGCAATATCAGCTGCTTTGTTAAAGAAAACGTACATTAAAGCTGATGACAACACAGAATAAAATACTATCACTAGTGATCATCAAATCCTTAATTTTAACAGTTAAAGCAAGACTATGTTAAACGAAAAAAACAGCCACTGTGTCCAAAAGTGGCAATTATGGGATAACAGACACAGCAATGCATCATGTTCTTTAAGACCGTTATGTTTAGCGTGATCCAGGGCATTAAAATGTATTTCAGACCAAGTGGAGTAATTTACTATTACTATATTACTCCACTAGGTCTGAAATATATGTTTTAATCCCCTGGATCACGCTAAACATAATGATCTTATAGAACATGATGCATTGCATTGCTAATCCCCTGGATCAGGCTACAAACATGATGATCTTAACTTTATTAATTATTAATTTATTTATTAATTTACTATTAATAATAGTAAATGTGTAAAGCTGCATAAAATGGAAATACTCAATAAAGTAGGCTAACATTACCTCAGATGTGTAATGGTTGCAACTGATCACATAAAAATACAGGCTAAGACAATACAACATTTACTGTAGGTGTCATAAAATTTACTGAATTTGAGAAATGTTCTATTGCGTTTCTGATTTGTACGAAGCCGCATGACATGCGGGAAAAAAAATATTAGGCTAAATCGTGCGCACGATTTACTATTTCGTTCCTTCGATTTATAAATCATTCGCATAAATTGTGCGCACAATTTAGTAAATCGAGGGAACAAATTAGTAAATCGTGTGCACGATTTAATTTTTTTTTTTCTTGCATGTCATGTGCGGGGCTCTGTAGATTTGGCTGTGAGATTCGCGGATTTTGGGTGCATATGGATTCTGTTGTCCAGTTGGCATTTTCACCCCAAAATGGCGGCCACGCTACCAAAGCGCCACCTAGTGGCTGTTACCCAAAAAGCATCAGAGTTTCACCTCTTGGGTTCACTCTGGTAGAAATGTGTGTCTTCCCACGTTTCATTATTCATTTTTTATGTTTTTTACAAGATTGTTACAATAACTGATACAATGGTCTTGTTTATGAAATGTGATACTGGTTTATTAGCCATGGACAATATCCAATCTCCAGTCTCCTAACTGAAATTCTTAATTTATTTGGGAAATACAAAATACATGTCAACAAATGGTAGACTGATTTTTTATGACTCTTTAATCGCATTAAAGAACAATAGATTATAGAGATGATGGTTTTATAGTGGCTACAACATATTATATGAAATATTCTGTTAAATATGATTTAATTTGTAATCAGAATATGTTCAAATTTATAACTAAAGCCATCACCAACTCTACTATAAACAATTAAAGAATTCTTTCAAATTCTATTCCCATCACCCCATGTTTCCCACTTCTTTTAAATGGTGGTTGCAACTTCAAAAAGTTTTAATTTTCAAACATTAAAAAAAACATATACATTTATAGAAACGTAATTTTTAAAATTTCACAAAAAAAACCCCAAAAAAAAACAAAGCTAACAAATTCATCTTAAAATTTGAAATGGTATATATCCATTCAGTGAATTACAAAGATTTGGAACTGATACTTAATTTTTTTATGACAATCCTGAAACTACCGATCATTTGTTTTTCTATGTCATGATTCCTGTCTTGAGTCCCCTGGTCTTGTGTTGGCTTTTATGTTATTTCCTGTTTTAAGCCATGTTTAGTAGTCCTATGTAGTTTTTCTTGTTGATTATGGTGTGTTCAAGTCCTCCTGGGAAGTTCATATGACAGCAGGTGACAGCAGGTGTGTTCAAGTCACTTTCGTCGGAGTAAGATGTACCTTCTCTTAGGTTATTACACAAAAATACAGCTTCTAGAAACTGAAGAACAAAGAATGTGCATCAGGTGCGTTTTGCTTTTTATATTTTTAATTAATTCATGAAGCCACTGTACTTTGTTACATATTATTATAATCTACATATTTTGTGCAGGTAATTAGCTTAATTCATTGTAAATAGAAAAGCCAGACAATGTCACTGCTAAATACCAATAAGTATATTGTTTTCCACCATGTCTCTCACTGACACGCCTCCAACTCGTACAGATCGGGGCTTAAAAACAAAAACCTGTGCTTCCCTCTCATATTTATGACAGTGTGGTGGCGTTCATGTGCGTTCAGCTTGAGAATACGATCTTTCTGACGTGATTTGAATGCACTTGTGTGTCTTGTTTGCCAGTCACCCTTTGTGTTGTGTATAAAGGGTATGCGTCGACGTCACTTTCCCGCCAGAACACGCCCCCTGAGCTGGACTGAGTGGCAAAAGAACCTGCTGCGTGACTGGATTTAATAGGGGAAACTGCGAAAACACGAGTAAAACTAACGAATTACACTAAAGGTTGTACTCAGTAGTTCCTGTTACAACTTACTAAAGATCCAGTAATCCATGGATATTGACATGCAGCCAGGAGTTGTGTTTTCTGACATTTATATGTGCCTGATTTCAACGCCAGGGAAATACTGTACATAAAGCAAATCTGCCTGTGAACGTTTTATATAAATAGAATATAGGTAGGTCTAAATCCAGGCATTCATTTATATCAATTATATATATATATATATATATATATATATATATATATATATATATATATATATATATATATATATTATGATATTATCCAGTTCTAAAACTTGTATAGTATTATTTAAAAACACCCAATTATGCAGAATATAAGATGGTAAATATTTAATTGATGAGTTGTCAGCTATAGCTATATATTGTATCATTATATTGTGTTGACAACTCATATTGTGTTACCATCTTATATTCTGCATAACTGGGGGTATGATTTTATTTTACCCCAAAATTCGACATATTGACAAAATGATAACTGCAAATCCACGTTTCGCTGCCTGGAGTCCAGTTATTTCTGTGAATTGCAGCGATCCATTTTCTTCTCTTTTCGGTAGTTTTCGGCAGTCTGTAAAAATATACCTCAGATTTCTTGTCAAATTTATTTGTACAGTCAATCACAAAGCTTTTTGCCGTTTTGAATGTGATTTGTGTGTTTTTCGCAACATTCACACTAAAAACCAATGCTGCCACTCAGTGGGCGTAACCGCAGTCACTGCAGGTAATTCCTAGCCAGGGATATAAGATATGCAAGTGGACTTCAAATAATTTGAGTGTACATACAGTTGAGTTGTATACCATTCTGATAGCTTTAGTAAACTGTACAAAGTTCTTATTTTAGTAATTCAGTCTCTGCTTTGTGTACTGTAGTCTCAAGTTAGGTATGACCAGAAATCACCATGAGTTAAATTATGAAATAAAGGCCTGGTTTCACAGACATGGCTTTAGTTACTGTTTATGCTCAAGCAGCAACATTACACACTATCTGCAAAGCTACAGCACTGAAAGTTCAATGCAAACGGAGATATTGTCTTTTAAAGTTATGGCAGTTTAAGACCTACAAAAACAACCGGTTTGGACTACAACGAGCTTCTTGCTGGGTTTGTGACATCATAAACCCTTCAATTAACATAAACCCTGCCCATGGGAACACGCAACAAAGCGGACGAGGCCATGTCGAGCGGTATTATGGAAGCGGAAGAGTTGTGTACACCGGACGAGCGCAGTGCGAAGCGTCAATAGATAATAGAACCCATTATAATCAGTGATATTGTCTACACTGGATGCGGCGCTGAAGAAAGCTTCCAGAATCTACACGAGTTCAATGCTGGATTTGCACAAAGGCTATTACGGAAAGATAAAGCAGAAGCAGAAGCTGCTGTTTATGGGCCCATAACTGTAAGTACGTTTTATTGTTTGTACATGTCTTTTAAATGTATTATGTTGCTATTTTTGGTTGCATCAGGGACGTAAACAAAGACCAATGTGTTTTAGCTTCGCTAGCCAGTTAGCTAAATTCTATTGCATACTTCTCCAATAAACGTCAACAAACACCAACAAACTTCTATGTTCATAGACAAACAGTTGTTCATGCTATAAATTAAACGATACCTTTACAAAAATGCTACTACTCAGTCATTTATTCAGCTAGAGTAAAGCTTTAATCAGGATAAAACCGTATATTGAAAGCTAACAAACAGCAGTAACATTTACAAGTGACAGCATATCTAAACACTTCGACACAAATACAAACAGAAATACTTACCATTCATAAACGTCCTTTAAAAGCCGTGCTTGCAGAGGTTCTGCTTGACCCTCTTCATCTGGGTCTGATTCTGGCTCAATTTGATACGGCAATATAGACGCCATTATTTACATTTCCACTAAAGCACATGTAACAACTAATGGTAAGGGGTGTGACGTTTCTGGATGCTTCAGCGAATCACAATACACTGGGCCAGCTAACCAATCTGAGCCATTGCTATTTTGGAGGGAGTGGTATCAGAACCAGGACGTCAAACCAGCCGTTCAGGTGACAATGGAAACAGCAGTGTAGAATAAAGGTAAAATATATGAAAAATACAGCGTTTAAAAAAAAAAAAAGAGAAAAAAAAAAAACGAAGCATTAAGACATGTTAAACTGCGTCCCATAAACACAATCAAGCCTAGAAAAAAAACAGTGAACCACCCCTTTAATTAAACAGCATACTCCATATTATGGGGAAACATCCAACTGGATTCTGTGAGTATTTTCAAACCCCAGAAACAGTTAAGCATTTGCTTGATAAATGCAAAAACAAAAAAGTGAAACAAAGAGAGAGGACATGACTAAAAATATGAAAAGTCTATGACTAACTGGACGTGGACTAAAGGACATACACTGTGTGCAAAATTATTAGGCAAGTTGATTTTCTGATCATATTTTTTTTCCAAGCACATTTTACCAATTCCAATCCACATCAATCTTAATAACTACTATTAATATTGTTTTTAATCATTTATAAGTGATATATAATTGTTCATGAAGGCTGGAAATGAAAAATGCCTTATATTCAGGTGTGCAGAATTATTAGGCAGGTTTTCTTTTATAGGCAAAATGAGCCAAAAAAGAGATTTAACTCAGACTGAAAAGTCAAAAATTATTAAATACTCATGAGAAGGACGCAATACTAATGCAATACTAGAAATTGCAAAGTTAAAGCATGACCATTGGACAGCAAAATGCTCATTGGGTCAGCGGGGTCATACAAAAACAGGTGGAGAAGAAAAGACACATGTTAACTGCAAAATAATTAAGAATTAAGGTGAAGAATTAAGTGTGAAACCATCAGGAACCCTTTAGTCTCCAGCGCCACCATTTTCCAGATTTGCAACCTACCTGGAGTCTCCAGAAGTGCAATGTGTCAGGATCTCAGAGACTTAGATTAGCTAAAGAATCCTAAAAAATGACCCGCTCTTGTTATTTTTCTAATCATCCGATTAATTGTGCAGCCCTAGCGTCCGCTCATGAACTCTGTTTGCTCTGACACGACCATTGAGTTCGTCAATGAACTCTCTGTCTGCCCTGATGCAAACACAGAGTTCGTTTATGAACTTCCTGTTTGCCTTTGCCACGGATGTCGCTGCCGAGTTACCTGTTTGCCCTGATATGACCTCAGAGGTCGCCCCTGAGTTTCCTGTCAGCCCTGACATGACCACGGTGGTCACCTGTGAACTTCCTGACTGCCCTGTTATGACCATGGAGACCATTAGTGAACTCCCTGCCTGTCTCGTCTCAGCCAGAGAGGACGTTTTGAGAATAATCTGTCCCATCTGCTTTGCTGTGGTGGTGGTCTGCTCCACCGTGGGGATCTTCAATCCCGTCTACTCCGCCGTGGAAATCTACAGTCCCATCTGCTCTGATGTGGTGGTCATCTGTTCCTCTATGGAGCTCTTCAGTCCCGTTGGCTCTGCTGTGGTGGTCATCTGCTCCACCATGGGGATCTTTAGCCTCATCGGCTCTGCTCTGGTGGTTTTCTGCTCTGCCGTGGGGATCTTCAGTCCCATCTGCTCTGCTGTGGTGGTCATCTGCTCCACCGTGGTGGTCTCCATCCCCACTGAGATGGTCTTCAGTCCCGTCACCTCAGGCCAAATGCTCAGTCGACTCCTTCTGTTCCTTCCTTGGAGCACTTTTGATAGATACTGACTACTGCAGACCGGGAACACCCCACAAGAGCTACAGTTTTGGAGATGCTCTGATCCAGTCGTCTAGCCATCACAATTTGGCCCTTGTCAAACTCGCTCAAATCCTTATGCTTGCCCATTTTTTCTGCTTTTAACACATCAACTTTGAGGACAAAATGTTCACTTGCTGCCTAATATATCCCACCCATTAACAGGTGCTCTGTCAGTGGTCATAATGTTATGTTTATGTCTCTATTTATACAAAATGCTGCACATTCATATAGTTCTGGATTTTACACATACAAGTTGTAAAGTATTGATGTCTTTTGCCTTTTGTCAATCCTTGCCTGTCTGTTTGATTCTATTGTCTTCACTAATAAAGCTGCATATGTGTGGCATTAACAAGAGGAGGGAAATTAATTTAATCCGACTACGCCACCCTGGTGGAGCACCAGATACTCCCAATAAGGACGCAGAGGTAAGTTTTACCAATTGAAGGCAAAGAAATAAGATGTAGAGAGATGAGAGTAGCAATACAGAAAAATATACTTTATAATAAAAGCATCATCATTATCAACTCATTATCGTGGATTCTCTCCTTTGAAGCACACTCCAAATTATAGAAAAAAAACAACTATAGAGAGCCAGGCTAAGCGGGAACAGGGCAGGCCGGCTGCAACTCAGGAGGTCATCTGAACCCACCTAAATTCACACCAAATCAGACACCACGTACACACACCATGAGGAAGTTGTGTCAGCACACTGAAGCACACACCACCGAATGAAAAGCAGCTAGCCTTCCCCATTCCACACTGGCTCACTGGCTCCTAGAGAGAAAGAAGAAAAAAAAAAAAAAAACAAACACCACAAAACAAAAATTACACTGAATAATCAAAGAAAGAAACCACCAAAGTAGACATTACAGACACTGTGGTGATGTGGCTATAGCACTCAGGCACCGCCGATGAAACCACATTCAGGAAAAGCAGATAAGGAGCACCTGAGTGGAACCAGAATAACTGGACAGTAAATGAAGTGAAAATCAAAAACTTGTACAATAAAACAATATAATACAGTGCAAAAAAAGAAAATAAATTCATACTATAATGAAGCTGCAATAGAACAAAACCAAATCAGAAATAGCAACAAAGAATAACACAAAGACGGCAACAAAATAAATTAGCACTGTTTGCAAAAAAAAAAAAAAAAAAAAGCAACAGAAAAAAGAAAAATCTAGAAAAACAAACTGTACTTGAAAGCAAATCAAAATAAATGTAATAAGCAGCCTAGTGCACAAAAAGCTCATAGCTACCAGCCCAAATGACCAGCAAAGCCTTAAACAAAGCAGTACAAATTGCCGCAAGCAAAAGAAACAAAAACAGGAAATGACTGTAAGCAAAACAGCAGTGGCGTCACATGCAGCGTCTTCAGCTAGAGATAGGGCTTAAATATTGAGATGTTCCATTCCCCCTTTACCTTTAATAAAAATATCAGAGCGTTAAACTAAATCTACTGAACCCCAAATGAGAAAGAGAGAGAGGCGTACTAACTTAGGTTGAACAAACACCAGACGCAAAGCTGTATTGTTACTCACAACAGGTGCATTGCTCAGTCTACTGACCAGCAGTCACACCTGCTAACATCTGTTACTATGAATAATACAAAAAATACCTCCACCACAAGTGATCAAGAAATTTAATGCGGATACCAAACATACCTGAGAGCAAACTCCATCAGAAACTTGCCACTCAGTAGTGGCAACATAGAGTCTCAACATACCTGAACACGAACAATAACGGGAACGGAAATGCCAGGGAGAAGAGAACCTAGAATCAGCTGGACACACACTCACCAAAATAAGGGTCCTTAAATAGTACGGCCACTTCTACCTCATCGGTCTGCCCAAAACCAAACCTCAAACAGGCCAATAACTTATTCTGCCACATATGGATCTCAACCTGAGCTCGAACGAGTCTCTGTTACATTACAATTACATCAGTGGGGAGTCCATTTTTTTTTCAATTTTTTTAAGTTATCAGGTTAAGTTATCTGTTAAAATGAGAACTGAGAAAAATATCAGTTGCTGCATGTGCTAAAGTTTGTTAGCTTTATAAATTAGAGCACAGCTGTATATTCTGCTTTAATTTGACACATTTGTCTGAAACATTCAGTACTTATTTATATCAAACTCTGACCAAAAGCTTCTGATCATTTCTTTCATTGTCGACTGCAGAACAAAACACTGCGCTGTAATTTAAACATTCATCAGACTTCATGACAACAGTCAAAAGTCTGATTCACAAGACTGACTAAAATATAAGGAAAAGGAGCATCACTGAAGACTAACAAAAAACACCAAACATGCAAACTTAATGCCAAAGACAAGGTGATAAAACATTCAGCTCATTTATATTCTCTGCTGTTGTTGGTCAAGCAGTGAGATGATTGACAGCAGCGTATTCACTGTAATCCTGATTATTCCTGCTACTGACACTGTCGGGACAGTCAGATTTCTTGTGGAAATTCACCACTGCGTAATTCACATCCTCAGCAGATGTGATGCAGCACTGAGAGTCACCAGTGGCTTTCTGAACTGTAGCGTAAACGCAGTTAGAATCAGAGGGGTTTGTGGGTAATTTGGCAGTGGAATAAACAGTGTCAGAAGAATCAGAGGGGTTTTTGGGTAATTGTTTGTGAGCGTCTTTAATCTCCTCATAATCACAACCAGTGTGAGAAACCTTAGGAGAGACAGAAATTATTTACAGCTCTGAAGATCATCAGGATGGAAGGCATTAGACATTAATATCATTTTATACAGTAACTGGACTCACCACTTCATGTTTTCTTGGTCCAGTCTGAGATGACGAATCACCACCTGCCAAAAACAAGCGTCCTAAATTAATTACATTATATCACAATTCAACACTGATGTCTATTGTAAATTCTTTCACACAATCATCAAATGTCTGTATTTTGCTCATGTCTCGTTTCAGCCTGTAGGTGGTGACAGAAAGTGGGAAAATAGATCAAGAAATCTGTTTTAATCTCAGTATAAATGGAGAATTTCTGCATCTAAAGAAGTTAAGAATGAGTTTTACCTTGAGACTGACGCTTCTTACAGAAAAACAGTAATAAGAGTCCAGCTGTGATCAGAACCAGAAGAACCAGAACCAGAGGGATGATCAGAGAAGAGCCTGAAAACACAGGAGAAATAATGTTAGAATCTGATCACTTTGAGCTACATATCAGATCAGATCATTGGTTGGATGTTTGGAATAGGATTGGCCAGACCATGATACTGGATTTCAGGGTTGCCAGGTCTGCATAAAAAAAAAACTAGCACAATGACCAGTCAAAACTAGCCCAAATGAACATCATACCAAATATCAAAACTGACAACATGCCATTCCCATACCAAAAATACATATTTTACAGTCAGTGTTATGCAAATTGAAAACCACTATATCGTAGTGATTTTAAACACAACTCAAAGGCTCCTACCAGTGGCCCTCCTTCACAAAACTTACCATCTAGCAGTTTTATCATTGGTAGAATGTAAAATATTTCAATATAAGCTTTTCAGTGAAACACAATTTATGCAATATGCCAAACCTTTAACAAAAATTAAATAAATAAATAATAATAATAAAAATAATTGTGACTGAGGTTCATGTGGTGAGTTCAAACCACTGCAGACAGTCGGTCAGAACTGTATAATTATTTCTACAGTAATTTGAAGAATTCACCCCAGACTACAGAATCTCATTAAAGCGTTTACTGAAGGCAAAGTTGTGGTTCTGGAACAAAATACAAAATAACCTAACACGAGAAATTATTTAAAGGTGCTATAGAGGATGTCGACGACTGAGAAACCAAAGACTGTTACTGAGTTTTTGAAATGAGCGCATGCGTAAGAACAACCCCCCTCCTTCACAGCTCATTTCGAGGGAACGCCTCCCAAAACTCGTGCACGAGTATTGGAACACGAGTGTTTGTTTACCACCAGCATTCGCTGTGTCATGTTAGTGGATTCATTATGTCGGACTCACCGCAGGAAACTCATAATCTGCAGTTGTTAATCCTGACAAAAACATTGCATGCGGCGCCTGTGGAGTGTGGAAAGTTACTGGAGCGCGCACGTCTCTCACAAGGAACGTAATGGCAGTGATTGACAAGCCAAAGGGCCAATCGTTTTGATGTTTTTAAGGCCCTACCTTGTGCACAGATGATGTATATTGATATTATTCCTTTCAGTGCACCTAATAAATATCAGTTAGTAAAGATATAATATCAGTTAGTCTTTTATCAGTTAGTAAAGACAGTTTGAAGTAATATTGCAAAAATGTATAAAACAAAACATCCTCTATAGCACCTTTAAGTAAGCCTTTACAATCACAAAGCCAAAACAATTATCATGCAATAACAATCTTTATAAGTATAAAATTTAACCACAAAATAAGGCAGTTTAACACCATGGCTGTGTAAACATTCTATGACTGCCCACAAGATGGCGGCATTACCACATTAGATGTGACTGAGGCACATTTATATGATATGGTAAACAGGCTAGTTACTACTCATGAAGTAACTCGTTAAAACATTAACATCTGTAATGGTAAATAATTTACATTACTTGCATCAGTTATAATGAACATGAAAGCAAGCCTAACGGTGACAAATTAATAAGCATCAAGTCAGTTAAATACCTGGGATATTGATCAAGGCAGCGTTTCCCAAAAGCATCATAAGCTTAAGTTGATCATAGCTCCATTGCCACCAAGGGAGCTATGATCAACTTAGGCTTAAGATGCTTTTGGGAAACGCTGCCCTGATCAGTTAAGTAGCACAGGGGTTGTTATTCAGTATCAGCTGCTTTAGTGTTAATGAGATTAACAACAGATGCACTAGATGGGCAACAATGAAATGACCCCCAAAACAGGAATGGTTTCCTGAATGGTCACTAGATTTGCATTTGGCTGGGTTCAGTGTCATTACTGGTAGCATGAAGCGATACCTGAACCCTACAGAGGTTGCACAGGCAGTCCAGCTCCTCCAGGATGGCACATCAATACGTGCCATTGCCAGAAGGTTTGCTGTGTCTCCCAGCACAGTCTCAAGAGCATGGAGGAGATTCCAGGAGACAGGCAGAATGTCGGTGAATGTCTCTGACCAAATAATCAGAAACAGAATTCATGAGGGTGGCCTGAGGGCCCAACGTCCTCTAGTGAGCCCTGTGCTCACAGCAAGGCACCGTGGAGCTCGACTGGCATTTGCCACTGAACACTAGAATTGGCAGGTCCACCACTGGCACCCTGTGCTTTTCACAGATGAGAGCAGGTTCACCCTGAGCACATGTGACAGACGTGAAAGGGTCTGGAGAAGCCGTGGACAACATTATGCTGCATGTAACATCGTTCAGCATGACCAGTTTGGTGGTGGGTCAGTGATGGTCTGGGGGGTCATATCCATGGAGGGACGCACAGACCTCTACAGGCTAGACAATGGCACCCTGACTACCATTAGGTATCGGTATGAAATCCTTGGACCCATTGTCAGAACCTATGCTGGTGCAGTGGGTCCTGGGTTCCTCCTGGTGCACGACAATGCCTGGCCTCATGTGGTGAGAGTATGCAGGCAGTTCCTGGAGGATGAAGGAATTGATACCATTGAATGGCCCCCACGCTCGCCTGAACTAAATCTAATAGAACACCTCTGGGACATTATGTTTTGGTTCATCCGACACTGCCAGGTTGCACCTCAGACTGTCCAGGAGCTCAGTGATGCCCTGGTCCAGATCTGGGAGGAAATACCCTAGGACACCATTTGTCGTCTCAATAGGAGCATGCCACAATGTTTTCAGGCATGCATACAAGCACGTGGGGACCATACAAACTACTGAGTACCATTTTGAGTTGCTGCAATGAAGGTTCAGCAAAATGGACTAGCCTGTTGCATAATTTTTTCACTTTGATTTCCGGGGTGTTTTTTTTAAATTCAGTCCTCTGTAGGTTGATAATTTTCATTTCCTTCAAGCGATGTGGCATTCTTTCGTTGCTAACACATTACCCAGTCCATATCTGTCAGGGTTCTGCCCTGGTAGCCTTGTTTGTGTTGTCTTGTTTAATGTGTCTTTGTGTTGTGTCTGAGCACAAGGCTTTGTCTGTGTTTGCCATGTGCTCCTTTGTTCCTGCCTCTTTGTTTCCAGTTACCATGCCCTCTTGTTTAGTCGTTGTTCTGTCCTCGTTTGTATGAGTGTGCACACCTGTTCCATATGTTCCCTGCTCCCTTTCTTGAGTCCTCGTCAGTCTGAGTGTTGTCACCTGTTCCTCATGTTCTTTGCTCCCTTTATATTATGCCCTCTTTCACTCCTGTCTTTGCCAGTTCGTTTAACCTTGTGCTCCTTTGTACTAGTCTCTGTTACTTAACTCAGTAGTGTCTTTGTAAAAGTGATCTAGTCTTTTGTGTTCTAGTCGTGTCATGTTCTGCCTGTTCCTGTCCTGTTTGATGTGCAGTGCCCTGTCCAGCAAGCTGAGCTTGCCTGTGGCCGCTCTCTCTCCCTGACAAGCAGCAAGACCAGTTCAGTGCCTGATTGTGCCCTGTGAATCTAACTATGTGTGCTCTGTGATCCTGTCTGACTCTCACTACATCTTTGGGCCTCGTACTGCACACCTGCCAAAGCTCACCAGCCTGTTTACACCCTGGGCTGGTCTCAGCGGCCATTCCCTAAGCTTGCTTGTCATCATGCCTCACCCCTTCCTAATATGGACTGTGTTCACCACCTCACCCTCAATATCTCGTCTTACATCTTGTCTAATCAATAAACCTGTAACACTCATCCTGAGTTTGAGTCCTCCCTCAGCATGATATTTTTCCTCATTGAGATCTGATGTGTTTTCCAAGTGTTCCTTTAAGTTTTTTGAGCAGTGTACATATGACGCTATGGCACTGGATGTGTCACACTCATGGCATGAGAACAATTAGCAGATTTAAATATAGAACAACCATATACATTTACTTTGATATGCACACAGCTATATTACATCAGTAACTTTGGGATGCTCTAGACCAGGGGTCTCAAACTCGCGGCCCGCGGGATGATATTTTGTGGCCCCCCAAATGACATCAAAGTTTAGTGTTAGTGCGGCCCGCGAGTTATTCTAAAAACTTTTGTTTTATTTTGTTATCACTTATGGCAGTGGTCTCAAACTGCCGGCCCGCGGGACATTATGACTGATATGCAAAGAAAAAGTCGCCGTTCTATGGGGGCATTCACATATCGCGTCACATAAGCGCCCGCGCCGCATTCTCCTTCTTTCCAATGCGCTTTTGCTCCAGTGGCGTCTGTCGTTGCTATGCAACCATGAGCCGCGCTCTCAACCGCGTCGCTTCTATTATGAGCGCGCTTGCCTAAATCGCAGTAAAAGCTCTTGACTTTAAGTCACGAGCGTCGATTTAAAACCACCGAAACGCGTCCGATCGATGCAACCATTAAACGTTACCGATGTTCAAACGGCATCTTGGACAAATGTGTCTCAGCTGTGTGAGCAGAAGCGCTGCAGGTGTCTGTCAAGAAACAGAAGAGTGTACAAATGCATTCAGGGATTGTATTTGTTCAGTACAGTGTTGTTCAGTGCAAGATTTTAATGTTATTTAAGCTAACATGAAGTAAGGGAAAATACTTCCACTAGATGTTAAAATCTAATAATGTATGTATGAGAGCTTTTTATTTTTTGGCAAAATAAAGTTTATATATATAGTTTTTTGTTTATTTCTGACCCCTCCACGCCACAAGTTTTGCTGGTTTTATTCCTAAATTACATATTTTTTATTCCATGCACCTTGTTGGATGTGAGAAGTTGCACCAGACTATTGCAATTAATAGCATTATATTAGTAGGCTATATTAGTAGTATTATATTAGTAATAGTATTATATAATTATATTACACTCTGTAACAATGAGAGAGACACTGCTGTTTACATTTAGTATGGTAAATAAAATATTTATAGTATAGGTATAAAAACATTTTAGTTGGCATAATGAAAGTAAATGAGAAATAATGCAAAGGAAAGTAAATTTTCTGAAATGTTGCGCTTTCTTGCGCTTGAATGTTAATATGGCCCTCCTATGAGGTGTCAATCACAGAAATGGCCCCCCGCCAATTTGAGTTTGAGACCCCTGCTCTAGACAAACGTGAGATGAAGCGGATTACTCATTTAAAGATTTCTCATTCTGCATGTCTGCTCAGTGCAATGTCAGAAATATCTGAAGAGGTGTAACCAAGAGGCTTTGAGCTGAAAATCTCTTCAATTTCAGGCAAGACTTCTATTCTCAGGACTTATTCCATCACTGTCTGTGCTCCAATGGTAACTTGGAGAGCCGTTTTGATTGAACGGATCTCTCTTTCCCAGCATCCACCAAAGTGAGGTGCACCTGGTGGATTGGTGGACACAAACTTGATTTGCTGGGAAGTGAGGTGACCTTGTAGAGACACAGTGAATGAGACTGCCGCCCTATGAAGGACCTCTTGGTCCTGCCTCACCGTTCACAGTATTAGGTCCTCAGGCTGCCCCTTCAGATTTAACTGCTGTGCTGCTGTGTGGAGCAGCATGGTCCTCTCCACCCCATCGTCTAATACAGTATATGCTTCAATAGATTTGTCCGTGTTGGTGATGACTTTTCTCACCTTTAGAAGAACCTAGTGGCTGTGGTGGTGTTAACCAGACAGGAGTTGTCCTTAGTGTCCATTTCATTTTTGCTATCTTCAGTCCATCTTCAGTAAGGTGTTTCCTTACAGGAGGCTTTCAGGTTGCATTTTGAGGCATGATAACTCTGTCCGAGCACCAGCACTGATTGTTCTTACGGATGCAAGATTCCTTCTGTTCTTTAGTGAGCTCTTTGAAATTGGTACACACCTTTTATGAAGTGATTGGCATTGTAACAATAGGGGTGATATGCATGCAATCTCCCTTTGATGAATCTAGCAGATTTAGATGTTACCTTTGGAGCGGCTACTTGGATTTCACTCCCAGTCATGGTTTCTCTGTGCCCAGCAAGATGCAGGTTGGTTTCCTAAAAGCCCTTGGGTTTCGGTGGTCCTGCCTTTTCTTACTACTGTATTCTGGTGGGAGACCTGTCCTCTTGGAGCTATAATCTTGTACTTGGAGCTCATACTCCAACCAGTTATAAAAATCAAGGAGAGAACGTATAGTTGCCCTCAGTGTGTGTATGTACAGTGGGTATGGAAAGTATTCAGACCCTCTTAAATTTTTCACTCTTTGTTATATTGCAGCCATTTGCTAAAATCATTTAAGTTCATTTTTTTCCTCAATGTACACACAGCACCCCATATTGACAAAAAAAACACAGAATTGTTGACATTTTTGCAGATTTATTAAAAAAGAAAAATTGAAATATCACATGGTCCTAAGTATTCAGACCCTTTGCTCAGTATTTAGTAGAAGCACCCTTTTGATCTAATACAGCCATGAGTCTTTTTGGGAAAGATGCAACAAGTTTTTCACACCTGGATTTGGGGATCCTCTGCCATTCCTCCTTGCAGATCCTCTCCAGTTCTGTCAGGTTGGATGGTAAACGTTGGTGGACAGCCATTTTTAGGTCTCTCCAGAGATGCTCAATTGGGTTTAAGTCAGGGCTCTGGCTGGGCCATTCAAGAACAGTCACAGAGTTGTTGTGAAGCCACTCCTTCGTTATTTTAGCTGTGTGCTTAGGGTCATTGTCTTATTGGAAGGCAAACCTTCGGCCCAGTCTGAGGTCCTGAGCACTCTGGAGAAGGTTTTCGTCCAGGATATCCCTGTACTTGGTCGCATTCATCTTTCCCTCGATTGCAACCAGTTGTCCTGTCCCTGCAGCTGAAAACCCCCCCCCACAGCATGATGCTGCCACCACCATGCTTCACTGTTGGGACTGTATTGGACAGGTGATGAGCAGTGCCTGGTTTTCTCCACACATACTGCTTAGAATTAAGGCCAAAATGTTCTATCTTGGTCTCATCAGACTAGAGAATCTTATTTCTCACCATCTTGGAGTCCTTCAGGTGTTTTTTAGCAAACTCCATGCGGGCTTTCATGCGTCTTGCACTGAGGAGAGGCTTCCGTAGGGCCACTCTGCCATAAAGCCCCAACTGGTGGAGGGCTGCAGTGATGGTTGACTTTCTACAACTTTCTCCCATCTCCCGACTGCATCTCTGGAGCTCAGCCACAGTGATCTTTGGGTTCTTCTTTACTTCTCTCACCACGGCTCTTGTCCCCCGATAGCTCAGTTTGGCCGGACGGCCAGCTCTAGGAAGGGTTCTGGTCGTCCCAAACGTCTTTCATTTAAAGATTATGGAGGCCACTCTGCTCTTAGGAACCTTAAGTGCAGCAGACATTTTTTTGTAACCTTGGCCAGATCTGTGCCTTGCCACAATTCTGTCTCTGAGCTCTTCTGGCAATTCCTTCCTTCAGGCAAACCTCATGATTCTCATTTGCTCTGACATGCACTGTGAGCTGTAAGGTCTTATATAGACAGGTGTGTGGCTTTCCTAATCAAGTCCAATCAGTATAATCAAACACAGCTGGACTCAAATGAAGGTGTAGAACCATCTCAAGGATGATCAGAAGAAATGGACAGCACCTGAGTTAAATATATGAGTGTCACAGCAAAGGGTCTGAATACTTAGGACCATGTGATATTTCATTTTTTCTTTTTTAATAAATCTGCAAAAATGTCAACAATTCTGTGTTTTTCTATCAATATGGGGTGTTGTGTGTACATTAATGAGGAAAAAAATTAACTTAAATGATTTTAGCAAATGGCTGCAATATAACAAAGAGTGAAAAAATTTAAGGGGGTCTGAATACTTTCCGTACCCACTGTATCTCTTTAAGCTAGTTCTCAGCTCATGAGTGTGTCTACTTTGAAGTCGTGACACATGTGACCCACACTCTAATTGTAGATGATTTGTGAGGATCTGATACTTGAAATGTTCTGTGGCTTGGTCAGGGAGGAGGTTCTCTAATGCCATGCACAACCTTGAAAACTCTCTTGGATCTGATGTCGTCATGGAGGGTATAGATGGTTTAGGTCCTCTGTAGGTTCTCTCCTGGAAGCATGGCACTGCGGATCTGGGTACTTAAATGTTTAACATGCAGTTGAGCTTGTTGCTTTCATATTCTGGGCTCTTCTGCTTAATTGTACAAAGTATGCTTTTTTTAATAAGTTGTGTACTAAATTTGGCCTTTTATACTGTATCAGTGTACACACTTTTGTGTCCGTTATCAGATCTGTTGAAGATGCATGCTAAGACAGTTTAGAAATCCTGACTGGATGATTTTTTTTTATGGCCATGTCCAGGATAAAGAGTATGTATGATTACCATATAGGCTATACATACAGTTATGGTGATATTAAATTACTTAAACCGTGATATAGGAATTTGGCATATTTTGCTCATCTAGAAACCTCTTGCATTTCGTTTGGTCACACCATAAGTGTCACTGTGGCCTCAAAGCTTCGCCCTTGCCACTCTGAGCTTGATTGCTATGTCTGAAGTAAAACACGCCCCCCTCATTACCATATGGACAAAGAAATGTAGAAATAAATATATAAATAAATGTATAGATAAAAACATATATAAATAAATAAATGTGGATATAAATAAATAAATGAAAAAATAAATAAATGTGGGGAAATAAAATTAAACATAAATCAGGCCTCCTCACAAGCTACACCCATTGATCATGTTTGTATTTCAGCACAAGATCACCTGCTAATATGTTTGGAGACTCCAGTGATGTAGAAGTTCTGGAAACGCCTGTGCTTGGTGAAGTTTTGACTGATGAAAAAGAAGCAAATGACGATGACGATGGTGATGATGATGGTGATGATGGTGATGGTTGTGATGATGATGGTGAAGATGATGTTTCTGAGAATTTTGTATATAAAAAATGAAAAAATTTAGTTTCTAAAGGATGCTTTTTTACACACACAGAACTTGGCACCACGTTTCTCGTGACACAGATACTTGCTGATACACAGACACTTAGAAAACAGAATTGCAAGCTGTTTGTTTGAGTTTTCAGAACTTAAGCCTGTGGTTTCACACTGAATAATACAGTGCATTGAGGGTCACTGGATGAGCACCATTAACTGCAGTTAACTAAGAGATAAAAGGACTCACAGCAGCACTAAAACCTTCACTTGCACTGAATCCAAATTACCACAGTAATGCTGCAACACCAGACAATGCAGTGATACGAGATTAACAGATACAGAGAGAATTAAACACTAAACGCTTTCAAACCACAAGATCTTCAGGTCCTGCATTCATATACTGCTGTAGAATGAAAATGAAAACAGCCATTTGCAGATGCTGACAAAGATAATGTAAGTTGCATGAACCGTAAAAAATGAGTATATGAATGTGAAATGAATAAATAACTATAACTGTATAAAAATATTAGGGTGTATTATTAGAGTTTTTTATACTTTTTTACTGCAGTTTTTTATACTTTTTAACTGCAGTTTAAGGTTTTGCTTGTTAAACAGACATATCACCTAAACAGAATCAGCTTCAAACCTCAATGATTTAAGCAACATGATAAATAACATACTGTGATCTGCTGAATAGAAATTACTTATGGTTTTCAATTAACTTATGATTAATATCACTGAGAAAATCATCTGTACCTGTAAGGTTGATCAGGAATCGTGTGATGAAGCTCTTGTGTCCTTGATCAGACTGAACTCCACACCAGTATTCTGAATGTTGTTCAGTCACATGACTGATGCTTCCCGTCAGGAGCTGCTTTTCCCTGTCATCATACAGCTGGATCTTTCCCTCAGGACTCCATCTTCTGCTCTTCTTCACAGACGTCTCTTCAGCACAGAGATCATCTCCAGATCTCCAGCAGAGAATCTTCACATCTTTTCTGTGGGATTGTGGGTATTTGCAGCTGATGTTCACAGATCCTCCTGCAGCAGCTGATAGACTGATGCTCTTCTCACAACAATCATCTGTTTCAGATCCAAATCAAGTGCAGCAATGTTACAATGACCAGATATATTCATGGATTCTGTCAAATAATGCATAAATGACTGAAAGCGTCTCACCGTTTATGATGTCCAGATTAAATTTAGAGAAGACACTGTGGTCTTCAGAAACTTTGACTGTAATCTTATATTCTCCAGAATCATTCACATTCAGCTCTCTGATAAACACACGTAAGAGACCTGCAGATCTGTCATCATGAATGGAGAATCGCCCGTCATGTTTCTGTCCTGCTGCTCTGTTAGTGTTTATTACAGTCAAACATTGATCTGCTGCAGTTTTACAGACTCTCACATTGTTCTTGTGTTTCATCTTATATTTGAAGTTTATAATGACGTTTCCTCCTGAATATCCTCTCACAGTCCTGATTTGTTGATCTGTTAAACACAAACTCAGATAATTTGTCATTTTGTTCTCAATATAAACACATTTCTGCTCACTTTGCTGCAACATTTATGAATGAAGTCAGGATTATGAGTGTAAATCTTCCATCAGGAGATCAAAAGGTTATTGATGGAGTCTGTTATGAGTTTCAGGTGTGAACGGCAGTAATTACAGTCAGTGTTGAGTATCGTGATGTTGTGGAGATCATCATGGGTTTGAGCTCTCAGTTACTCACCTCTTATAACCTTCAGATTCACTTCAGTGTGGGAATCTTTATCTCCTGTTTTACCAAATGTACAGTAGTACGTCCCAGAATCCTCTTCACTCAGATTTCTGATGGTCACTTTCAGGACTGCTGAACTTGTGTTGTCATACAGAGAGAATCTTCTAGAATTAACCCATTTATCTTTAGTCTCAGTCTTGATGAGTTCAGAGCATGTGGAGCTCTGATCACCTCGACAAAAAGACTTTTCATTTTGCACGTATTTTGTCTCATATTTGCATGTGATCTTGACTCCTCCTCCTGAATATCCTGTCACATTCATGGAGCTCACGACACCTACAACAAACCAGCATCTTAATACAACACTAACATATACTGGAGTGAGAGTTATTTTAAAGTGTCCCTAAAGGTAATTTCACCATATTAGGTGAAAATAAAATTTGCATCCCAAATGATACACTGTGCACTATGTAGCCTACTAAACCGTGTAGTGTATTAATTTTATAAGGTTATTTTGTCATTCAACATCCTAGTCTGATGCCCCTCCCACATTTGTTCATACCTTTACTATTTTCTACATGGTGAATGGCACATAGAGGATAGGGAACAATTCAGGCAGTATAACTATGCTTTAATTTGACACGAATGAAGTCCATCGTGAAGCAGTCGTATCGAACCCATTTGAATTCTGCACAGAATGCTGTATTTTAAAGTGATATAGAGGAGATTAGGAGGAGAAACGTGTGACGAACAGGGCGGGCGAGAGCCGTGAGGGAACGGCGCGAGGCCGGTGATGCAAGTGATAATGAGCATTACCTGCGAGGCGCGCCGGCCTCGAGTCTCTCACGAAGGAGCACCGGAGGCATAAAAGGAGGAGCGACTACAGTGAAGGACGAGAGAGGACCAGGCCTGGACTTTATGTTTTATCATGTTTGTGTGGCCGGCAGATGTCCGCGAGGGTCTGCCGGCATTACTTTCATTTTGTTCTTTGTTTATTTGATATTAAAGTTATGTTGAATGTTCGCCGGTTCCCGCCTCCTTCTTCCCTTACATACGAACTGCGTTACAAAACGGTTAGAGATTAGAAGGAAACCAAAGCTTTACAGCACTGGCTGAGCTGTGATATAAACGAAACGCTACTGGCTATTTTAAAAAAGGGGCAGGGCTGTTCAATATATCTCGACTTGTCTTCCTGTTTCAGTTGAAATTACGTCAAGACATTGAATAATGCTGCGCGTTCAAAGACACTTCAGAGGGCCTTTAAGCACTGAATAGGGGTTACACTCAATCTAACTTCTGTATTCTGTAAAACAGATCAGATCGCTTCCGGTTTAGGTCTTTTGTATGTGCTTCATTAAAAAATTAGCTGTTTTATTCAAGATAACTTAAAAGGAGTGAGCAAAGATGAGCATAACTGATGTCCCCCGCATATGCAGATTGATATTTAAAAGCTTTTTTTCCCCATTTTTCTTCTTCACGCTAACGTTTTGATATTTAATTGAATAAAACACCTATAACAATGTGAAGTGGTTTCGCTAATTACCTTAAAAGTTTATAGACATGCTGTCAGTTTCATACCGCTGTTAACACTTTCTCTGACAACCTGATGCAACGAGTCCAGTTTTCCGGTTTGGTCATGTGACGTTCGACATATACCCTATGAATGACAGGGTCCCCGCTGTAACATCACACAAGGTAAATAAGAGGATCTAGTGGAGACTAGTAATAAGATTAACGTCAATCTGATATTATGTTCAGTGTTTGCAGAAATATATACAGATTATTTGAAAAAAAAATTTTGCCCAGCCCTAGTATGAACATAACACGCAAAGTTTCACGCTAAGTGTTTCTAAGTGAAATACTGCCATAAAGTTGACGACGCTGGAAGTTTTATATTCGCAAATGTATAAGGACCGTCTGTGAAGTTACATACGATAAACGATTCCAACTTCAATACTATTTGAAGAGAATGACTTCCTGTCATAAAACCAACTGTAAAGTGTTCATGTAGGTGTCAGGCATGATGCACAGCTTTTAGATTTCTGATATTTATTAAAATAAATAATTTGGTAGTGTAAAAATATTTACAAAATATTTGACAGTTTATTTGTTAAATATCAAACATCTAAAAGGTATGAATGATACTTGACATCTGCATGAACTTTACAGTTGGTTTCTGTAAGTCATTCTCTTAAAATGCTGTTTAAGTTAGAAATGTGTGCACCGATGTTGTGTGTATTTTTAATAATGAAAATGTGTGTGAAATATTTTAAAGTGAAATATTCATTGTTTAAATATACGACCATGTTGAATTTCAGCCCACAAAAATGCAAGCCTAAGTACAGATCAGCAAGCTTTTTTGTTTCAAAAACATTTGTCATTATTTTATTCCATATCTACTTATTCTACAAAATGGCGTATAGTGCATAAGTACACAAACTGAGACGCACCTAAAGACTTTTGGTCATTCTTTAATCTCTGTTCTAGTTCTTCTGATGTGATTGTTGGATCAGAACTTGATTCTTACCAGAAATCATCAGCAGAGTGAAAGTCAAGATGATCCTCATCCTTCTCTCTTATTAAATGATCTTCTCTGTAGATTCAGTTCTTCTGAAGCTCTTCTGAAGTGTTCAGTTATATTTGCATGTTTCCTGGAAGCATATTTAAAATAAACTGCTAAATGTGACAGAGACGCCCAAGAGAGAGAGAGAGAGAGAGAGAAAGTGTTAATAGACAGGGATGTAAAACTACTTCTTAATGAACACACAAACACAGACAGAACAGATACAAGCAGATAAAACTCATTATTAAGTGTTATTTTACACAGATTTTCACAGAATGATTCTGTTTTCAAAGGCTTAGTATTACAGGGTTTTTTTATGATCTGTCATTTTGAAGGTTTTTATCCGACTCAAGAGTTTAATGAAGTGTTTCTTCAGTGCATCACATTCATTTTAAAGATAGAGATCAGTGGTTCCCATGGTAACTGTATAATTACACTGCTGATTAATTTTGCACATTTATAAAATGAGGTGTCACTCATCTCTAGCTGTGTGCTAATCCATCAATTATATATTTATAGATTTTATGGTAACACTTTACATTAAGGTTCCCTTTGTAAAGGGTTTATAAAGGTGTTTGTTAATGAGTAATAAGTCATTTACAAATGCATTATAAATCATTAATAATGCAGTTATAACTGCATGAATAAAAAGGCGACTTTAATGCAATACCTGCCAAATAGTGAGCCGTTTTTAACTCACATGTTATAAATGCTTAATAAATGTATTTATTAACATATTTAACTCAAAACCAGATTTCTGGTTTATTTTATGATGCATCATAATTAGACTGAAGGTTGTTGTATTTGTGCTTTCTTATTAATATTTCATGACTGCCACTTGTCTTACTATGTTGCTTACTAGAAGTTTTTGTCTTACCCATGATACTCTCCAAAAAGGTCATGATGCCTCTCCACAGCAGTGTATAAAAACAAAATTATTGTTTTTTAAAGACAAAATTCCAACTTTATTTTGAAAATAAAACAAAAGATAATAACCATAACTTGATTAGATATTAAAGTCTGCGTGAACCGGAAGTTGCAAACGACTCTTCTCCAGTGTTGTGACGTATTTCCAAGTGAAACAGAATATTGAATAGAGGGCAGAGTTTTACTTTAGTGCTCCTCCTTTCCATCTCTCGCACTCCTCCTCTCCATATCTCACTCATAGCAGATGAACGGTTGCAGAAGAGTGGTTTACACGTTTTCAACCCAAGCCGTCAAACTGACGTTATCACAGAAGGAACGCCATTCCAGACCAGAAGTAACTTTTCAGATTTCGATTAAAGATTACTGCGGCAAACAAGTTTTTTCTGTGTTTTAACTTGCACGGATTCATTGTTCACCAGAAGACCAGTAATATGACCAGTAATAATAATAATGTAAAGTGAAAACCTGTGAACCATTTATTAATGAGTTATGAACATTAACAACCTATGAAAAGGAACCTTAATGTAAAGTGAAAACCTGCGAACCATTTATTAATGAGTTATGAACATTAACAACCTATGAAAGTGAACCTTAATGTAAAGTGAAAACCTGTGAAACATTTATTAATGAGTTATGAACATTAACAACCTATGAAAAAGAACCTTAATGTAAAGTGAAAACCTGTGAAACATTTATTAATGAGTTATGAACATTAACAACCTATGAAAAGGAACCTTAATGTAAAGTGGAAACCTGTTAACCATTTATTAACGAGTTATGAACATTAACAACCTATGAAAGTGAACCTTAATGTAAAGTGAAAACCTGTTAACCATTTATTAACGAGTTATGAACATGAATAACCTATGAAAGTGAACCTTAATGTAAAGTGAAAACCTGTGAACCATTTATTAATGAGTTATGAACATGAATAACCTATGAAAGTGAACCTTAATGTAAAGTGAAAACCTGTTAACCATTTATTAACGAGTTATGAACATGAATAACCTATGAAAGTGAACCTTAATGTAAAGTGAAAACCTGTTAACCATTTATTAACGAGTTATGAACATGAATAACCTATGAAAGTGAACCTTAATGTAAAGTGAAAACCTGTTAACCATTTATTAACGAGTTATGAACATGAATAACCTATGAAAGTGAACCTTAATGTAAAGTGAAAACCTGTGAACCATTTATTAATGAGTTATGAACATTAACAACCTATGAAAAGGAACCTTAATGTAAAGTGAAAACCTGTTAACCATTTATTAACGAGTTATGAACATGAATAACCTATGAAAGTGAACCTTAATGTAAAGTGAAAACCTGTGAACCATTTATTAATGAGTTATGAACATGAATAACCTATGAAAGTGAACCTTAATGTAAAGTGAAAACCTGTTAACCATTTATTAACGAGTTATGAACATGAATAACCTATGAAAGTGAACCTTAATGTAAAGTGGAAACCTGTGAACCATTTATTAATGAGTTATGAACATGAATAACCTATGAAAGTGAACCTTAATGTAAAGTGAAAACCTGTGAACCATTTATTAATGAGTTATGAACATTAACAACCTATGAAAAGGAACCTTAATGTAAAGTGGAACTCATTTAATGAGTTATAAACATTAATTACCTATTAAAGTGAACCTTAATGTAGTGTGAACACACGTTAATCATGTATTTATTAATTATTAATGTACACAGAAGATAATATCTTTTTCAGATGAAATATTTTATTTTTGATGAATGTCTCAGTAAACACAACTTTAAACTTGAAAAAAATAAAAAATCTTTTACAGCACAAAGTTACAGAGCATGACTTCTCATGAAAAGTGGCTTATGCAGGTAAACTTAAATTAAAACATTCAGAGAAACAATCAAGTATTCAGAAAAGATAATAAACATCACACCTATAAGCCAAACATATTTGATACAAGCTGAATAAAGGCACCTAAATATGTATTTTTTTTTAATTAACAGTTGTGTAAATCATTAAATAAATTATCTAATGCACCATTACAGAACATTAGCAGCATATTAATATGCATTTAATAGATATTTCTGATATGATAAAGGCCACTGTAACTTGAGTACGTTATTTGGCTTTGGTCATCCGTACAGTACATACACTTTCACAGGTTATTAATATTCGTAACTCATTAATAAATGGTTCACAGGTTTCCACTTTACATTAAGGTTCCCTTTCATAGGTTGTTAATGTTCATAACTCATTAATAAATGTTTCACAGGTTTCCACTTTACATTAAGGTTCCTTTTCATAGGTTATTCATGTTCATAACTCATTAATACATGTTTCACAGGTTTTCACTTTACATTAAGGTTCCTTTTCATAGGTTGTTAATGTTCATAACTCATTAATAAATGGTTAACAGGTTTCCACTTTACATTAAGGTTCCTTTTCATAGGTTGTTAATGTTCATAACTCATTAATACATGTTTCACAGGTTTTCACTTTACATTAGGGTTCCTTTTCATAGGTTGTTAATGTTCATAACTCATTAATAAATGGTTCACAGGTTTTCACTTTACATTAAGGTTCCTTTTCATAGGTTGTTAATGTTCATAACTCATTAATAAATGTTTCACAGGTTTCCACTTTACATTAAGGTTCCTTTTCATAGGTTATTCATGTTCATAACTCATTAATACATGTTTCACAGGTTTTCACTTTACATTAAGGTTCCTTTTCATAGGTTGTTAATGTTCATAACTCATTAATAAATGGTTAACAGGTTTCCACTTTACATTAGGGTTCCTTTTCATAGGTTGTTAATGTTCATAACTCATTAATACATGTTTCACAGGTTTTCACTTTACATTAAGGTTCCTTTTCATAGGTTGTTAATGTTCATAACTCATTAATAAATGGTTAACAGGTTTTCACTTTACATTAAGGTTCCTTTTCATAGGTTGTTAATGTTCATAACTCATTAATAAATGTTTCACAGGTTTCCACTTTACATTAAGGTTCCTTTTCATAGGTTGTTAATATTCGTAACTCATTAATAAATGTTTCACAGGTTTCCACTTTACATTAAGGTTCCTTTTCATAGGTTGTTAATATTCGTAACTCATTAATAAATGTTTCACAGGTTTCCACTTTACATTAAGGTTCCTTTTCATAGGTTGTTAATATTCGTAACTCATTAATAAATGTTTCACAGGTTTCCACTTTACATTAAGGTTCCTTTTCATAGGTTGTTAATATTCGTAACTCATTAATAAATGGTTAACAGGTTTTCACTTTACATTAAGGTTCCTTTTCATAGGTTGTTAATGTTCATAACTCATTAATAAATGGTTCACAGGTTTCCACTTTACATTAAGGTTCCTTTTCATAGGTTGTTAATATTCGTAACTCATTAATAAATGGTTAACAGGTTTTCACTTTACATTAAGGTTCCTTTTCATAGGTTGTTAATATTCGTAACTCATTAATAAATGGTTAACAGGTTTCCACTTTACATTAAGGTTCCTTTTCATAGGTTGTTAATATTCGTAACTCATTAATAAATGTTTCACAGGTTTCCACTTTACATTAAGGTTCCTTTTCATAGGTTGTTAATATTCGTAACTCATTAATAAATGTTTCACAGGTTTCCACTTTACATTAAGGTTCCTTTTCATAGGTTGTTAATGTTCATAACTCATTAATAAATGGTTAACAGGTTTTCACTTTACATTAAGGTTCCTTTTCATAGGTTGTTAATGTTCATAACTCATTAAAAAATGGTTCACAGGTTTTCACTTTACATTAAGGTTCCTTTTCATAGGTTGTTAATATTCGTAACTCATTAATAAATGTTTCACAGGTTTTCACTTTACATTAAGGTTCCTTTTCATAGGTTGTTAATGTTCATAACTCATTAAAAAATGGTTCACAGGTTTTCACTTTACATTAAGGTTCCTTTTCATAGGTTGTTAATATTCGTAACTCATTAATAAATGTTTCACAGGTTTCCACTTTACATTAAGGTTCCTTTTCATAGGTTGTTAATATTCGTAACTCATTAATAAATGGTTCACAGGTTTCCACTTTACATTAAGGTTCCTTTTCATAGGTTGTTAATGTTCATAACTCATTAATAAATGTTTCACAGGTTTCCACTTTACATTAAGGTTCCTTTTCATAGGTTGTTAATATTCGTAACTCATTAATAAATGTTTCACAGGTTTCCACTTTACATTAAGGTTCCTTTTCATAGGTTGTTAATATTCGTAACTCATTAATAAATGTTTCACAGGTTTCCACTTTACATTAAGGTTCCTTTTCATAGGTTGTTAATATTCGTAACTCATTAATAAATGTTTCACAGGTTTCCACTTTACATTAAGGTTCCTTTTCATAGGTTGTTAATATTCGTAACTCATTAATAAATGGTTAACAGGTTTTCACTTTACATTAAGGTTCCTTTTCATAGGTTGTTAATGTTCATAACTCATTAATAAATGTTTCACAGGTTTCCACTTTACATTAAGGTTCCTTTTCATAGGTTGTTAATATTCGTAACTCATTAATAAATGTTTCACAGGTTTCCACTTTACATTAAGGTTCCTTTTCATAGGTTGTTAATATTCGTAACTCATTAATAAATGTTTCACAGGTTTCCACTTTACATTAAGGTTCCTTTTCATAGGTTGTTAATGTTCATAACTCATTAATAAATGGTTAACAGGTTTTCACTTTACATTAAGGTTCCTTTTCATAGGTTGTTAATGTTCATAACTCATTAAAAAATGGTTCACAGGTTTTCACTTTACATTAAGGTTCCTTTTCATAGGTTGTTAATATTCGTAACTCATTAATAAATGTTTCACAGGTTTTCACTTTACATTAAGGTTCCTTTTCATAGGTTGTTAATGTTCATAACTCATTAAAAAATGGTTCACAGGTTTTCACTTTACATTAAGGTTCCTTTTCATAGGTTGTTAATATTCGTAACTCATTAATAAATGTTTCACAGGTTTCCACTTTACATTAAGGTTCCTTTTCATAGGTTGTTAATATTCGTAACTCATTAATAAATGGTTCACAGGTTTCCACTTTACATTAAGGTTCCTTTTCATAGGTTGTTAATGTTCATAACTCATTAATAAATGGTTAACAGGTTTTCACTTTACATTAAGGTTCCTTTTCATAGGTTGTTAATGTTCATAACTCATTAAAAAATGGTTCACAGGTTTTCACTTTACATTAAGGTTCCTTTTCATAGGTTGTTAATATTCGTAACTCATTAATAAATGTTTCACAGGTTTTCACTTTACATTAAGGTTCCTTTTCATAGGTTGTTAATATTCGTAACTCATTAATAAATGTTTCACAGGTTTTCACTTTACATTAAGGTTCCTTTTCATAGGTTGTTAATGTTCATAACTCATTAATAAATGGTTAACAGGTTTTCACTTTACATTAAGGTTCCTTTTCATAGGTTGTTAATGTTCATAACTCATTAATAAATGGTTCACAGGTTTTCACTTTACATTATTATTATTACTGGTCATATTACTGGTCTTGTGGTGAACAATGAATCCGTGCAAGTTAAAACACAGAAAAAACTTGTTTGCCGCAGTAATCTTTAATCAAAATCTGAAAAGTTACTTCTGGTCTGGAATGGCGTTCCTTCTGTGATAACGTCAGTTTGACGGCTTGGGTTGAAAACGTGTAAACCACTCTTCTGCAACCGTTCGTCTGCTATGAGTGAGATATGGAGAGGAGGAGTGCGAGAGATGGAAAGGAGGAGCACTAAAGTAAAACTCTGCCCTCTATTCAATATTCTGTTTCACTTGCAAATACGTCACAACACTGGAGAAGAGTCGTTTGCAACTTCCGGTTCACGCAGACTTTAATATCTAATCAAGTTATGGTTATTATCTTTTGTTTTATTTTCAAAATAAAGTTGGAATTTTGTCTTTAAAAAACAATAATTTTGTTTTTATACACTGCTGTGGAGAGGCATCATGACCTTTTTGGAGAGTATCATGGGTAAGACAGAAACTTCTAGTAAGCAACATAGTAAGACAAGTGGCAGTCATGAAATATTAATAAGAAAGCACAAATACAACAACCTTCAGTCTAATTATGATGCATCATAAAATAAACCAGAAATCTGGTTTTGAGTTAAATATGTTAATAAATACATTTATTAAGCATTTATAACATGTGAGTTAAAAACGGCTCACTATTTGGCAGGTATTGCATTAAAGTCGCCTTTTTATTCATGCAGTTATAACTGCATTATTAATGATTTATAATGCATTTGTAAATGACTTATTACTCATTAACAAACACCTTTATAAACCCTTTACAAAGGGAACCTTAATGTAAAGTGTTACCATAATTGTTTATCCACATTTTAATGTAACTTGTGATTTTTGAAGTAAGCCTTGAATGTAAACTTCCAGCAAATATATGCAGTGTAGTATACTATATACTATATAATAATTTTATTTTTATTTTTTGGAGGAAAGAAATAGTTTTATTTATCAAGGAATAATTAATTTGATCGAAAGTGACAGTAAAGACATTTATAATGTTACAAAAGATTCTATTTAAAACAAATGCTGTTCTTTTGAACTTCCTATTCATCAAAGAATCCTGAAAAAAACGATTGTTTTCAACATTGATAATAATAAATGTTTCTTGAGCATCAAATCCTCACATTATACTGATTTGTGAAGGATCATGTGACACTGAAGACTGGTGATGCTGAAAATTCAGCTTTGATCACAGGAATAAATTACACTTTACTGTATATTCACATAAAAAACAGCTGATTTACACTGGAATAATATTTAATACTATAACTGATTTTTGTAGTATTTTTAATCAAATAAGCGCAGCCATGGTTAGCTGAAGAGAATTTTTTTAAAAACATTTAAAATCGTACTGACCCCAAACCTTTGAACGGTAGTGTACATCATCACATTTTTATCTTCACTGTTTAGGAATGTAAGTGTCCTGCCACAGGTCAAGGGACAGAGGATGGCAAGGCAACCGCAGCAAATTGGCCCTGGTTTGCCCTCATGGACGAGGCATTAAGGCAGTCTGCAGCAGTCTCGCCCCCTTGCCTTATTGCCTCGATCCAAAAGGAAAAACCAGGGCCAAGCACTGCACAAGAGGTAGATGAAGGGAGAGGTGAGGATGAGGAAGAGGAGACAGTGAGAGACAGGAGCAAAGAGAGAGCAGGGCACAGAGGAGAAAAGAGGAGAAGGGAGCGAGAGGATCCAATCCTACAGCTTCTACAGGAGGATATTAAATACCAGAGGGAGGCAGATGAGAGAAGGGAAGCAGAGGCCAGAGAGAGGGCAAACCGCTTTTTTTTTGCTGTTGGAGAGGTTGGCGGAAAAATAAAGTCAATTAAATTGAACTGGTTTTGTCTTTGCCCCTTAATTATTTAATATAAACTGTATATCCATTTTTTTTAAAACATTGTTCTTTAGACCGCAATAGAAAAACAAAACAATGTCTTGAACAATATCTTCTTTATTTACAACGTTTTGTGAATCGGTATTCCAAGCTCTACAAAAAGCATTAATTTCATCTTTGTTACATTAAAAAAATTAATTTAAACATTTCTATATTGACAACTATATACATGAATCAGCAAATTCATTTAAACAACATTCTCATATCTACAACTATATACAACAACTTAAACATTTACAACTATATACAAGAAGACGAGAAGAACACAAGTGGCCATCAGCCACACTGCCTACAGCACCACCGGTGCTGCTGTTGTTGCTTCAAGGCTGCAGACAGAAGAAGAAAGTTTAGGTTAGTCCAGTGGTAATCCAATCTGTCATGTAAGATGATAATTGATTCTACAACATTTGCAGTATATTTAATATTGCATCACTGAAGGTAAATAAAATATACTTAATGTACTTTTATGGTCAGATAAGACCATAATACAGTACATCACTGGTACATTAAGTATATTTCATTTACCTTCTTGACTGTATGGGTGTTAACCAATGGTGGTGTTGTATGTACTTGGATGTAAGCACAGCAGGTCATAGTCCACACTTAATTATTCACCTGGCAAAAATAGTCATGGTCAAGAGGTGCCTCGTGGAGTGCAGACACCTCGTTGGTCAGCGCAGCCCGCCAAGCAGCTCCACTCCGGCTCTCCCCACCATCAAGCTCCCCAGGTGGCTGGTTGTCCTCCTCCACAACATCTTCCAGCACATCCCCGACACCAACACAAATGTTGTGCAAAATTACACACGCCGTCACCACCTGTGCACAAGGTAGACCAAAAGGATACAAGACTGTTGAGATGTGAAAAAACATGAACACAGAAGATAGTGTGACTTTAGAAGTTGTTAAGCATTAACTGTTATTTTGAGTAGGATACTATGATTTGATTAAGAAATCCACTACAGAAGTATTGCAATGATTTATTACCTTAGGGACAAACAGTGTATGTACTTCAAGTGCTTCTAAAAAGATGCACCTGAAGCGGGTTTTCATCATTCCAAATGCACGCTCAATGATTGTGCGACCTTTGGAATGATGGTAGTTGAACCTTTGCTCTGCCATGCCTCTCACTGGCCTCTTAAATGGTGTGATAAGGGCCAGGGGTTCCTGTAGACATGGGTAGCCACCGTCAGCTAGGAGAAAATACCCAGGCGGAGGGTAAGTCCCCCTAGTGTAGATGGGGCTGTTCTTGAGGATGCGTGCATCATGCACACTTCCTGTGTAACCCACAAAGATGTCAATAAAGCGACCCTGATGGTCACAGACTGCCTGGAGCACCACTGAAGGGAAGAGCTTTCTGTTGTTGTAATCGTGACCATCAGGGCCGCCGGGACATTTTATTCTTATGTGGCAGCCGTCTACTGCCCCTGCTGCCTTGCCAAATGCTTGGTGATTAGCCAAGCGAGCAAAACCATCCCCAACCACTTGGAGCTCCTCCTGTGTGCGAGGGAAGTGCACAAATTGGGGTAGCACAGCCACCACCTCATCCACCATCTTGTGGACAACTCTGTGCACTGTGGGAAGAGGCATGCTAAAGACCCTGGAGACAACTCTGTAGGCTGAACCGGTTGCCAGCCAGAACAGGAACATGAGTGTCTCCAGGGTCGGGCCCCATCCGTGCTGCCTGTCAGTCTTCAGGGCCACCATCAGCTGCTGCATGGCCTCTCTGCCCAGCCTGAAGTCTGGCCGAGTGTCCTCCCCTCCGTAGTACCGCTGCAGTACTGGCACTGTGGCACTGATGGCACAGTAGTGCCGAGCCTGTACAACATGTAGAAGAGAGGAAGGTTTAAGTATAATTTCAGTTTTGCCATTTATTTAATGTTTGTTAAACTATTAAACATATCGGCTCAACTGATTTGCAGAGGGGGGATTTAAAGCTGTTCCCATTTACTGGTGATTCACCTTGTAATTTTTACTTCATATAGCCTAGGCTTTTTTTGTTTTGTACCATTGCATGTGTTTTAACAGCTAGAATATTACCAGTCAATATGTTGTGGGTCAATTTGACAATCTGTCAATTTATTTTTTCAAAATAAAGCGGAAAAGATGCCAGCTCTGCTCATCTCGACAAGACAGTAAAACAATGCAATAAATACATATGCGAAAGCACACACATACATAATGTCCAAAATGTGGAGAGAAAGACTGAAGGGATAATTTCGCTCAATAGGGTAAAAAAAAAGCCTAGTTGGGGAAATTAAAAAAAATCTTGTTTGTGAGATAGGACAAGTCTTTAACAAATAGTTCTTAAATTATATATATTTTAAATATGAAATATTATTACATGGCTTGGTTGAATTCCGGTCTGTTATTTCTAGATAACAGACCACTGCAATGACGCAATGACGTGCACTTGCTAGTCTGTTCCATTTACGTGTTCTCCGAATGCTAAAGAGGAGCCTCGCCTAGCCTCTGAAGGAAGTGACTTGGAAGGACCAGTCCTGCCAAGGAAGTATCCTTGACATTGAGAAACACCTACAGATAAACCCTTTCCACAAAGTAATGCATTCAACTACGTTTTTTTTTTTTTTTTGGTAAATATTCACACAAAATTACTAGTGTGTAAAAGAGGCCATATTCTTGGTATTTGAATAGACCTGGATATCATCATCCTACACTGATATATTATAAATATCTCCAGTTATAATTTGCATAAAAACAATATAAATATAAGAACTAGCTGAAATCCCAGCTGAGTAATTAATGAAACTTGTATTGACATTCACAATTGGATGGAAATTTACCAGTGGCCTTTTTTACTTTAATAAACATCTCTCTTAAATGAAGATTTTGTGATCTCTGATTTGCTGCATAATGTACCTTAAGCTTGTTAAAAGTACAATTATGTACCCTTTACTGTCAGAACTAATTTTGTACCTTTAAATTAAAACAAAGGTTCAAATTTGTCACCTTAAGGACCATTTTCTGTACCTTACATGGTACTTTCATGGCAAATGTACGTTTAGGTACAGAAACTATACCCCTATTTTTCTGTGTGTGTACAATTGTTTGGTTAGGAAATCACAATTAAAAGGGCAATTGAGAAGGGCAATTTACTTTTTAATAAATAAAATTGTGATTATAAATATTTAATGTATATTTTGCACCAAGATGAACAGTTAATTTGAGAAATGTCATTTGCCATGTCTGAAATTGCATACTGTATCTGTACTGTACTGTAGCTACTAGATTTACTTTTGCAACCGTTAAAGTATGTTCTATATCAGGGGTGTCCAAACTCGGTCCTGCAGAGTTCAGCTCCAGCTTGCCTCAACACACCTGCCTGGAAGAGTCTAGTTTGTCTAGTAAAAGCTTGATTAGCTGGATTACCTCCTACAGCATCAGTTGTGTCGCTTTACCACCATCATGGGATAGTCAAGGCCAAATTCAGAGGCTGCATCATTTGTACATTAACAATTTTTTACATTATACATTAAGGTCTAAATGTCAGGTGTGTCAGGTATGGTGACAGATATGGTGGATACAGGTGTATGTGGAAGTCTTTCCTGTTGAGAAACCTGATACACGTAAATTCTCTTACACCTACACATGTGTCACATTCATTTTAATTTATTTTTTGCCTTTGTAGTTCAAATAAACCATTCATCTCACATATTTCAACAGCATCTTGCTTTATTAATATTTATTATGCATTTCTCAAATAACCAAACTTCAACAACATAAGAGCAGATCCCTTGAGCGCAGCTGAAGTGACGCTCGAGTGATCAAGAATATTCCAGTAGACAAATAAGATTTCCTTTCGATTCCCCCATCCTCATTTTCTTTCCTTGCATCCTTCTCACACGAGGGGCGGAGCTAAGGAGCGAGGAAAGGAAGTGAGGATGCACAAATAAGAAATGAGAAGCACCCATATGTATTCTGACATACTCTATTGGTTTTCACTCACTACATAGTATGGAAGTATTCAATTACAGATGATTTACGAACGATGTGGTTTTATGTCATTATGTAACAGCATCATCACACAGTGACATCACAACAACATCATTTAGTGACTTTTAGCAACAAATCGACCTGCCGCTAGCAACTCCTCCTGAAAATGACTTTTTCACATTAAATGCTCAATCAAAACAGCGTTACAGAAAATCATACATTAATGTCTGAAGCCTTAAATTTGCAAGCAAGCAACTGTAGCAAGAAAAAAACTGTAAAAAGAAAAATAGATTAATCTGGAGGAATCAGTTTTCCTCTGACATTACAGGCAATGTATAAACATGCTAAATATGACCTGTTTATGCAGTACGTCTCATTTGGTGCTCTGTTTACTGCACATCTTTCTGTCCAGATAAATTAATCACTTTAAACACAATTCAACTGATGAGACAGATGATGATGATGATGATGATGGTGATGATGTTCCGTAAAAGTCTAAAACAAAGAGAAGACACTGTCACTAGTCTCTTTGACACACAGTGATCTGCTGAATGGAAGCTAATGGTGATTTTTAATTGCATTATTTATGATTAATATCACTGAGAAAATCATCTGTACCTGTAACTCTGATCAGGACTCGTGTGATGAAGCTCTTGTGTCCTTGATCAGACTGAACTCCACACCAGTATTCTGAATGTTGTTCAGTCACATGACTGATGCTTCCCGACAGGAGCTGCTCTTTTCTGTCATCATACAGCTGGATCTTTCCCTCAGGACTCCATCTTCTGCTTTCATTCACAGACGTCTCTTCAGCACAGAGATCATCTCCAGATCTCCAGCAGAGAAACTTCACATCACTAATGTGGGATTGTGGGTATTTGCAGCTGATGTTCACAGATCCTCCTGCAGCAGCTGATAGACTGATGCTCTTCACACAACAATCATCTGTTTCAGATCCAAATCAAGTGCAGCAATGTTACAATGACCAGATATATTCATGGATTCTGTCAAATAATGCAAAAGTGACTGAAAGCGTCTCACCGTCTCTGATGTCCAGATTAAACTCAGAGAAGACACTGTGGTCTTCAGAAACTTTGACTGTAATCTTATATTCTCCAGAATCATTCACATTCAGATCTCTGATAAACACACGTAAGAGACCTGCAGATCTGTCATCATGAATGGAGAATCGTCCGTCATGTTTCTGTTCTGCTGCTCTGTTAGTGTTCATTACAGTCAAACATTGATCTGCTGCAGTTTTACAGACTCTCACATTGTTCTTGTGTTTCATCTTATATTTGAAGTTTATAATGACGTTTCCTCCTGAATATCCTCTCACAGTCCTGATTTGTTGATCTGTTAAACACAAACTCAGATAATTTGTCATTTTGTTCTCAATATAAACACATTTCTGCTCACTTTGCTGCAACATTTATGAATGAAGTCAGGATTATGAGTGTAAATCTTCCATCAGGAGATCAAAAGGTTATTGATGGAGTCTGTTATGAGTTTCAGGTGTGAACGGCAGTAATTACAGTCAGTGTTGAGTATCGTGATGTTGTGGAGATCATCATGGGTTTGAGCTCTCAGTTACTCACCTCTTATAACCTTCAGATTCACTTCAGTGTAGGAATCTTTTCCTCTAGTTCTATTAAATGTACAGTTGTACGTCCCAGAATCCTCTTCACTCAGATTTCTGATGGTCACTTTCAGGACTGCTGAACTTGTGTCATTATACAGAGAGAATCTTCCAGAATCATCTTTAATCTCAGAGCATGTGGAGCTCTGATCACCTCGACAAAAAGACTTTTCATTTTGCTCATATTTTGTCTCATATTTGCATGTGATCGTGACTCCTCCTCCTGAATATCCTGTCACATTCATGGAGCTCACGACACCTACAACAAACCAGCATCTTAATACAACACTAACATATACTGGAGTGAGAGTTATTTTAAAGTGTCCCTGAAGGTAATTTCACCATATTAGGTGAAAATAAATGTTGCGTCCCAAATGATACACTATGCACTATGCAGCCTACTAAACCGTGTAGTGTATTAATTTATTTTGTCATTCAACATCAGAGTCTGATGCCCCTCCGCTACATGATTAAATCTGTGACAGTCGAGTGCATGAAGTGTTCAAGGCCGTTTACACTAGTGCGTTTTTGTTTTAAAATGGCATTTTAAAATGAAAACGATCTCCGTCTACACTACACGGCCGAAAACGCATGTCACATGACCATTCATGCACACTGGGCATGTGCGTTTCAGTTGCCTCTTGCACATGTAGGCAGCTGCAGTATTAAAAATTGCAGAGTTTAACTGCACAATGGCTGCTAAAAATGACAACAAAGCCAGCAAAGATTGCAGTTCAGTCTCCATGTTATTGTTTACACGGTTGTCAAGGATACGCAGATCATGTGGGCAGCCACTCCATCGTTTTCAAAAGTCTCAGTTTTGGTCCGTTTATACTGAAACACAACCTCGGCGTTTTCAAACTAAAACAAGGTCTGCAGGGTTTTCAAAAGTCTTTCGGTTCAAAAACACCGGCGTACTGTAAAAGACAGGTGTAACTGTGGCAAAACGTATGCTTTTTAAAACTAAAACACACTAGTGTAAACAGGCCCAACATTCTGTATTTAAAGTGCACTATTTCTTTTTGAATTGTCAGTGTGAACACTACTCGTGCTATTCATGGAAGTAAATGAATGACAAATGTTTTTGAAATAAAAAAAGTTTTTGAGTTGCACTAATTAAAAAATATATTTTTAAGGCTTGCATTTTTATGGGCTGAAATTCAACATGGTTGTATATTTGAGCAGTGAATATTTCAATTCAAAACATTTCACACACATTTTCATTACATTACATGTAAGCAGCCTTCTGTACCGCGATTGAGATTATAATGTTATTCCCCTCACCGACGCTGATGTACAGATCAAATATTACATCTTAAAGGGTTAGTTCACCCAAAAATGAAAATTCTGTCATTTATTACTCACCCTCATGTCGTTCCACACCTGTAAGACCTTCATTAATCTTCGGAACACAAATTAAGATATTTTTGATGAAATCCGATGGCTCAGTGAGGCCTCCATAGGGAGTAATGTCACTTCCTCTCTCAAGATCCATAAAGGTACTAAAAACACATCTAAATCAGTTCATGTGAGTACAGTGGTTCAATATTAATATTATAAAGCGACGAGAATATTTTTGGTGCACCAAAAAAACAAAATAATGACTTATTTAATGATGACCGATTTCAAAACACTGCTTCATGAAGCTTCGAAGCGTTATGAATCAGTGTATCGAATCATGAATCGGATCGCGGTTCAAACCCGCCAAACGGCTGAAATCACGTGACTTTGGCGCTCCGAACTGCAGATTCAATACACAGATTCACTGTGCTCCGATGCTTCCTGAAGCAGTGTTTTGAAATCGGCCATCACTAAATAAGTCGTTGTTTTTTTTTTTTTTGGCGCACCAAAAATATTCTCGTCGCTTTATAATATTAATATTAAACGACTGTACGCACATGAACAGATTTAGATGTGTTTTTAGTACCTTTATGGATCTTGACAGAGGAAGTGACATTACTCCCTATGGAGGCCTCACGGAGCCATCGGATTTGAACTAAAATATCTTAATTTGTGTTCCGAAGGTTAATGAAGGTCTTACAGGTGTGGAACGACATGAGGGTGAGTAATAAATAACAGAATTTTAATTTTTGGGTGAACTAACCCTTTAACTAATATTGCTCTCGGCTGTTTATATGGATTCAGATGTCCCAATTCGATTCTGATTCACAAGATCTCAGTTCGATTCGATTATGATTCTCGATTCTATTCTCAATTTTCGATTCGATTCAATGAATTCAGCGATTCAATTTTCACTGGCCCCACCACAAAAAAAAAAAAAAATAAATAAATGAATAAAATAGTTATTGTTTTTGTTGTTTTTGACTCATGTATTCTTGTATAGTATTAAATAAGGTTGAGACACCCAATATTTTACATACCAGTGAAATGTAACAATTTTCATTACCACAGCTAAAACTACTAATATAAATTTCAAAGATTATCAAAGACAAGTAAACAGTCATTAATAATAAAAATAATAATAATAACTAAACTACAAGCAATAGCACAAATAAATAAATACAACAGAACAAAGACACAAATGAAATAATCAGTGTTTTTCAGGTACAGAAACTGAATAAAGTAATCAAATGTAAAATAACACTGCATATAATCTTCACTGTGCAAATTAAATAAAGGTTAATCCTTATTAAAGTTACACAAGATTTGACAGTTTATTTGTTAAATATCAAACATCTAAAAGGTATGAATGATACTTGACATCTACATGAACTTTACAGTTGGTTTTGTGACTGTAAATCATTCTCTTAAAATGCTGTTTAAGTTAGAAACGTGTATAACGATGTTGCATGTATTTTTAATAATGAAAATGTGTGTGAAATGTTTTAAACGAATGTTTTTAAATGTTTTATACGACCATGTTGAATTTCAGAACACAAAAATACAAGCCTTAGTAGATCAACAAGCTTTTTTGTTTCAAAAACATTTGTCATTATTTTATTCCATAACTACTTATTCTACAAAATGGCGTATAGTGCATAAGTACACAAACTGAGACGCACCTAAAGACTTTTGGTCATTCTTTAATCTCTGTTCTAGTTCTTCTGATGTGATTGTTGGATCAGAACTTGATTCTTACCAGAAATCATCAGCAGAGTGAAAGTCAAGATGATCCTCATCCTTCTCTCTTATTAAATGATCTTCTCTGTAGATTCAGTTCTTCTGAAGCTCTTCTGAAGTGTTTGGATGAGTCTGAATGTTTCCTGGAAGCATCTTTAAAATAAAATGTGACCAAAAAAGATGCCCACTTCCTCTGACAGAGAGAGAAAGAGAGAAATAGAGAGAAAGAGAGAGAGAGAGTGTTAATAGAGAGGGAAGTGACACTACTTCACACATTTTTAATGAACACGCAAAAACAGACAGATTAATTTTGCACATTTATAAAATAAGATGTCACTCATCTCTAGCTGTGCTGATCCATCAAATATATATTTATTATAGATTTTATTATTGCGATCTCTATTATTCCAATGTGACCTTTAATAGCTTTCTACTGTATTTTATAAAGTGCTTTTGACTAAATTAATTTATTCTCTATGTCAGAATCAATCAATCAATCAATCAATGATTAAAACAGGAACTTTACAGTTTGAATTGTTTGATCAGTCTGACTGAGCTCTACACATAGACTATAAAAAATATCATGTTAATCTTGAGTACTTTTAGAGTAGTATTGCATCCTTCATATCTCCAAAAAGTCTTTAGTTTTATTATATTTATAAAAGATAGCCTACATACACTGCACCGAGTCTTTCCGAAAACAGCCGAGCTCCTGGAGGCGTGTCCTGTGAGCGGAGCTGAAGAGTGACGAGCGTGCAGCTTTTGTGTAGAGATCGTCTGCAAGCTATCGATGGTCAGCTAAACAACTGTATTTAAACACACACAATCCTTCATCGCATTATCCATGGATAACTTTTGAATCACTATAATGAATATAGCGTATAGTGAATGATGAATAATGAATTTATTAGTTCACTACGTTCGTGTTGTTTACATTATATGCACTCAGGCGCCTATTGCCAACAAAACAGACATTTGAAGCAGTTTTACTCTCCACCTGCGGTTCAGACTCATGATCGGGATCTTTTATCGCTGAGACCGCTCCATCTTTCAGTTTCAAACGATCTGTAAATCCAGCGCTGAACTGGGCCTTGTTTATGAAACCATAAGCACCGATCCTGAGGACTCGAGCAGCCACGGAAAAACATGAGATATTCTCCATTCATTTTAACCAATAAAAAAGTGATTGCAACTATCAGTTTCTATGGTTATTTTAATAACAAATATTGAGAGCGCATCAATGTAATGAGTGAGCACAAATCTCTCAGCTCCTCTTAACACTGGGTTCTTTGGGAAGCGAGGTTATCTTTCCCTCACAACCAAAAACACACTTCTTTGGTGACATTGTTGATTTCATGAAGTCCTGTGACCTGTGCAGCTCTGCTGACGACTTCTGTAAAGCCGAATGAAGCATGTTGATGGGCGCTCTTGCTCTCTCGCTCTGGTCGATGTGTGCATGCGCACTCTTCTGGGAGAAGTGCCCTTACAAGGAATTCTGACCTATATGACGTCACACAGGTCCATACCCGAAAAAACATCCAACTCATGTTTTGAAACTTTGGCCATGTTGAGCATGAGAATCCAACTTTTTAACAGTGTAAATAAGTCAGAATATATGAAATAGCATTACACCCCCCTTTAGCCCTGATCTGTACGAGTTTGGGGCGCGTCAGTGAGAAATATGGTGGAATACCACAGTATTATTGGTATTTAGCAGTGACATTGTCCAGCTTTTATATTTACAACGAAGTAAGCTTATTGCCTTCACAAAATATGGTAGCATTATAATATAACAATATAATATGTAATGATAAAGTTTACAGTGGCTTCATAAATTAACTAAAAACAACAAAACAAAAGCAAAACACACCTGATGCTCATTCTATGTTCTTCATTTTCTATAAGTAAAAGTGCTGTATTTTTGTGTAATTAAGAGAAGGTACAACACCGCCGACAAAAGTGACTTGAACGCACCTGCAGTTGTAAAAACGACTTCCCACCTCGTAAATACGAACTTCCCAGGAGGAACTGAACACACCTTAAGGCCCTTTCACACTGAACGTGACGTCAAAAAGCAAGGCGAATCATGGAAGAACATACACTACATGAGAGTGTGTGCTCCATAATGTTCAGATAGCTTTGTTGCGGATAAGAATAAAACAACTATCTTGTGTCTTTGAATTTAAATCTAAATTTATTTACAATGGCCTCTATGTGAACACATTTGAGTTTACTTGCACACTGTGTTGCTGAAGCCACCCTTGGTTCAAGTGTGAGATACTGAAATTGACCAGCCATTCAAGCATAGGACAACAAACAACCTTGTCAACTTCTTCGTCATCTGTAACTATACTCAACAAAAGATAACACTGCTTTCCTTCAATTCTGTTTAAGTTCTCAAACATCTGTGCTGGACAATTTGATTCCCTATATGCACATACACTTGCCTTTGAGATTGTTGAACTGTATACGCATGTATAGTTTTGATGACTGGCAGTATATTGGGTATTGTGAATATTGAATGCGAAACATTTTTTGAATACATGCTAAATGAAACTGCACTCTTGTTTGTACAAGACTTTATTTATTAATAGACATTTCTTGCACAAAAGACGATTCCCCCTTAAACTCTTGTAGCTTGACCTGTGCAAAGTAACTGGGATGGTTATAATATTCACATAGTTAAAACCTAAAGCTCTTCTTTCATGAGCTCCTGTGATCATTTCTGTACAAGACTGAAAGTAATCGGCAGAGAGATGTTGAACAATTCACGGTAAACCCGAAAGCAAGATTGAAACCAAACTATTTATTGTTTTACTGTAAGCATGTGTGGTTGTGAATACAGTATTACAGTACTAAAGAACAGAAATACATCAACTGTGTGTAGTTGGACAGAAACAATGATTGTGTTTGAAAAAGGAAATCAAGATATTTGTGTGTGTTACACAGAGAATTGTGTGTTGTGTTTTGAAAAAAGTGTTTGTGAAATTGAAAACTGAGTCGAAGGCTGAGAATTAGTGTATGGTTTTGCAGATTTGGCGTGTGGTTCTGCTGTTTGAGCGTCAGGCTTCAGAAATTGAGTGACAAAGATTATGTGTGTGAACAGTTGAAGAAAACTAAGAATTTTTACAAAAGAAATCATTGTATAATGCTTCCTGATGTTAGTGTTTTTAGGTCTGTGTTTTCTGACAAAGTGTGTTTGCTGAGTGAAAACCTTTGCTAGAGTTCTGGAAGAATGAGTGCATTTTGAATGGGAAATGAACAGATGTGCCAAGATTAAAGTTGGTTAGGAGAAGTGTGTGAAGAGTTTTGAAATGGGTCCTAGTGATTGTAAAAAAAAAAAAAAAAAGTAAATTATTTATAAATAAAACCAACAGCAATATCCAGAAATGAACACGAGTAAAGAGAGAGAGAGAGAGAGAGATAGTGTGAGTGTGTGTGTGTGTGTGTGCGTAAAGATAGATAAATTAGAAAAAGTCACAAAATCTTACTGAGATGTAGGGAACCATTTTTTTTTTAACTAAAGAAAAGTCAATTAGGGTCATATTGATTCATCTTTTTGATGAAATCAGAGCGATTTCTGTCCCTCCATAGACAGCTACGCAACTGAAACTTTGACGCTTCAAAAAGTTCATAAAGAGATAATTAAACTAATCCATATGAATTGAGCGGTTTAGTCCAAATATTCTGAAGAGACACAATTAGGAAATGCACATTTCCTAATTGTTTACATGGCTATCTCAATTACAAAAACTATAAAAGGGGAAAGAAAAACAATAACAAAAGAAGAAGAATTGGAAAAGGAAGAGATGTAAGAGAGAGGTTTTGGAGGGGATAGAGGAAGGGTAATACTGAGAGGGAGAGGAACAGGATGAGAAAGAGATGAGGGGAAAGGAATAGATGGTTTAGGAAGAGGAGATGGAGCAAAAAGAGTTGAGGATGTAGGAAGACGAGAAGAGGCCGGAGTAGAGGGAGAAGATATGGTAAAGGCAATGGTATTAGTGGAAAGAGCAAGAGAAGAACATATAAAAAGACATGGACAGAGGGAAAGAGAAGAGCAAGGTGTAAGAGGGAGGAGAGTTAGAAGAAAAGGGTACAGACAAGTTTCAAATGAAATCAGAGCCAACCTAATTGCCCATGTCATAAATTATGGTTTTTCCTTGAGAGAAGCTGGACAGAGAGTTCATCCCAATAAAAACATTGTGCCACAGTCAATGTCCTGGACGACAAGTGCTCCAATCCACTGATGGTGTGGCACACAACGCTGTCTTGGGGTCGCAAAACACAGAAAGGCTTCTAAATTGTTTAAACTCCCTCAATGAAATCAACTTTCCACAGAGTGATCAGGAGCAAACTGAGTGAAATTGTGTAGTTGTGGGACAATTTCCACTTTCACCATTCAGCTCCGGTACAAGGGTGGTTTGAGCATCATTTCAGGATGGTGTTCCTGCCAGCATATTCTTCTCTTGGAGATGGAAAGCATATGACCACAACCAGCCAAGTAAGACTTCAAGTCAATGAATGCACGTGTGTCAAGGGATCCATAAAGTCCTGTAAGTTCCTGTAAGTCCAATAAATTGCGAGGTGGAGCCTCATGGATCGGACTTGTTTGTTCAGCACATCCCACAGATGCTCGGTTGGATTGAGATCTGGGAAATTTGGAGGCCAAGTCAACACCTCAAACTCGTTGTTGTGCTCCTCAAACCATACTGAACCATTTTTGCTTTGTGGCAGGAGCATTATCCTGCTGAAAGAGCCACAGCCACCAGGGAAAACCGTTCCCATGAAAGGGTGTACATGGTCTCAACAATGCTTAGGTAGGTGGTACGTGTCAAAGTAACATCCACATGGATGGCAGGACCCAAGGTTTCCCAGCAGAACATTGCCCAAAGCATCACACTGCCTCCGCCGGCTTGCCTTCTTCCCATAGTGCATCCTGGTGCCATGTGTTCCCCAGGTAAGAGACGCACACACACCCGGCCATCCACGTGATGTAAAAGAAAAGTGATTCATCAGACCAGGCCACCTTCTTCCATTGCTCCGTGGTCCAGTTCTGATGCTCACGTGTTACTGTTGGCTCTTTCGGTGGTGGACAGGGGTCAGCATGGGCACCCTGACTGGTCTGCAGCTATGCAGCTCCATACGCAACAAACTGATGCACTGTGTATTCTGACACCTTTCTATCAGAACCAGCATTAACTTCTTGAGCAATTTGAGCTACAGTAGCTCGTCTGTTGGATTGGACAAGCCTTCGCTCCCCACGTGCATCAATGAGCCTCAGCCGCCCATGACCCTGTCGCCGGTTCACCACTGTTCCTTCCTTGGAGCACTTTTGATAGATACTGACCACTGCAGACCGGGAACACCCCACAAGAGCTGCAGTTTTGGAGATGCTCTGACCCAGTCATCTAGCCATCACAATTTGGTCCTTGTCAAACTCACTCAAATCCTTACGCTTGCCCATTTTTCCTGCTTCTAACACATCAACTTTGAGGACAAAATGTTCACTTGTTGCCTCATATATCCACCCACTAACAGGTGCCGTGATGAAGAGATAATCAGTGCTATTCACTTCTCATAATGGTCATAATGTTATGCCTGATCGGTGTATGTCTCTATTTGTACAAAATGCTGCACATTCATATAGTTCTAGATTTTGCACATACAAGTTGTAAATTATTGATGTATTTTGCTTGTTGTCAGTCTGTAAGGATTGGGTCAATGGAGTGAGGATCCATCTGCAGCTTTTACTGAATCAAGTTCACAGACAATAATAGCAAGAATGAGCCAGTGGTAGAGACAGTGACAGGCAGAGATCGGGGCAGGCAGCAAACATGCACAATCCAGGAACAGGCAAGGGGTCAAGGCAGGCAGCAGAGAATCAGAAATGAGTAACAGTCCAAGGTCAAACACAAGAATACAGAATCCGGGGGAAATGCTCAGAAATGTCAGACGGTGCTAAACAAGACTTCGCATAGAGGTGTGGGTGCAAGTGTCTTTTATGTGTGTGTGAGTGAGTGATTGTATAATGGGTAGCAGGTGCAGGGTGATCAGTCCAAGGTATGATGGTAGATGGGAAATGGAGTCCAAATGATGTGTGTAGTCCAGGGTGGAGTGTCCTCTGGTGGCAATGATGGGAACTCTCACTGGTGGTCATGACACAATCCTTGCCTGTCTGTTTGATTCTATTGTCTTCACTAATAAAGTTGCATATGTGTGGCATTAACAAGTGGAGGGAAATGCAAATCACAATTAATTTAATCCGACTACGCCACCTTGGTGGAGCGCCAGATACTCCCAATAAGTAAATTTTATTTTTTATTTTTATTTATAGAGCAATAAAGACACAGAGGTAAGTTTTACCAATTGAAGGCAAAGAAATAAGATGTAAAGAGACGTGAGTAGCAATACAAAAAAAATACACTTTATTATAAAAGCATCATCATGAATTAAACTTGTTATCGTGGATTCTCTCTCCTGTGAAGCACACTCCAAATTATAGAAAAAAGAAAAAAGAAAAAAAAAAAACTATCCAGAGCCAGGCTTAGCGGGAACAGGGCAGGCCGGCTGCAACTCCGGAGGTCATCTGAACCCACCTAAATTCACACCAAATCAGACACAACGTACACACACCATGAGGAAGTTGTGTCAGCACACTGAAGCACACACCACCGAATGAAAAGCAGCTAGCCTTCCCCATTCCCATTCCAGTCCTCACTGACTCCTGGAGAGAAAGAAAACCACATTAATCGAACTACACAAAAGAAAAATTATACTGAATAATCAAAGAAAGAAAACCACCAAAGTAGACATTACAGACACTGTGGTGATGTGGCTATAGCACTCAGGCACCGCCGATGAAATCACATTCAGGAAAAGCAGATGAGCGCCTGAGTGGTACCAGAATAACTGGACAGTAAATGAAGTGAAAATCAAAAACTTGTACAATAAAACAGTATAATACAGTGCAAAAAAAGAAAATAAATTCATACTATAATAAAGCTGCAATAGATCAAAACCAAATCAGAAATAGCAACAAAGAACAACACAAAGACAGCAACAAAATAAATTAGTGCAAAAAAAAAAAAACAAGCAGCAGAAAAAAAGAAATCTGGCATAAACAAAAGAAAAACAAACTAATACTTGAAAGCAAATCAAAATAAAAAAATAGGTTTCAGTAAGTCAAATTTAAGACCTTTAAGACATTTTAAGACCATAAAGATTGAAATTTAAGACCTACACGACGCATTACCAAAAAATATTCAAATCAAAGAAATTCTGAATTCAGTCATTGAAAAAGCATTAATTTAATTTACAGATAAAGCAATCACATTGGTAACCTTCCACACCCAACAACGTGCCAAATGCCCAAAACCTTAGGCCCAAAATGAAAACAGACTAAAACAAACTTGCCCTCAAATAGAATAGATTTCATCTCATATTTATTTACATTACAAAACAGCATATTAATAGCCTAATAGAGATTGAACAGGCTACTCCAACCCATGTAGCGCACACACACACACACACCAGATAATCCATGTTAGATAGATGGATACTTACCTTGGGATAATTAGAGTATCTATCTATCTATCTATCTAACATGGATTATCTGATGTGTGTGTGTGTGTCCCACACTGTCCCATGAACTGTAAGCTCAGGTACCTCGACTTAACAATTCCATTTATTCCATGAGAACGTCTTCACGATTACTAAATCAGGGAACATCACTTGGAAGAGATCGCTAATCTCACTGTTGCTATTAAATGAGTGTTTAGTCACCGTGTGTAGTATCCAAAGCACCTCAGCTTTCGATGTGTCAGTCGATCCAAAAGTACCCCGAAGGTTATTCGACGGAGCTGCGATGATATTGCGCTGGAGACCGGAGGGACCAGGCATTGAGGAGGACGAAGGCAGTGGTGAGGCTAATTGGCCGAGTCCGCTGAAGGCATTTTGCAGCTAGCTTGTGTTTCTCTGCTCTGGCGTGTGACTCCAGCACCTTCACACCCAGAGTCCCCAATTGATTTTTTTTTTTTTTTTTTGCAAAGTTTGCAGTGAGCCTCGTACCTGGAGCTGGGTACCTCTTGTAACCAACAGCAGAAATCGCTGTGATCTAGTCATGTCTCGTTGAAAGTACACTTTCCCATTTTCCACACGTAGCCGAACTTTAACAAACTCTGAGGAGACGCAGACGTATTTCGCAGGCAGGTATTGCATTTATCACGGGATTTGTAGTTTTATCACCGCGTACGTACCAACACCAATATCCCCCAGAAAGAACTACGACTCACTATTTTTTTGCTAGCTACTTTATAATATCTTTCGGCGGGCAGCATTTCTGGAAATAGACCTGACTAAATGAAAATTAAGACCTCAGATGAAAATCTGGCTGTTTTTAAGACATTTTAAGGCCTTAAATTTAAAGTTCAGAATTTTAAACTTTTTTAGACTTTTTAAGACGCCGCGGGAACCCTGCTAGCGCACATAAAGCTCATAGCTACCAGCCCAAATGACCAGCAAAACAGCAAAGCCTTAAACAAAGCAACAGAAATGCCTGCAAGCAAAAGAAACAAAAACAGGAAATGACCGTAAGCAAAACAGCAGTGGCGTCACATGCAGCGCCTTCAGCTAGAGATAGGGCTTAAATATTGAGATGTTCCATTCCCCCTTTACCTTTAATAAAAATATCAGAGCATTAAACTAAATCTACTGAACCCCAAATGAGAAAGAGGGAGATGCGTACTAACTTGGGTTGAACAAACACCAGACGCAAAGCTGTATTGTTACTCACAACAGGTGCTATGGCTCAGTCTACCGGCCAGCATTCACACACCTGCTAACATATGTTACTATGAACAATACAAAAAATACCTCCATCACAAGTGATCAAGAAATTTAATGTGGATACCAAACTACCTGAGAGCAAACTCCATCAGAAACTTGCCACTCAGTAGTGGCAAAGTAGAGGTGCATAGTGCCAAAAAGATAAATCACTTATTCTGCCACATATGGATCTCAACCTGAGCTCGAACGAGTCTCTGTTACATTACAGTTACATCAGTGGGGAGTCAACATTTTTAGAGCAAATGCTAAAAATACCTCAGGCTTTACAACGGACACTCATAAAGCTCAGACACTGTGCTTTTATGTGCATTTCAGCTTTCCATAATTCATGCATATTACATTTGCAAACAATATCACAACCTCATCTGGTTTTTTTTTTTAAGTTATCAGGTTAAGTTATCTGTTAAAATGAGAACTGAGAGAAAAAACAACAGTTGCTGCATGTGCTAAAGTTTGTTAGCTTTATAAATTAGAGCACAGCTGTATATTCTGCTTTAATTTGACACTTTTGTCTGAAACATTCAGTACTTATTTATATCAAACTCTGACCAAAAGCTTCTGATCATTTCTTTCATTGTCGACTGCAGAACAAAACACTGTGCTGTAATTTAAACATTCATCAGACTTCATGACAACAGTCAAAAGTCTGATTCACAAGACTGACTAAAATATAAGGAAAAGGAGCATCACTGAAGACTAACAAATAACACCAAACACGCAAACTTAATGCCAAAGACAAGGTGATAAAACATTCAGCTCATTTATATTCTTTGCTGTTGTTGGTCAAGCAGTGAGATGATTGACAGCAGCGTATTCACTGTAATTCCTGCTACTGACACTGTCAGGACAGTCAGATTTCTTGTGGAAATTCACCACTGCGTAATTCAGATCCTCAGCAGATGTGATGCAGCACTGAGAGTCACCAGTGGCTTTCTGAACTGTAGCGTAAACGCAGTTAGAATCAGAGGGGTTTGTGGGTAATTGTTTGTGAGCGTCTTTAATCTCCTCATAATCACAACCAGTGTGAGAAACCTGAGGAGAGACAGAAATTATTTACAGCTCTGAAGATCGTCAGGATGGAAGGCATTAGACATTAATATCATTTTATACAGTAACTGGACTCACCACTTCATGTTTTCTTGGTCCAGTCTGAGATGATGAATCACCACCTGCCAAAAACAAGCGTCCTAAATTAATTACATTATATCACAATTCAACATTTTTTTGTATTTTGCTCATGTCTCATTTCAGCCTGTAGGTGGTGACAGACAGTGGGAAAACAGATCAAGAAATCTGTTTTAATCTCAGTATAAATGGTGAATTTCTGCATCTAAAGAAGTTAAGAATGAGTTTTACCTTGAGACTGACGCTTCTTACAGAAAAACAGTAATAAGAGTCCAGCTGTGATCAGAACCAGAAGAACCAGAACCAGAGGGATGATCAGAGAAGAGCCTGAAAACACAGGAGAAATAATGTTAGAATCTGATCACTTTGAGCTACATATCAGATCAGATCATTGGTTGGATGTTTGTAATAGGATTGGCCAGACCATGATACTGGATTTCAGGGTTGCCAGGTCTGCGTAACAGAACTAGCACAATGACCAGTCAAAACTAGCCCAAAAAGTAGCCCAAATGACCATATACCAAATATCAATATGACATTCCCATACCTAAAATACATATTTTACAGTCAGTGTTATGCAAATTGAAAACCGCTATATCGTTGTGATTATAAACACAACTCAGTGGCGCTCCTTCACAAAACTTACCGTCTAGCAGTTTTATCATTGGTAGAATGTAGAATATTTCAATATAAGCTTTTCAGTCAAACATAATTTATGCAATATACCAAACTTTTAACAATACATAAATAAATAAATAATAATTGTGACTGAGGTTTTAAATTTTGGTACTGATTCTGGTGGTTTCAAACCCCTGCAGACAGTCAGTCAGAACTGTACATTTAATTTGAAAAATTCATCCTAGACTCCAAAATCTCATTAAACTCATGAAAAGATTTCTCATTCTGCATGTCTGCTTAGCGCAATGTCAGAGATATCTGTAACCAAGAGGTTTTGAGTAGAAAATCTCTTCAATTTTAGTCAAGACTATTCTCAGGACTTATTCCATCACTGTCTGTGCTCCAATGGTAACTTGGAGAGCTGTTTTGATTGAACGGTTCTACCTCTTCCAGCATCCACCAAAGTGAGGTGCTCCTGGTGGATTGAACACAAACTTGATTTGCTGGGAAGTGAGGTGACCTTGTAGCTTGTGTTGCAAGGCAGCAAAGGATTAATTCAGCTCTCATTCTCCACCCTTGAAATTAGTGCCTTGATCACTTAACTCATACGGTTTCCCAAGTGGAGCAATAAAGGGCCATCAGGAAGGAGTCTGAATCTATGCTCGCCAACAGAGCTATATACACTGCCCTTGTCAAAATGAATAATATGCCCTACCTCTTCTCATTTCGGCATCCTATCTTAATCACGTAGGGTCCAAAACAGTCCATGCCAGTTGAGAAGGCAGTCAGGCTTAAAGAGCTGCTGTCTCGCAAGGGTCTTGAGGGTCTTGAGCCCCTGCACCTTTGATCGCAAAAGTGCCTGTGAAATGTGTTCCCATTTTCCCCCCCCGGAACGTGATTTCGGCCGAGGGAGAAACCCCATGACCCCACAAGCGTTTTATCTTGTGATGCTGTCCGCAGGATTGTTCTTGGATCATAATGCCAGGTAACAGATGCTGTGAGCTCTTGTATTTCCGCCACCCGAGTTCCCACAAAACACCTTGTAACAACAAGAACTTGACAACAGCCAGGCAAGCACAGTTGTAGAATCTGACCAGAGTGTAAAGGAATAGATGGGGATGGTGAGTTCTGTGACAAGGACCTTGGAGACTGTTGCTTTCGGGGGGTAACACGTGATCTGGCCGCTCAAAATGCAACTTCAACTTGGCCTTCTGTGTTTTCTATTTGCAAATATGCCACAGATTCATAGGCCTGCTCAGATGCATCACAGAATATGTGTATATCACATCTGCTATTTGGGAGATCCATGTATGGACTGGAATAGCATCTTGGCAGTGATGTTTTTCCAAATCACCCAGTTCCTTCTCCCATGAACTCCATAAGCTGAGCAGATCTTCTGGGTTTTTATCCCATAGGCACTGCACCAGTGTTTTCACTCTGAATCAATTCCCTGTGTAGTGCAAAGTGTCTGACTGACAATGCAAGAGCAGTCCAAGGGTAGATTTATTGGTATCTTGCAGTCCCTGACTAAGCCAGAGCTCACAGCTGTTCGATCTTGAATCGGAGGGAAGGTGAGCGACCACTGTTTGGGCAATTGCTGGCCCACTATCCCAATTCAAAGCCTCCCTCATTTAGGAGGGCACAGAGCTGATCAACAAGGTCTTTGGCGACATCTGTGGATGTGAGACTGTGTAGACAATTATCAACATAGAAGGACGTCTCTATCACCTCCCCCACCTGATCTCCTGGTTGACTGTGGTCTAGCACATGCTTTTCCAGGGAGAATGTGGCACAACAGGGACTGCAGGGGAGTCCCAAAGGGAAGTACCTGCCACTGGTACACATCTGGTGCTTGATCTAAGGTTATGTCTCTCCACAGGAACCATAGTAAAGGTTTGTCATCAGAAAGTGGGACCTGAAAGAAGCAACTTGTTCAAGTTTTGGCCCTCATAATAGAATAAGCAGTTGTAAACAACACGATTCTTGCCATTATGCATGACCATATAGTGAGGGATGTACCATGATTCTTGTAATGTCTCAGCCTTGCATGGTTGCAGTTTCTCCACATAGCCAGCTTTCTTAAGTCTCTCCATCTCAGTTTTGTAAGCACAGGCCTGATCAGGGTTCTTCATCAGCTTTCACTCAACGCTTCTGGTGTCGCATACCGAATGACACCATCCACGTTAACCTGCAAAATTTTGTCTTGTAAAAGTCTGATGGCCTCTTGATCAAGTTTTGACTGCATCATTACTTCCTCTCTGTTGTATGGAATTACATCCATTTGCCATAGCTTTGCCACTTGGGCAAACAGATCAGCATTGGGGGAGATGGCAGTAAAGAGGCATTGGTGAGTGCCCCTTCATATTTAACTGCTGTGCTGCTGTGTGGAGCAGTATGGTCCTCTCCACACCATCAGCTAATACAGTATAGTATATGCCTCAATAGATTTGTCCCAGTTAGTGATGACTTTGCTCACCTTTAGAAGAACCTTGTGACTGTAGATAGAGCGATCTATATACAGGGTGTTCTTGGTGGTATTAACCAGACAGGAGTTGTCATTAGTGTCCATTTCAGTTTTGCTATCTACAGTCCATCTATTTACATAATGCAGTATACAGAGGTGTTTCCTATGGCACGTCTTACAGGGGGCTTACAGGTTGCATTTTGAGGCATGATGACTCTGTCTGAGCACCAACACTGATTGTTCTTATGGATCCAAGATTCCTTCTGTTCTTTAGTGAGCTCTTTGAAATTGGCACACCCATTTAAGAAGTGACTGGCATTGTCACAATAGGGGATATGTACGCAATCTCCCTTTGAATCTGGCAGATTTCTTGAGCGGCTGCTTGGATTTCACTCCCAGTCATGGGTTTCTCTGTGCCCAGCAAGATGCAAGTTGGTTTCCTAAAAGCCCTTGAGTTACAGCAGTCCTGCCTTTTCTTACTTCTGGGTTCCGTTGGGAGACCTGTCCTCTTGGAGCTACCCTCACTGAGTGTATGTATCTCTTGAAGCTAGTTCTCAGCTCATGAGGGAGTCTACTTTGAAGTCATGACACATGCGACCCACAGTCTGATTGTAGATGATTTATGAGGATCTGATACTTGAAATGTTCTGTGGCTTGGTCAGGGAGGAGGTTCTCTAATGCCATGCACAACCTTGAAAACTCTCTTGGATCTGATGTAGTCATGGAAGGTATAGATGGTTTAGGTCAGGGAAGGGCAACTTCAGTTCTGGAGGGCCACTGCCCAGCAGAGTTTAGCTCCAACCCTAATCAAACACACCTGAACCAGCTAATCAAGGTCTTCAGGATTAGTAGAAAGCTATAGGCAAGTGAGTTTTTATCAGGGATGGAGATAAACTCTGCAGGACACTGGCCCTCCAGGACCGGAGTTGCCCATCCCTGGTTTAGGTCCTTTGTAGTTTCTCTCCTGGAAGCAAGGCACTGCAGATCTGGGTACGTCCTTAGATCGTCATGTAGGATAGGACTCTTTGACAGCCAAGTATAGATAATAGTTGTCTCTGGACTCCTCAACACAGTGGATGGGTTCAGCATATGGATGAGGCCGAGCATGAGGAGGAACATTGAATCTCTGAGCAGGGGTACGATAGCTTGACGTAGCTTAAGGCTGATCATCTGGTATTGGTGAAATAGTGCAGTCCCTCACCTGCTCTGTTATCTGCCTGATCTGTGCAGAGAGGTAATGATGGAAGTGTCTGCTTTGTGTGATGGTCACTGGCTGGCTAGAACCAGCTGGCAAATGAAAATGAGGAGCTGGTACTGGAGACACTGATTTGCGTGGGGTGGCCACGTTTGTAGCTAGGATCTCTCATTTCATGACAGCATTCTCTGTTTTAAGGCCTTGTAATGCACTTTAAATTTAAAAGGTGTGATCCTTTTGTGATCCATGTGTAAATAATTAGAGCAGTCATTCTATGACTGCCCACAAAATGGCGGCATTACCACACTTTGCGACTGAGGCACATTTATATGATATGGTAAACAGGAATTTATTACTCGCGAAATAACTTGTTAAAACATTAATATCTGTCATGATAAATAATTTACATTAATTGCATCGGCTATAATGAAAATGAAAGCCTAACAGGGACAAATAAACTATATAATGCCGTAAACATAAATGTAAATATGGTGCTATGTGTCTCACTCGTGGCATAAGAACAATCGGCAGATTTAAATAAAGAACAACCAAATACACTTACTTATTATGCATGCACGGCACAACTACTGTATATTACATCAGTAATTTCGGGATGCTGCAGACAAACGTGTGATGAAGCGGATTACTCATGAAAAGAGTTCGCAGTCTGCACAGCACATAATGCAAGTGATGGTGACATTGCAAATGTTGATTGATCACATGAAGAAAGTTCAAGAAGCCTTTTGAACAGTAATAATAAAAAGTCAAACTGATTTCTAGATACATTGTACATTCATGCGAACGATTTAAATCTTGTCTTGCACGTGTGCACATCAGTTGCTCTTCTATATAACTGAATGTACCAGCCATAAATTGTCATAAATAGATTTTTTTAACCATATGTAACAGCAAGTATGTAAAAATGGCATATTCTTCACTTAAATCAACAAGTTTTCCACTTTGGAATGCCAAAGCTGTTGAAATAAGAAACAAGTAAATAAATATATAAGGTGTTTATATATTTTATACCTTTTTCACATTGGTTTATTTTTTCATTTATTTATACATTTCTTTGTCCATATGGAAATGAGGGGGGCGTGTTTTACCTCAGACATAGCTATCGAGCTCAGAGTGGCAAGGGTGAACCTTTGAGGCCACAGTCTGATTAGTCAATCCTCCCCATCCTCTTACATACATTTTCAGTAGTAGAGACACCGCAGTATGCCAAGCTGTTCACGAGAATCTCGCGCTTACAGCACAAGTTTAAAAAATAAAGATTATACGATGCAACTTTTTGTATGGACGAAAACAGGAAGAAATGCACTTTCGCTAAAGATTTATAATTTATGCCACGCAGCGATTTTCAATTGCAGGTATCAGAGGATTATTATGAACTATGAAGGCAGCTGACTTTAATGTATGAAAGTAAAACAGTAGCAAAACCCGAGAGGTTGCTGTTTTGAATGTGAGAACTTGTCGTATTCATATTTGTATTTGTATATTGAATTTTGCACTCACTCACAGCCCTGATGTGAAAAGCTGAATGTTTCGATTTGCACACACAGACAACAATCAAAACACCCGTGTTACGAAGTTGTAGTTGCAGATTAAAAGTTACAAATGTGTAAAATGGCATTCACATTAACAAAATGACAGACACAAATGTGTGAGACATATTTACTTTTGCACTTTACTTCAGTTTTGCTGTACAGCTTCAAGTCGGCGCTTACAACCTCTCAGATCTGGCAGTACAAGTTCAATTCCTGGCGCTTTGAATTTTGCTGCTCTTTTTGCGATAATCCTGTTGCAAAACTGACTTGAGCACTTGAAAGCAGAAGTGAGAGAGCAGAACGGGGGTGGGTGGGGGGGTGAAGCCGTTTTATTGGTCGATGCCTGACCAATGAACAACGCCATCCAGAGCGACTTGGCATGCGGTAATAAATATTTGCATATGTATGAGACAATATTTTCATTAAAACATCATTCGTTTTAACAGGTTTTTTATATTACAGTAAAAAAGTAGTAAAGTCGTTTATTGGGTGGCTGCTACATGGACCACCAAAACGGCACAATCTGGGCTGCGTTCAGCCCCGACAAAACGTTGCAAAACGTTTTTTAAACGGAAACGGTGGTGCGTTGAACACCCTGTTCTGATGACGCAAGAGTTGCAACTATGGCAGCTGAGAAGGCCATTCTTTGTGTTCTTTTTGAATAATTTTCGGAGCCTGATGAAGTCGGTATAAATACGTGTTTAATACTACAAAATACGCTCAATGTTACAGTCACTGCCCTTGCCGTCCAGAATAAAAGAGAACATCCCAATCGAGTGAAGGGATTTGTGGAAACTTCTATTATTGTTATACAACATTTGACTTGCACTTCATGATGAAAAGACAAACATTTCAGGTGAAGGATCCACTTCTTACCTCCGTGACTGTGTTGATCTATATTATTTTTATTGCTTGTATTAGGCTTATAAATATTGCTGATCACTGTTGTTGTGCTATATATATGATATTGTAATATTTACCAACTATTCTCCTCTGATTATAGAAAAGTTTATTAAAGTGTCACATCACAATACAATAGCAAAATATATAAGTATAGTATTTTTATGTTACATTAATACCCATTGTGCGAGCTGTCTCTTTAATACCGCTCGGTTTATATACATCTTGCCACTGATTGGGTTGACATTTCTGACACACCCACCAAACAAGAGAAAACGTATCTCAAACCCGTTGCACACCGTTGCAGACCGTTTCCAGGAAACATGTCGTTCAACCCGGAAAACCTAGCAAAACGTTGCGCACCGGTTTGAGCTTGAACGTGCCCCAGCTCTATGTAGTGACGTCATCACGTACAAAAACGTCCCATTTCATTGGCTGACTCCAACCAATAAACAACTTTACTACTCTTTTACTGTAACATAAAACTCAGTTAAAACTAATGATATTTTAATGAAAACAGGGATTTTTTTTATCTCAGGGCACAGAACTAGCCCCCCCACATGGTCTCTGAGCAGCTGTCCCAAAATGTGCATGTTGTTTTCAGAGAAACATGTGATTAATGAAAAACAAAGCCTTACATTGTTTCCAGTCACGTGAATTCTACACTTTGCTTGTCAAAATGTTTGAGCCCAGACCATTAGCCTATATGAAACTTCAAGTCCATTTACTAAACATTTTAAATATATAAACCTGTAGCCTATATTAAATCATCATATGTTCTGTCATATAAGCTACAATAAAATAACAGCACAATTTACTTGCATCAAACAACTCAGTAGGCTATGTAATGTTATTATAATTATTATTTTTGTTGATCCATTTCATTTATTTCCAAACTTTGAGATGTGAATTATATTATTGAAATAAACACATTTAGTGTCGTCAGGCTTTTATTTGTGTTTAAGGGATAAAACAACGGAGCTGCGATCTCAGGTTTATGGCTGCTGTAAATTTTACCTGCCACAGGATGGCACTGTTTCGACACTTTTGATGCTTTGAAACCTTTCCCAAAACGTTTAGAGAAAAGCTTCAAACATTTAAGAGGCTTCATTTTTCCATCCCTACTCAATGGCTTTAGGCATTTTTGCAAATGTTTCAGTCGAATTTAGCTGATTTATTGAGCGTTTACTCATTTTGAGCCTGTTTTTTTTTAAACATTAACCATCTATAACGTCATATCCAATCAGATTTCTTTTCACCCATATCCCCCACGCCTACCATGCACGCACATACACACATTTGACTTTACAACACACAAACGCACACCTTTATTTATTTTTTCATTCTCTCTTGCTCTCTTAATATGTAATGAGTTAACGCAGAAAGATTTTAATAATCAATTTAAAAATTTTGTAAAAAAAAAAAATAAATTAAATAAAAATAGCGCCCTCTCATGGTATACGAACAGTGCGTACACTGGCGTTGTTCATTGGTCAGGCATCGACCAATAAAACGGCTTCACCCCCCAAGACCCCCCACCCCCGTTCTGCTCTCTCACCTCTGTATTCAAGTACACAAGTCAGCTTTGCAACAGGGTTATCGCAAAAAGAGCAGCAAAAGTCAAAGCGCTGTAAGGCCCGCCCAATCGGCCCAACGGCGGTTTCCCACCGGGCGGGGAAGGTTTCTTGCGTGTTCGTCTTTTCAGTGTGGCAAAATAGTTTAATTCCATTTAAACGTTTATCTGACTCCATTTTATTATGACCTCGAATTTAGGTTTGAATGCCAATTGATAATTGACAATTTATACGATAATTTATCTAGACATTTGATTATTCTATTTAACTCTTTACTCTTATTGTACTCGTTCATTCGGATTCCTATAACGCTTTGAGTCTCGCACCGGCCGGGCATACGATCTCATATGCACAATCTCGTCAGTCTTGGTCATTAGATAGAGGTGATGACTAATATTCTAGAGGCCGTACCCACTTTGCTCATTCTAGAATACGTTTATTTAGTCCCCATAGATCTGAACACACCGAATTAAAGTAAGATTACTTTTAACTAGGGGCCATGACCATTACCATAAGATCAGGCTGACCAATTTAGCTTCCTCTAGTGGTAACTTTACATAATCACGCAGTGGTTTACCCACAGACACTTAGTTAGAATAATCTCACCATAACCAGAGGTTGAGCCCCACCCTGTTTAGATTGATCTAGCAACACTCTGTTGCTCTAAAAGGAAAAAAAAAACATTATTAGCCTACACAGTCTAAGTATACTTAACTAATGCCAATGTAGTCGGAGCTCTAAAATATCAGCTGGTGTGCCCCATTGCTCCACCTAAACTGTACTTTAGTCCGTTACTAACCTGAGCGTAGATTTGTGGGGTTATGGACTTAACGTAATCTACTAGAGTCAATAATTTCAGAGTAAGTCAGAATAAAGTCAAATGTAACAATTTATTAGTCAGGTAAATGCATCATGCCAATTACATAATCATCTCAAAGATGATCAATACAAACATCAAATGCTCAGGAACAGAGTAAAAGACGAATACCTGACATTAGAAAAATGCACTTTGCTGAGTGTCTGAAGGACACTCAGCAATGTGGGCTCATCTGCAGGATCGAGCCCTGAGCCTCCTGCAACATCTCTTTAAATACTCAGACCAAGACAGAAACTTCTTTCAAATGGAAACATGACTTCACAATTAGAATTTGCATTAATCAGGGTCCCATACTGAGTAGTTTACACCTTTTAGGGACAGAAGTGCATTTGCATGAAAGACCTGGTGAAGGTGGTCACACCCACTACAGGGGGCAAAATAACTCTAAAATCTTTAAACCTTTATTACCTTCTGGTTTACTTCTGTTGGAATGAGACCTTTGTACCAGTCACACTGAGACATTTCAAATGATACCAAACATGTATAATGTTGTATGATAACTGTTCACATTAAACCATATAGATTTTGGGTGAATTTTAGGTCATCTTTGCATGTAGAGAGAAGAGGGGGTGAAGGAAGGGAGATGTAGATTAAGGCATTGCTGAGGTGTGATCGTCTCAAATGGGCATACTAATTTTGCAAGAGAGAGTTTGAATGTTAATTTCCTTTGTTTTCTCAACGAGTAGCCCTTTCTCAGTCCAGACAGTCCGGCATTAGTCTTACAGCGCCAGGAATTGAACTTGTACTGCCAGATCTGAGAGGTTGTAAGCGCCGACTTGAAGCTGTACAGCGAAACTGAAGTAAAGTGCAAAATTAAATATGTCTCACACATTTGTGTCTGTCATTTTGTTTATGTGAATGCCATTTTACACATTTGTAACTATTAATCTGCAACTACAACTTCGTAACACGGGTGTTTTGATTGTTGTCTGTGTGTGCAAATCGAAACATTCAGCTTTTCACTTCAGGGCTGTGAGTGTAAATTTCAATTTACAAATACAAATATTAATACGACAAGTTCTCACATTCAAATCAGCAACCTCTCAGGTTTTGCTACTGTTTTACCTTCATATTAATGGAGGAATTTTGGAGCTTTACTCACAAACTACAGTTCCTGTTCATCAATAAGTAGAAAACCAGACCCGTTATAAACCCAAATACACTCGAATTTAGTACATGAATTGAAAAGTGTACTATCAAAGTAGTAATACAGATGTTTGCCGTCATAATGATGACAATAGCGCACACAAAAGTAGTAGCTGTTCCATTCTCCTGCACGGTTAGTGCTCACACTGCATGCCAACTGCACTCGAGCCCAACCGAACCATCCTCTGTACCTCTTCCAAGCGGGCCAGGGACGGCTAAACGAACCACGCTCGGGCACGGAACGGAGCAAGCACACTTGTAAAACGAACTATGCTTTGGGGGTCAAACGCGCTCAGGCACCGTTCAGACCGCCTACACAGCAAAATCCCCAGAGTTAAATCAGATCTTGAGAGATTTAATGTCTTTATCTTCAGCTGAGCTCATCTTAGGGTGTACTCACACTAGGCACGGTTGCCTTGAACCGAGCCCGAGTGCGATTGTCCCCCCTCCCCCCTCCCCTGCTGGCCTGCACTCACACTGCAACTAATGTTCCAGGCCGGAGCAAGCTTACGTCATATACGATGCAACTTTTTGAATGGAAGAAAACAGGAAGAAATGCACAGATACTGCCTAACATATCATTTATGCTGCAAATCGATTTTCACTTGCACTTATCAGAGGATTATTACAGCAGCTGACGTTAATGGTGGAATTTGCAGCTTTACTCGCAAACTACAATTTCTGTTCATCAATGAGGTGAGAATCAGACCCGTTATAAACCCAAATACACTCAAATTAATTACATGAATTGATAAGTGCACTATCAGAGTAGTAATAAAGATGTTTTTCGTCGTAATGATTACAGTAGCGCACACAAAAGTAGCTGTTCCATGCTCTGGCATGGTTAGCTCTCACACTGCATGCAAACCGCGCTCGAGCCCATCTGAAATGTGCTCTGGCCCACCTCTTCCAAGCGGGCCAGGGCTGGCTAAACGAACCACGGCAGAGCATGGAACGGAACACTCACACTTGTCAAACGAACCGGGCTTTGAGGGTCAAACGAGCTCGGTCACGGTTCAGAACACCTATTGTGAGTACACCCTTAGGCTGTGGCTGGAAGTCAGTTGTAGTTCCTGTTTCTCTTCAGTGATTTTGCTTGTTAACAGCAGGTGTTCATCACTAATGCTCAATCATCACTTAATTAATCACTTAATTATCTAATTAACTTTAACTCTGCTTTAGTGTTACTTTAACACCATATAGAGAGGGAACATATGTACTCTGAGCAGAGTTGATTTAACTCTAGGGATTTTGCTGTGTAGTGTGAGTACACACCAGTGTTGGGCATGTTACTTTAAAAAAGTAATTAGTTATAGTTACTAGTTACTTCTCACAAATAGTAACGGAGTTAGTAACTGAGTTACATCATTATAAAAGTAACTAATTACCAGGGAAAGTAACTATTGCGTTACTTTTTTTAAAAATAAATAAAAATAAAAATATGCCAAATAAATTGAATGCCCCCAATATTAAATATAAGTCTAAGAATAAATTATTCTTGATCCGACTCGTGACTCATGATCCGCTCTTGCTCATGACATGAAATTTCTCTGTTGGTAGCCATTAAAGAAAACATAGTTTCATATTTATGTTTAAACAGTCCTATGTTATATTTTAAATTCATTTATTTGATTATGAAAAGTGAACAGCATGAGTAAGATGCATCATAAGATGCGTAATATATTGGGAGACGTGGAGTGGGTCAGACATGATTTTGACCACTTCATTAAGTTTTGTTTTGTAGAAAGCCTTTCTTTAAAGTGAATTTCGTTTCGTAAAAATTGTATCGTATTTTTAATCAATGTTTCATCAACCAGTTGCCTGGATTTAATAAAAAAGAAGCAAATATAGCAGACAATATAATCATGACATGGAGGCGCGTCTTATAGATAAATGAACCGAAACTCAGAGGCTGCTTGCCTCACAGACATGAGAAATATATCTATAGAAAGCTTGAAATATCTACTTTAACAAAAATGAAGTAATTAAAAACTAAAAGAAATAGGCTACTCTGATTATGTAGCCTAATCTGAATCAAATGTGCATTCTCTCTCTAGGCGCGTCCACTATGAGCAGATGATGAGAGTCAGCAATGTCATCTTCATCTTTGTAGCCGACACTGATTCAGAAAACATTACTTTATTAATAAACAATTAAAATGTCTCCTTGCTGTTTTTGTCACATTCATAATCATTACTTTTGCCGGTTCTTTATGGCAATTATGCGTGCGCTTGAGTGCTATATAGCCTATTATGTAAACGCTCATTATTATGGTTTATTCTCTCCAGTATTTAAGAAATTAAATTAATATAAATGTGATTAGTCAACTAAGTGAGCTCAATTATAGGCCGAGTAATGTGGCATTTTTTTGGGGGTTTTTTTGTCAGTAACGGTAACGGCGTTGTAACGGGAGAAAAAGTAATTCGTTTGATTACTCATTATTGAAAAAAGTAATGGCGTTAGTAACGCCGTTTATTTATAATGCCATTATTCCCATCACTGGTACACACTAAGTTCTTTCCCTGTGTAACTTGCAAAGGCATGTCCACAAACCTCTTGCATTTAGTTTGGTCGCACCTCAAGTGTCACTGTGGCCTCAAAGCTTCACCCTCGCCACTCTAAGATTAATTGCTATGTCTGAAGTAAAACACGCTCCCCTCATTACCATACGGTCAAAGACATGTATAAATAAATGTGGAAATAAATGTATACATAAAAACATATATCAATAAATAAGTGTGGATATAAATAAAAGTGGAAATAAATAAATGCATTTATAACTAAATAAATTACAAATAAATAAATAAATGTGGGAAAATACAGTTAAACATAAATAAGGAAATACACACTTATTTCTTTATTATTTTTTACATTTCTTTTGTTTATTTGTTTGTTTATTTATTTTACATTTCTTTTTAGCATTTCTTTATGTATTTATTTATTTCTTGTTTCGGCAGCTGTGGCATTCCATATCAAACCACCAAAATGCAGATTAACTCAATATGCAAGACTGATAAGGTTATAATTGCTATTCATTTTCATATATTAGCTACTTAAAATGTATTAAATGCGATATTTATTTTAGGGTGGAAAATAATTTATTTTTATGTTTAGTAATATATTTCAGCCGCTAGGGGGGGTCAGACCTCCTCACAAGCTACACCCGTTGATCATGTTTGCATTTCAGCACAAGATCACCTGCTGATGTGTTTGAAGACTCCCATGATGTAGAAGTTCTGGAAACAACTGTGCTTGGTGAAGTTTTGACTGATGAAAAAGAAGAAGCAGATGATGATGGTGGTGGTGATGATGTTTCTGAGAATTTTGTATAAAAAAAATGAAAAAATTAATTTCTAAATTGTTTTTTTTTTTTTTTATACACAGAACTTGACACCACTTTTCTCATGATACTGATCCTTGTGTAACACTTTACAATAAGGTTAATTAACATTAGTTAATGCATTGTTTAACATTAACTAACCATGAACAACACCTCTGTTCAGCATTAGTTAATCTTTGTTGACGTTAACACACATATATCATGTTAACTATGGAGGACCAGGGGTGCCACTTAAAAATAAAAAGAAGAATCAATTAATTAATTTAATAATTCAAACATAAAAATGTATATAAATGATTCACTTTTTATATGGGCAAATTAATAGACATATTTAAAGTTGTTTATTTAATTCCTGTTTTTAAATGTAGTTTAATAAAACAATAAAACAATAAATTTGAAAAATCTTTTTTGAATGTATAAATAAATAGACAAATTTGAAATGGGATATTTAATTCATTTTTTAAAATGTAGATCAATAAAACAATAAAAAGTTCATTAGTAAATCATTTTAAATGCGCATTTAAATCGCTTTTTTAAAAAGAATTTGGCAAATGCTTTTCTTTCTCTATTTACCAGTTGCTTTTCTTTGTCGGTTTGCCAAATGCTTTTCTTTATCCATTTGTCAATCGAGTGGTAAAATGCCATTGGACAGTACACACGTGGGAGCAACCAATCAACTTTCCCCTCAATTTGAAGAGCCAATCCTCTCTCACTTGTAACACTCACTGTCATTGGACAGTTAGTACGGTGACCGGGAGGGGACATGTTCGGTTCATTTAGTTTTGTCGTGGCCACAACATATAAACTCGTGGGAACGTGATAATATGTCGTGGCCACAAGATAATTCGTGGGAACGGCCACGAGATCGTTTTGTCGAGGTAACGACATCCTTATGTCGTGGCCTCGAGATCATATGGTGAGGGAACGATATATTTTTCTCATGGCCACGAGTTAAATGTGTAAACAACCTGCGCAACCATAGCAACCTGGAATTATCACAAATGGACAATACCATAATAATATTTTTAATTAAGTAAAAGAACGGACTTAAGAAATTATTATATTAACATAGTGCATATTATATTGTATTGCGCGCGATGTTGCAGACAGCATTCGAATGAAGATTATAAATCAATGTGTTGTACATTTTAATCCCACCGAACAGTCTTTTAAATCCATTCACTTATCGTTTATTTTTTATTTAATATTTTTATATTATTAGTTACATCTGTATATTCAGGGTGCGATTTGTGAAAAAACCAGGGGGGGGGGGGGTGTTTTGAAAAGTTTTTTTTTTTTTTTTGTTAAAAACCACAGTGGAGCTATATACTATTTTTGGCAGCTGTTACAGAAACATTTTTACAAAAAAATTCTGATTTGAGATTTGAAGTATTAGATATAGCTTAGATATTTGCAGCACTACAATAACACTAATAATTCTTAATTTCTGATAGAAATGCAAAATCAATCGGTAGTTAGGCTATTAATAGAATAACGAGACACAACCCTTTACATTCAGTCGCGTTTGGTCCCATTTAATACACGTTTACCTCAGATTTCATTAGATAGAATATAAGCTGTGGGTTTCATAATTACCAAGGTCAGAAAATGTAGTTTACTAGCGGGGTACGGGGGCATGCTTCCCCGAGAAAATGCCTGGTGTACCTGATTTCCCTGGTGTACATATGTGCATTTTTAGGACGTTTTACGGCCAACAAATGGGATAACAATTGCTTTAAAACCATGTCAACAAATGCATGCACAGTTTTGAGGCAGCTTTAATCGCATGTTTGGTAATTTCATGACTTAACAGAACACCGACGGCCATTACTCGTACAGTAGTTTCTTTTGAACGTTATTTAAGCTATAATAAAGTAATTATGCAGCGCGCGCCGGCGCATTTGCGCATGCAATTCTTGAGTGCGCGCCACTAGCACAGTATAACGGCTGATTGGACAGTCATGTTCATTTTTCTGAGTTTTACTAACATCATCTGACCGCAGTTCACTGTTGTTCAACTGAAGCTCACTCGTTGTCACCTGCACCTTTTCCGCGCTTGTTTGACTTGCGCCTGGCGCTGAGGCGAAGTCGGAATGCGCGTCTGAAAAGTGTCCCGTTTGTTGTGGTGGTAAAGAGACAGTTCTATATAAACGCAGCGTTTTATTTGGCGATGTTTAAAAAAAAAAAAGATTTTTATTTTTGGTATTTTATATGCTCTGTTGGTGGTTTGTGGAGTAGCATCACCCAGGGGGGATATTTTTTTTTATCCCTACCGGGGATAATTCAGCAGAGGCAGGGATACATAGACCAGAAGGGGGGAAATCCCCCCGTCCCCCCCTACAAATCGCACCCTGTGTATATTTATTTGCTTTATTTTCCCATTCATTTCCCATATTTCTTTATCTAATTAATATGCTTTACTTTATGACTATTTCTGTAACCTATTTCTGTAAATGAGCGTCTGTTTTCACTTGTAGCCCCTCGTGCCTGTGACAGCATTCGAATTAATTCAGAGTTTAAGTTTAAAAAATGTGTTACTATTTTAGAATATTTTGTTTATTATTTGTATATAACCTATACAATATAAACCTATATAAATTTTATTTTATTTCTGTAGGCGCACGGGAATTTTACAAGGAGTTCATTTACGGGAATATTATATAATATATATATATATATATATATATATATATATATATATATTTATTTATCACCCTTATTTTTCATTCTTAATTAAAAATATTATTATGGTATTGTCCATTTGTGATAATTCCAGGTTGCGCAGGTTGTTTACACATTTAACTCGTGGCCATGAGATATTATGTCGTTCCCTCAACATATGATCTCGAGGCCACGACTTTACATCGCGTGGCCACGACATAAGGATGTCGTTACCCTCGACAAAATGATCTTGTGGCCACGACATATTATCACGTTCCCACCAAGCGGCAACCTCCCCCAGTTTCTCGTGAAGCCAATACGGAAGTAACTTAAACTGCGATTCATCGACTGGCCGCTAGGGACAGGCTGCAAAAGGGAGCAGAATCTCATTGACCATCATGTTAAAACAGCCAAGTTTAGAGCAGAAAAAAACATGTTTACACTCTGGTTCACATTGTGTTTTGGTCTATACTGCTAATTTTGCCCTTCATGACAACTCTAAGGGGGGTGAATTTTTTTTATAACTCATCCGTTTAAATTATATTAAGCCTTAAAGTTCTGCATAATTAAGGGCGTGGTCACTTGAGTGACAGGTGGATTGGCGCTGCTGTCTGTGAGCCGTCATGTTACCTCAGCAGCTCATTCCAGCCGCTGAATTTGGCATCTCAGTCGTATTTGTGCTTTTTTCTGGATTATTTTATACAATATATGGCTTGCTGCATACTTGACAGATGTCAGTCTGTGTACATGTGCTCGCATGCGGAACACACGTTGTTGGATCGTCGTGGCATTGGCTAAAAGTTTTGTTCCTTTACAACAATGACAATACCAGGAGGATATACAACTCCGACAGCACTGCTTGGATACTAGACTAAAACTGCTGCACTATTTTGAAAAATTATACTTTGGACACGTGCTCATTAGTTTGAGAGAACATTTGAAAGTTATACAGATATCTGGTACGTTACCTATATATGTACGTATAGAGTTTTACATTATAAACGATGTTTTATGTTTTGAAATGGACATTACCAAGTGCAGCGGATTGGATTCATCTCGCGATCTCTATTTCATTATAAAGGTATGAAATCCCATTTGATTTGTGTTATTTGCACACCCCACACAAATTAATTAGCCTACTGGTGTTGGAGCATCTATAACGTTATCTTAAAATCACCGTAGATTGACAGTAAACCTTTAGTACTTTCTAATGATATTGTTATCTTTATTAATATTTTAGATAGTATCTAAGATAGATATGCTAGGCGGGCGTGGTTTCAGCAACAAGTCGCATGGGCTCCAACTATGTCCCGCCTCTTTGCCCATTTTCAGTTATCCGTGAGTGACCTGCGGTCACGTGCAGCTAAGATGGCCGCGGCCTCATTTTTGCATCAAAACTGCTGTTCAGAACTCTATGGGTGACGTCACGGACACTACGTCCATATTTTTTACAGTCTATGGTTCCCACAAGTTTATATGTTGTGGCCACGACAAATCTAAATTAACCGAACATGTCCCCTCCCGGTCACCGTATTAACTGTCCAATGACAGTGAGTGTTACAAGTGAGAGAGGATTGGCTCTTCAAATTGAGGGGAAAGTTGATTGGTTGCTCCCACGTGTGTACTGTCCAATGGCATTTTACCACTCGATTGACAAATGGATAAAGAAAAGCATTTGGCAAACCGACAAAGAAAAGCAACTGGTAAATAGAGAAAGAAAAGCATTTGCCAAATTCTTTTTAAAAAAGCGATTTAAATGCGCATTTAAAATGATTTACTAATGAACTTTTTATTGTTTTATTGATCTACATTTTAAAAAATGAATTAAATATCCCATTTCAAATTTGTCTATTTATTTATACATTCAAAAAAGATTTTTCAAATTTGTTTTATTGTTTTATTAAACTACATTTAAAAACAGGAATTAAATAAACAACTTTAAATATGTCTATTAATTTGCCCATGTAAAAAGTGAATCATTTATATACATTTTTATGTTTGAATTATTAAATTAATTAATTGATTTTTATTTTTATTTTTAAGTGGCACCCCTGGTCCTCCATAGTTAACAGCGCAATTAGTTAACAAAGATTAACTAATGCATTAACTAATGTTAACGTTAACTCGCATATATTAATGCATCTATTCACGTTAACAGCGCAAGTAGTTAACATTAGTTAACGCATTAGATAACGAACTAATCATGAACAATGCCTGTAAATAGCCTTAATGTTTTAAGGTTAACGTTCATGTTTATATGCACTTTACTATCATTACTTACATTCAACAAAGCATTTATTAATGGAATTAATAAATTAATAAATAATATTTCTGAACCTTATTGTAAAGTGTACCCTATTTACATTAACTGATATGTAACCAACATTTGTAGATCCTTTATTAACATGACTTACCATTAACAAAGCATTTAAATGAATGAAATTTATGTAATTGTTTAACCATTTTGTAATATTTAGTTTGTTTGCTGTGCAACACAGAAAGCATTTTCTCCTATGCAGCGACTGACAATACATATACACCAAAGCACAACATAAATGAACAAATTCCATCAATTTTATTTGTTTGCTGTACTCCAAATCTTTAGAATCCATGTTTGCAAGGAACAAATCCAAATTCAGCCCTTTATCCAGCGATCTCTCAGCAGCGGCCGTCACAGTCAAAGCCCGCACTCCTTATTATTCAAATTTGAAAGTTGCGCCCTCGAGAACCTTTACGACACGGTTTACGGCACTGATATTGAACGCTCATTGGTTCTCACCTGCTTCGTCACAGATTGCGACATGCCGTGTTTCAGTGGATTGACATTTGAAATGAGTGCGCACCTTCACGGAGAGAAGCCGGATTCATCATATTTTCATGGATTAAGTTAAATTCTGCTCTGTACCCTATAAAAAACTATTACCGCCAGAGAGGACCGTGACTGCAACTCATCATTTGAAGTACTTTTGGTACCACTTTTGACATTTTCGCCAAAAAAAAAAAAAAGAGAGAGAGAGAGATTACGCTTGTTTGTCTGTTATTCTTTTATTTATAACAGTTGTAAGAAATGGTTATGGGTAGGTGTAGGATTAGTGGCTCAAAATTTTGTTTTAATGTTATATTTTTACAAAAACTGACATTTTCCTAAAAATTTATGTCCATTATGTTTTATTAACATTCTGTATAAAATGGGTATGTTTAGGTTCGGGATGGGGTTTAGGGATCTCACATTTATCTACAAAACGATAAAAGGGAAATTATACATATATCTTTATGACATGAAAGATTCATAAATATTTTACTTTTTTTGCCGAAAAAGTATTTTTACATTTTAGTTCTATAAACACATCAATATTGTACATTTCAGCACCTTTATAAATGAACAAAAATGTACGTTTTGTGTCTTTGAAAGTTAAGTATTAATACCTACGTGTTAACAATGAGACCAGGCTGGTAATAAAGGAACATGTAATTGATGAATGGCTTTCACTCATTTAAGGTTCAGTAAAATCAATAAGGTTCACAAATTCCGTTAACGAATGCTTTGTTAGTGGTAAGTCATGTTACAGTTTACAGGACGAGGAGGAGGTGGAGAAGGAGCACGAGAACAAGGAAGGGCAAGGAGGCAAGCAGTCTCGGATGAAATTCGAGCCACTTTAGTTGACCTTGTCCTTGTCCATGGTATGACTATGAGGGAGGCTGGGCAACGAGTACAGCCAAATTTGAGTCGGTTCACCATCGCCTCCATCATCAGAACCTTCAGGGAGGAAAACAGGTAGGTGTACTTATAGTAAGACTGCTCTGTACAGAACTTTCATGCCATTAACGTGAATAGATGCATCAATATATGCGTGAGTTAACGTTAACAATGATTAACTAATGCTGTTAATGTTTTAACTAATGTTAACGACTTGCATTGTTAACGTGATAATAATGTGTTAATGTTAACTAATGCTGAACAGAGGTTTACAACCTTATTGTAAAGTGTTACTGATACTTGTTACTGATGTCATTCACTACCCAGAATTCATGTTTCCTGATACACAGACACTTAGAAAACAGAATTGCAAGCTGTTTGTTTGAAATTAAGCCTGTGGTTTCACACTGAATAATACAGTGCATTGAGGGTCACTGGATGAGCACCATTAACTGCAGTTAACTATAGTACAAGTGTGGTAAAAGGACTCACAGCAGCACTAAAACCTGCACTTCTACTGTATCCAAAAGACCACACTAATGCTGCAACACCAGACACTGATCCGAGATTAACAGACACAGAGAGAATTAAACACTAAACGCTTTCAAACCATCTTCAGGTCCTGCATTCATATACTGCTGTAGAATGAAAACAAAAAACAGCCATTTGCAGATGCTGACAAAGATAATGTAAAAATGAGTATATGAATGTAGAATGAACAAATAACTATAACTGTATAAAAATATTAGAGTGGTCACATTTATAAAATTAAATGAAGAATAAATTGGTCAAACACAAACATTGACAATTGCTTTACTGTATCCGCAGTGCAGTTTCTCGTTGTGGAAGTGATGTGTCGTCAAGTATGGTTTCTCATACTCAGAATTTGTGCTCATTTGGGTTGCGGTTGGGGGTTTTGTGCGTTGTGGTAATGAGAGGAAGAACACGCTGTTCATTCTGACTCTCTAACCATTAGGCCACGACTGCCCCAACAGCATCACAAACACAAAGCTGCACTTTTACCTGTGTAGACTGCAATTATACGAACTGCAGTTTGTATTTATACTTCCTCTTTTTAAATGCAGTTTGTGGTTTTGCTTTGATAAACAGAACATCTAAATTAATAATAATTACTTGAATAGAATCAGCTTCAAACCTCAATGATTTTAAGTAACATGATAAATAACACAGTGATCTGCTGAACAGAAATTAGTCATGGTTTTCAATTAACTTATGATTAATATCACTGAGAAAATCATCTGTACCTGTAATGCTGATCTGGATTTGTGTGATGAAGCTCTTGTGTCCTTGATCAGACTGAACTCCACACCAGTATTCTGAATGTTGTTCAGTCACATGACTGATGCTTCCCGTCAGGAGCTGCTCTTTTCTGTCATCATACAGCTTGATCTTTCCCTCAGGACTCCATCTTCTGCTTTCATTCACAGACGTCTCTTCAGCACAGAGATCATCTCCAGATCTCCAGCAGAGAAACTTCACATATTTTCTGTGGGATTGTGGGTATTTGCAGCTGATGTTCACAGATCCTCCTGCAGCAGCTGATAGACTGATGCTCTTCACACAACAACCATCTGTTTCAGATCCAAATCAAGTGCAGCAATGTTACAATGACCAGATTCATGGATTCTGTCAAATAATGCATAAGTGACTGAAAGCGTCTCACCGTCTCTGATGTCCAGATTAAATTTAGAGAAGACACTGTATTTTTCAGTAACTTTGACTGTAATCTTATATTCTCCAGAATCATTCACATTCAGCTCTCTGATAAACACACGTAAGAGACCTGCAGATCTGTCATCATGAATGGAGAATCGTCCGTCATGTTTCTGTTCTGCTGCTCTGTTAGTGTTCATTACAGCCAAACATTGATCTGCTGCAGTTTTACAGACTTCCACATTGTTCTTGTGTTTCATCTTATATTTGAAGTTTATAATGACGTTTCCTCCTGAATATCCTCTCACAGTCCTGTTTTGTTGATCTGTTAAACACAAACTCAAATAATTTGTCATTTTGTTCTCAATATAAACACATTTCTGCTCACTTTGCTGCAACATTTATGAATGAAGTCAGGATTATGAGTGTAAATCTTCCATCAGGAGATCAAAAGGTTATTGATGGAGTCTGTTATGAGTTTCAGGTGTGAACGGCAGTAATTACAGTCAGTGTTGAGTATCGTGATGTTGTGGAGATCATCATGGGTTTGAGCTCTCAGTTACTCACCTCTTATAACCTTCAGATTCACTTTAGTCTTGAAATCTTTTTCTCCTGTTTTACCAAATATACAGTAGTACGTCCCAGAATCCTCTTCACTCAGATTTCTGATAGTCACTTTCAGGACTGCTGAACTTGTGTTGTCATACAGAGAGAATCTTTCAGAATCATCTTTAGTCTCAGAGCATGTGGAGCTCTGATCACCTCGACAAAAAGACGTTTCATTTTGCTCATATTTTGTCTCATATTTGCATGTGATCGTGACTCCTCCTCCTGAATATCCTGTCACATTCATGGAGCTCACGACACCTACAAAAAAAAAAAAAAACACCGGTGTACTGTAAAAGACAGGTGTAACCGTGGCAAAACGTATGCTTTTTAAAACTAAAACACACTAGTGTAAACAGGCCCAACATTCTGTATTTAAAGTGCACTATTTCTTTTTGAATTGTCAGTGTGAACACTACTCGTGCTATTCATGGAAGTAAATGAATGACAAATGTTTTTGAAATAAAAAGGTTTTTGAGTTGCACTACTTAAAAAAGGCTTGCATTTTAATGGGCTGAAATTCAACATGTGACTGTCACACAAGCTGTGTTTACATTTAATTCAATGTCTTCTCTTCACGGTAACTTTCCCTGTGTGTAACCTACATGTAAGCAGCCTTCTCTACCGCGATCGAGATTATAATTTTATTCCCCTCCCCGACGCTAATGTACAGATCAAACATTACATCTTAATATATATATTGCTCTCGGCTGTTTATATTGAATCAGATGTCTCATTTCGATTCTGATTCACAAGATCTCAGTTTGATTCCATTACGATTCTTGATTCTATTCTCGGTGGTGTTTGTGACGTCACAGACTACCTTGTAATCAATCAGAACAACGTGCCAGCAGGCTTTAGCATATCATTAACTGGGTCTACAGAAACATCCACTTTTGGTATGACAAAATGTCTTAAAATGTATTTCTTTTTCTAACATTTAAACTTAGACCACATTATTATATTACACTTTGACTTTATGAATACATATAAATAACAGCTTAATGATTTTAAATTTTTTTGTGCATTTATTTAAAGATTGCATGTACCAGTTTTTTGTCCCTGGTGTTACCTTACTTCTCTGGCATTTTTAGACATTTACAGAAACAGTTACAGAAAAATAACGATAATGCAAAAAATTAGGAGATTATGTGGTTTTTTTGGGTTTTTTTTTTTTATCAGGTTAGTTAAAAGTGTGATTTAATGATGATAATTCAATTGCGCAACCATGTATTTGCTATAACAATGAAAATATTTGAAAAACAGTTATAAAAAAGTAATGATGCAATCCTTTACATCTTAATTCTTGAGTGTAGCAGAATTCAATTAATGTAAAATTATTATCATGTCACATATGACACATTTTATTTAATGTGACAGACAAAAAACAGTAACACCAGTTGTCAGGGTTCTGTCACTTCGGTCTAGTTTATTTCTTGGTTTTGTGACAGAGCTCTGACACTCCCGTTCTTGTCGTGTTTTTGTGTGAGCGTACAATCTCGAGTGTTCTCGGGGCCGTGCGCTCTCTTGTCTGCGTGCCTTGTTTCATGTTGGGAGCGTGGTGTTCGGATCCCGGCACTCGTGTCTAGTTTGGTTTCGGTTTCGTGTCGGGATTCGGACACTCGCGCTCCCAGTCCTGTCTTTATTGTGAGCGCACGGGTTGTGTGTACTTTCACTTGCCGTGCGCTCTTGTCTCATGTTTTGTGTAGCACGCGGTTTTCCACCTGCCGCGTGCTTTCATGTTGTGTTTTTGTCTTGTGTTGTGTTGGCACGCAGTCTGTGTTTCACGGGCTGCGTGCTCTCATGTTGTCTTGTTTTGTGTGAACACGTGGCTTATGAGTTTTCATAGTCACGTGTTCATGTCTCGTCTTGTGTAAGCACATGGCTTGTGATTTGTCTTCATTGGCCATGTGCTTGTGTCTTTGTTTTGTTTTGTGTGAGCACATGGCTTGTCATGTGTTTCTTTGTGCCATGTGCTCTCATGTCTATTGTTTTGACCCCGCCCACCTTGTTACCTCATTATTGGTTGATTTGTCCCACCTGTCCTCCCTCATTACCTGCCTTGTTTGTTCTCCTATTTATTCTCCTTGTGTTTGCAGTCCTGTGCTGGTTCGTCGTCGTTTATTCCCTCATGTTTTTCCTCCAAGTCAAGTCAGTTAAGTCAAGTCCAAGTCAAGTTTTTTGTCTAGTCTGTTTTCCCCCTCGGGGTAGTTTTTGTTGTTTTGTTTCATTTTATTATTAATAAAAGCCCTCTTCCCTGCATATTGAGTCCTCGCTCCTTCCAAAAACCTGACACCAGTGACAAAATGAATCACCAGTGACGTATACACAAGACCAAAGATCCTTATTCTTCAACTAGAATTAAGTAGATGAGACTAAATTTTTACATTTGTATACAATAAAAGACTTATTATTGACACTTAGTGAAAGCAGTCAGTAAAAGATTATAAACAACATTTTAAAAATGTCTGTAAAATACGCTATCTGTAAAGTCGCTGCATTGAATTTAGCCAAATACCCTTAATTTAGCCATATCTGACCAAAGGAGGATTAACAACGAGAAAGAAAAGTTAGAATCATGTAATCTTGGTGCTATTTTATGCAAAAGAACTAAATGAATAGCTTTAAATAAAGTTTATCTATAAACGGGTAACAACAGTGACAGTAACACCAGTGACAATTTTTTTGAAAAATGCATTTTACACAATGGCTGCTGCAAGGTGTCAACCCACATGTTGTTAATCATGATATATTCACTAAATCAAGTAGTTTAATCCATTTGTATTCTAGTTTTTTTTTTAAATTCCCTAACAATAAAGTAGGTCACACCAGTGACTTCAACTAAAAGTTTCATATGAAATTATGATTTTCTAATTAAAATTTCTGATAACTGAAAAGAGATAGTAGACTTTCCATTGGCCTTTCTTCATGGATCTTCAGGAAATAGGAAGAAGGAAGTCAAGTGATGTCATCAGTGTGATTTTTATTTTTATTTATTTCAAAATAAGAGATTTCTGTTAAAGGTAACACCAGTGACACAACACCAGGGGACCACTACATTCATTAAATATTTTATAATATTTATTCGCCATTTGTTTTTGTTTTTTTTTAATGTCATTTACATCATATATTTGATAGTTATGCATACATTATTGTAATTAAAATGGTAGAAAAACCTGTTTGTGAGCTCAAAATAAAGCACTTTCCCTCTGTACATGACTGTGGGGACGAGCACTTCTGTCGTGTTTGGAATTTTTATAATGAATTAAAAAACAAATATTGCCACATTGATGCTCAAGAAGGTTTAATTGTTCAAATAACATATTGTTTCATATTAATATATATATAAAAAATTGTAATCCTAAAGTGTTTTTCAAGTGTAATATTTCTGTAAAGTCTAGGGACAGAAAAGTGGACGTTTCTAGAATGACCCAACTATGACTCTGAAGCAGGAAAGTCTCGAGAGAAGCAGGTTATCCTGGTATATTTTCTGTTGATATGAAAAAATGTGTAGATTTATCAATATAGCGAGTCTATTATGATGTTATGATGAACTATAAGCCTTTCTCCACTGACGTTCTGAGTCGTTCAAAGCGATACTGATTGTTAGAAGGCAGCTGTCTGACTCAGAGATGAAGAACAGGAACGGTGTGTGTAACATTATAGCAACACATTATTAGCTGTTTGATAACGTAGTCAAGCAAAAGGCTAATTATATTAATTCATATTAATTAATGACAGAAACGTCGCAAGGGCTGTGCCAAGTGTGTGAGTGCATAGGGGCTCGCGCCAAAGTCACAGCTGACTTGAAGTAAAGCCAATAAAGTTCATGTTTTTGTCCTTCGAAATATTTTAATACTATAAAACATAGCTAAAACATGTGCGTGTGACCGTGATTCATGTGCATTTTCAGCAAGTGTGGAATCGCACGTCAAGTTCAGAGAAAGCTTTATTCAGTCCATTAAAAATTATAGCCTACCTGATAAGATCAAGTAAATACGCTGGAAATCCGCACTCATTCAAGGATGTGCATTTGTTTCATGTACAGAAAGACACGGGCGCCTGCAGGATTTCATCTGAATGTTTTTTTTAAATCTGAAAACTAAAAGCAACGAAACTGTCAGACATCCATTTTTAGCGCATGTTCACAGAGGAAAACGGCTGAGCGAGTGGAGGTGGGGCTAATTTGCATATTCATAGATCCATGCATATTAAATGAGACAATGGTTTACAAGCTATTTCAAGGCATGAAGAAATTTTTTTTCACTTGATTTTTTTTTTAAATATGTCATTTTGGTGATCAAAGATGAGTTTTAAGGGATAAAATATTTGACCTCAGGGGGACTTTAAACTATAAGCAATAGCACAAATAAATAAATACAATAGAAAAAAGACACAAATGAAATAATCGGTGTTTTTCAGGTAGATCTAACAGTAGTTTTCAGGTACAGAATCTGAATAAAGTAATCAAATGTAAAATAACACTGCATATCATCTTCACTGTACAAATTAAATAAAGGTTAATCCTTATTTAAGTTACAAAAGATTTGTCAGTTTATTTGTTAAATATCAAACATCTATGAATGATACTTGACATCTACATGAACTTTACAGTTGGTTTTGTGACTGTAAGTCATTCTCTTAAAATGCTGTTTGAGTTAGAAACGTGTATAACGATGTTGCATGTATTTTTAATAATGAAAATGTGTGTGAAATGTTTTAAAGTGAAATATTCATTGTTTAAATATACGACCATGTTGAATTCCAGAACACAAAAATGCAAGCCTTAGTACAATTCATCAAGCTTTTTTGTTTCAAAAACATTTGTCATTATTTTATTCCATATCTACTTATTCTACAAAATGGCGTATAGTGCATAAGTACCCAAACTGAGACGCACCTAAAGACTTTTGGTCATTCTTTAATCTCTGTTCTAGTTCTTCTGATGTGATTGTTGGATCAGAACTTGATTCTTACCAGAAATCATCAGCAGAGTGAAAGTCAAGATGATCCTCATCCTTCTCTCTTATTAAATGATCTTCTCTGTAGATTCAGTTCTTCTGAAGCTCTTCTGAAGTGTTCGAATGAATTTGAATGTTTCCTGGAAGCACCTTTAAAATAAAATGTGACCAAAAAAGATGCCCACTTCCTCTGACAGACAGAAATAGAGAGAAAGAGAGAGAGAGTGTGTTAATAGAGAGGGAAGTGAAACTACTTCACTCATTTTTAATAAACACACACACAAACACAGACAGAACAGACATGAGCAGATGAAACTCATTATTAAGTGTTATTTTACACAGATTTTCACAGAATGATTCTGTTTCAAAGGCTTAGTATTACATTTTTTTCAGATCCGTAATTTTGAATGTTTTTAACTGACTCAAGACTTTAATGAAGTGTTTCTTCAGTGCTTCACATTCATTTTAAAGATAGAGATCAGCGGTTCCCATGGTAACTGTATAAATACACTGCTGATTGATTCATTGTGCACATTTATAAAATGAGGTGTCACTCATCTCTAGCTGTGCTGATCCATCAATTATATATTTATTATAGATTTGATTACTGTGATCTCTATTATCCCAATGTGACCTTTAATAGCTTTCTACTGTATTTTATAAAGTGCTTTTGACTAAATTAATTTATTCTCTATGTCAGAATCAATCAGTCAATCAATCAATGATTAAAACAGGAACTTTAGAGTTTAAATTGTTTGATCAGTCTGACTGAGCTCTACACATAGACTGTAAAAAATCTCATGTTAATCTTACAGTTTGTCCAATCTTTAGTCACATTGATCTGAGCAATACCTTTCAACAATGAGATCTTGTCGATGCTTCATAAGCTCTTTGTGGCTCTTGTAGAAGCAGCAACCAAGATGGTGTCAGAAATATCTTACAAGAGCAGCTGAGATTTAATTGGAGTTAATCACTTCAGGTGAAAAAGGTGTGCATTATTTCACATGAGCTTGATGATTAGTTCTTGAGAGACGAGAGTCTGATGTTTCATTCTGAACACAGAGGCCTACCCAGTTATTAACCGTATATATATATATATATATATATATATATATATATATATATATATATATATATATAGGGTTAATAATATATATATATATATATATTATGTATATATATTATGTATGTATGTATGTGTATATATATATATAGGGTTAATAATATATATATATATATATATATATATATATATATATATACATACACACACACACATACATTTTTAATAATACAAATAATACATAAATTATTTTTGTTTACTTCTTATCTATACATTAATGTTGTGTTTTGGGAGATACAAAGTACTTTTGTACCTATTTACCACAAAATTCCTCAACTACACCATTAGCTTGCATGTGAAATATTACATTTTTATGAAAAAAACACTTAAATGATGATCTTAATGAAATATACAATATAAGTTGTTTCTGGATATTGATCTAGGTGTTAGGTGTAGAATTCTGCCATCTGCTGGTTAGAGATTCACCTACAAGAATTACAGTTCAAGAAAGAAATTGTTTTGACCAGCAGGGGGCCATAGAGAGCCATTCATTTTACTGGATGTGGCTCATCATAACTTTTGTGAAACATTTTGTGAACTTTTTTCTAAACTCTTCACACAGTGAGCACAACAGAAATCTCTGTGGGATAAACTGTGGATCATTTATCATTGCTTTGGCACAAAATGCATTCAGTGACTACATCTTTCAAATTACATTAATTCTTTACTCGCTTCGACACAACAAACACCAAAACTCAGTGTATCTACAGGCCAATTACACATGCTTATATACTGTTTTCAAAACTTCAAAACAATAACATAATACAAAACTGAATAAGACAGAAATATGCTGCATTTCTACAGTAATATTGTAATGAAATATATTCTGAATCTAAAAAAATCAAACACCATCAAAGCAATTATGAAACTGAACACCTTCACAAGTGTTAGTCTTTCAATTTCATTATCATCCATTCAAAGGGGAAAACTTGGGAATAATTTTATACTGTAATGTAAACATGGTTCTTGTGACATAAACTGCAGTGAATGAGAGTGTTATTCTTGTTTTGTCAGTTTTTTTCACATTTTCAAAACTTTACATGCATATCCAAGAATTGCACTCACAAAATGCAAAATGCCTCACATCTCTTGCAAAATGAAGCACTGCATTCAAAATATCACAAACACATCTCAAAAGCAAACATTTGTCTTACGCTCCAAACACTTTTGCCATAATATTCTATTTTTGGATATATCATATTCACACAGTTAATCAAAACCTAAAGCTCTTCTTTCATGAGCTCCTGTGATCATTTCTGTACAAGAATGAAAGTAATCGGCAGAGAGATGTTGAACAATTCACGATAAACCCGAAAGCAAGATTGAAACCAAACTATTTATTGTTTTACTGTAAGCATGTGTGGTTGTGAATACAGTATTACAGTACTAAAGAACAGAAATACATCAACTGTGTGTAGTTGGACAGAAACAATGATTGTGTTTGAAAAAGCAAATCAAGATTTTTGTGTGTTACACAGAGAATTGTGTGTTGTGTTTTGAAAAAAGTGTTTGTTGTCAGGCTTCAGAAATTGTGTGACAAGTAAAGATTTTGTGTGTGAACAGTTGAAGAAAACTAAGAATTTTTACAAAAGAAATTGTATTTGTATAATGCTTCCTGATGTTAGTTTTTTTAGGTCTGTGTTTTCTGACAAAGTGTGTTTGCTGAGTGAAAACCTTTGCTAGAGTTCTGGAAGAATGAGTGCATTTTGAATGGGAACATGAGGGTGAGTAATTAATGACAGAATTTTCATTTTTGGGTGAACTAACCCTTTAAATTGGGATTAAATTATATACAAAGCAATTAGAGAACCATCCCTTAATAACTGCTGGAGCTGTCAAACAGCTGTAGTTTATCAGTGACTCCCATTATAATCAGTGAAGAAATAGAAGGTCATTTTCTACTCTGATTTTGTCCCTCTGATGTGAACGCTCTGCTGGAAGGGGCGTGTCTGCTGTGTAAACACCCACAGCTGTGATTGGCTGACATCTTTGTATTAAATAAGTGTTACATGTGGAACTTTCTCAAAATCTTTTACTACGTTTTTACTTTTACAGCTGTGGAGATTAAACTAATCATGAAGTGTTGATTATTTCATTATATTACAGTTTTTCTCAATCAATTTGACACATTTCTCCAAACTCAGATCACTGTTCTCAAAACAGTTAACACAGTAATCTGAACACTTTCTAATTGGTTTAAACAGGTTGTAAATTTTCCTTCATTTCATGCAAATTTTAAATCACATGCATCATTTTCTCAAAACACTGTGCACAAAATTCCCAAAAGTTTTCACAATAGTTCATTGTCTGGCTATCACCAGACCAAGCTCAATTTAAAATTTAATATTGGTCTGGGGAGTTTGCTATGTATAGAGTGCCTCAGGGATGACGCATTTTTGTAGGCAAAACCCGGAAGCGAGTTAGCATTTTAGGACTTCCGGTTTTACTTCCGGTTCCAACACCGTCAAGTCAATGGGTTTTTTGAATGGGTTTTTGCTAAATCGCCTGAAATAAGGTCTGTGGTTAACAAAGCCTCTAAATACTTTCACGTTTTGATCTATGACATAAAACAGACCAGTTATAACCCACTTGTGATTTTTATAAACTTTTACTGTGTCTTAAAATCGGCAGTTGCTAACAAATTGCTAAAAGGGACTACTTCCTTTGGCGGGGACTTTAGACGTCATCATTAAAAACGGGACATTTGGACAGCATTTCTCATGAAAAAGTGGATAAGTATTCATACACAGCGCAGATCATAATCAGCGAGCATGTTTTTAAATAAAGTTGTTTTCTAAATAAAGTTTGAGGAAGCTTGGTGGTGACGACGTTGATCCGCGACCATGGTGTGCTGTAGTCCGTTTATAGCCTACTGTTAGCCTTTTATATCTGACGACTTTATCTAGGCTTCAAAATCTATAAATGTTGTGTTAACTTGTAAAGATTATCTTGATAGACAAAACGTGTAAGTGTCATAACCCTTTGTTAAACACAGAGCTTATTTTCTGCGATTTTCCAAAAGTCTATGGGAAAAATGCATAGGCTTTCAACCGAGGGAACCCGTGCGCCGCTAACTTCTGGGTTGGCCTACAAAAACGCGTCATCCCTGGGGCACTCTATTTCCTACTGCACAAGAGGCGTGATCAACGAGCATTATTCACGCAATTGGATAGTCCTTCAACCAATCAGATCAACGATCCGGGTGACTTTGCAGAGCAATGCGAAAACTCCAGACAGGTTTACCGTGTGTCTCAATCAAGGAGGGAGACGAAACATATAGAGCAAATAATAAAAATATTGTCTACCAACAAGGGGCATTGAAGTAAAAGAGTCCTGTACTCACATCGTGAAGCAAACCACCAAAATAACAGCAGAGAATCATTGTGTGTCATTAATCGCTGTTTGTAATCTTCCTATGAAGAGACTGTCGGATCAACGCTCTGCTACATTTCTCTCAGATAAGGTAAATGCTTAACACAATCGGCGTCACTGTGATTGTGCATTATTTTGGAGTGACGGTCGTGCGAGAGACGGGTAGATCAGGGCTGCGTTCAGCCCCGACAAAACGTTGCAAAACGTTTTTTAAACGGAAACGGTGGCGCGTTGAACACCCCTTTGTGATGTCGCAAGAGATACAACTATGGCAGCTGAGAAGGCCATACTTTGTGTTCTTTCTGAAGAATTTTCGGAGCCTGATGAAATCGGTATAAATACGTGTTTAATACTGCAAAATACACTCGATGTTACAGTAATTGCCCTTGCCGTCCAGAATAAAAGAGGACATCCCAATCGAGTGAAGGGATTTGTGGAAATTTCTACTTATTGTGATACAACATTTGCCTTTGTTTATGTCAGTTTATGAAAGTATCACTCCACAATACAATAGCAAAATAGTATAGTATTTTTATGTTACATTAATCAGTGTCTAGCACACATTCGGATATGGACCAGAAGACATTGCAAATAAATGATATTTAGACAGACTTAAACAATAACAGCACAAGTATAGATCTGGAACTTCTTTAAGTTATTTTGCCATTAATGTAAATACACATGTGCAAACAATATAAATTTGCTCTAATAATATGCTCTTATGAATTTATTTTGTTGTTAATGACATTTACGAGCTGTCTCTTTAATACCGGGTGGTTTATATGTATGTTGATGCTGATTGGGTTGACATTTTTGACACACCCACCAAACAAGAGAAAACGTATCTCAAACCTGTTGCACACCGTTTCCAGGAAACATGTCATTCAACCTGGAAACCGTAGCAAAACGTTGCACACCGGTTTGAGCTTGAACGTGCCCGAGAAGAGTTTGAAAGCTGCTTGCCGTCGCTTCTCTATCGTCATCGTGTTATACCCGCCAATAGCGAGCAAGGTAGATAAGCCAGTCTGTGATTGGTTCCCGCAAAAGTGTAACAGCGCAGCAGAAATGAATGTATGGGTTTCCAGACTGAGTTGCCGGGCAAAATCAAATCGCCGGCAGATCAGGCTGGGTTTACCCAGACTAAGTAGTTCATACAGCCAACCAAAACTTTAATATATCAGGTGAAAATAATTGCAGCTCTTTTTATTGGTTTTACAAAAATCACAATCATTTGTGCACCATTTTTCCAAACACAACAAACAAAACGTTATTTGTTAAAATCTCAGTTGTACTTGGAATGTTCTCAATTAGCCCCAAATAAATATCTGCTGAGTTATTAATACACACAACACAGGAAATGCACATTTCCTAATTGTTTACATGGCTATCTCAATTACAAAAACTATAAAAAGGGAAAGAAAAACAATAACAAAAGAAGAAGAATTGGAAAAGGAAGAGATGTAAGAGAGAGGTTTTGGAGGGGATAGAGGAAGGGTAATACTGAGAGGGAGAGGAACAGGATAAGAAAGAGATGAGGGGAAAGGAATAAATGGTTTAGGAAGAGGAGATGGAGCAAGAAGAGTTGAGGATGTAGGAAGACGAGAAGAGGCCGGAGTAGAGGGAGAAGATATGGTAGAAGGGAAGGCAATGGTATTAGTGGAAAGAGCAAGAGAAGAACATATAAAAAGACATGGACAAAGGGAAAGAGCAAGGTGTAAGAGGGAGGAGAGTTAGAAGAAAAGGCTACAGACAAGTTTCAAATGAAATCAGAGCCAACCTAATTGCCCATGTCATAAATTATGGTTTTTCCTTGAGAGAAGCTGGACAGAGAGTTCATCCCAATAAAAACATTGTGCCACAGTCAATGTCCTGGACGACAAGTGCTCCAATCCACTGATGGTGTGGCACACAACGCTGTCTTGGGGTCGCAAAACACAGAAAGGCTTCTAAATTGTTTAAACTCCCTCAATGAAATCAACTTTCCACAGAGTGATCAGGAGCAAACTGAGCGAAATTGTGTAGTTGTGGGACAATTTCCACTTTCAGCTCCAGTACAAGAGTGGTTTGAGCATCATTTCAGGATGGTGTTCCTTCCAGCATATTCTTCTCTTGGACATGGAAAGCATATGATCACAACCAACCAAGTAAGTCTTCTTCAAGTCAATGAATGCACGTGTGTCACCGGATCCATAAAGTCCTGTAAGTTCCTGTAAGTCCTGTAAGTTGTGATGTGGAGCCTCCATGGATCGGACTTGTTTGTTCAGCACATGTGGTGTGGTGACTATAGCACTCAGGCCCCACTGACGACACCACATGCAGCGTCTTCAGCTAGAGAAAGGGCTTAAATATTGAGATGTTCCATTCCCCCTTTACCTTTAATAAAAATATCAGAGCGTTAAACTAAATCTACTGAACCCCAAATGAGAAAGAGGGAGAAGCGTACTAACTTAGGTTGAACAAACACCAGACGCAAAGCTGTATTGTTGCTCACAACAGGTGCCATGGCTCAGTCTACCGGCCAGCATTCACACACCTGCTAACATCTGTTACTATGAACAATACAAAAAATACCTCCACCACAAGTGATCATGAAACTTGCCACCTATGCCATCAGCTCTGCTATAATTAAACTATAAATATTTCATATTAGCCTCAAGCTGAACACATCATTACACCGTCAGCAGAGTCTCAACATACCTGAACACAAACTAAAATAGAACGGAAAAGCCAGGGAGAGGAGAACCCGGAATCAGCAGGACACGTACAGACTAACCAAAATAAGGGTCCTTAAATAGTACGGCCGCTTCTACCTCATCGGACTGCCAAAACCAAACCTCAAACAGGCCAATAAGATAAATCACTTATTCTGCCACATATGGATCTCAACCTGAGCTCTAAACGAGTCTCTGTTACATTATAATTACATCAGTGGGGAGTCAATTTTCTGGAATAAACATTTTTAGAGCAAATGCTAAAAATACCTCAGGCTTCACAACAGACACTCATAAAGCTCAGACATTGTGCTTTTATGTGCATTTCAGCTTTCCATAATTCATGCATATTACATTTGCAAACAATATCACAACCTCATCTGGGTTTTTTTTAAGTTATCAGGTTAAGTTATCTGCTAAAATGAGAACTGAGAGAAAAAAACAACAGTTGCTGCATGTGCTAAACATTTAAAGCTTTGAATTGAGCACAGCTGTATATTCTGCTTTAATTTTACACTTTCGTCTGAAACATTCAGTACTTTTTTATATCAAACTCTGACCAAAATCTTCTGATCATTTCTTTCATTGTCGACTGCAGAACAAAACACTGCGCTGTAATTTAAACATTCATCAGACTTCATGACAACAGTCAAAAGTCTGATTCACAAGACTGACTAAAATATAAGGAAAAGGAGCATCACTGAAGACTAACAAAAAACACCAAACATGCAAACTTAATGCCAAAGACAAGGTGATAAAACATTCAGCTCATTTATATTCTCTGCTGTTGTTGGTCAAGCAGTGAGATGATTGACAGCAGCGTATTCACTGTAATCCTGATTATTCCTGCTACTGACACTGTCGGGACAGTCAGATTTCTTGTGGAAATTCACCACTGCGTAATTCAGATCCTCAGCAGATGTGATGCAGCACTGAGAGTCACCAGTGGCTTTCTGAACTGTAGCGTAAACACAGTTAGAATCAGAGGGGTTTGTGGGTAATTGTTTGTGAGCGTCTTTAATCTCGTCATAATCACAACCAGTGTGAGAAACCTGAGGAGAGACAGAAATTATTTACAGCTCTGAAGATCATCAGAATGGAAGGCATTAGACATTAATATCATTTTATACAGTAACTGGACTCACCACTTCATGTTTTCCTGGTCCAGTCTGAGATGACGAATCACCACCTGCCAAAAACAAGTAGTCCTAATTTAATTACATTATATCACAATTCAACACTGATGTCTATTGTAAATTCTTTCACACAATCATCAAATATCTGTATTTTGCTCATGTCTCATTTCAGCCTATAGGTGGTGACAGAAAGTGGGAAAACAGATCAAGAAATCTGTTTTAATCTCAGTATAAATGGTGAATTTCTGCATCTAAAGATGTTAAGAATGAGTTTTACCTTGAGACTGACGCTTCTTACAGAAAAACAGTAATAAGAGTCCAGCTGTGATCAGAACCAGAAGAACCAGAACCAGAGGGATGATCAGAGAAGAGCCTGAAAACACAGGAGAAATAATGTAAGAATCTGATCACTTTGAGCTAAATATCAGATCAGATCATTGGTTGGATGTTTGGAATAGGATTGGCCAGACCATGATACCGGATTTCAGGGTTTCCAGGTCTGCGTAACAAAACTAGCACAATGACCAGTCAAAACTAGCCCAAAAAGTAGCCCAAATGACCATATACCAAATATCAAAACTCAAAATATGTCATTCCCATACCTAAAATACATACTTTACAGTCAGTGTTATGCAAATTGAAAACCACTATATCGTAGTGATTTTAAACACAACTCAGTGGCGCTCCTTCACAAATCTTACCGTCTAGCAGTTTTATCATTGGTAGAATGTAGAATATTTAAATATAAGCTTTTCAGTAAAACACAATTTATGCAATATGCCAAACTTTTAACAAAGTAATAATAATAATTGTCACTGAGGTTTTAAATTTTAGTATTCATTCAGGTCAATTCAAACCCCTGCAGTCGTTCAGAGCTGTATGATTTCTAACTTGAAGAATTCACCCCAGACTACAGAATCTCATTAAAGCCTTTACTGAAGACAAAGTCTTATCATTTATCATGCTCAATGTTTATCAAACAATTATCATGCAATAACAATCTTTATAAGTATAAAATTTAACCACAAAATAAGGCAGTTTAACACCATGTCTGTGTAAATAATAAGAGCAGTCATTCTATGACTGCCCACAAGATGGCGGCATTACCACATTAGATGTGACTGAGGCACATTTATACGATATGGTAAACAGGCTAGTTACTACTCATGAAATAACTCGTTAAAACATTAACATGTGTCATGGTAAATAATTCACATTACTTGCATCAGCTATAATGAACATGAAAGCAAGCCTAACGGTGACAAATCAATAAGCATCAAGTCAGTTAAATTCCTGGGATATTGATCAGGGCAGCGTTTCCCAAAAGCATCATAAGCTTAAGTTGATCGTAGATGCATTGCCACCAATGGATCTGTGATCAATTTAAGATTACGATGCTTTTGGGAAACGCTGCCCTGATCAGTTAAGTAGCAGAGGAGTTTGTTAATCAGTTAATCAGTCAACTTGGTGACAAGACATTGAAGTTGTTAGATTGCAAAGGGATGTTGGATATCTCAAACTGTGTTGCCATGGTTATGGATTAAAATAAGGATAAAGAAGGGAATATACACCCTTATTTTATAAATATACATCCTTTATTTCAATATATAATAATACAAATATTATAAATAAACACTTTTTAAATCATTTTTTAATTATAAGAAGTATGTGTAAGTTTAAATTAGGCAGATAACTGCTCTCTGGTTAAAATAATTAAAATAATATTCAAATGTCATATATAGAATAAGCACTAGAGGGCAGCAGATATCTATTTTTAAACAGGGTAGAGAAGTACAAGTAAACTGTTTGTAGTTATAAAAGGTGGTAGTTAGTGTTATCTTTTAATGTATATATTTAGAGATGATCAAAGACTAATTTCTGTTACAGTATATATTTTATTCTTATTGTTTAAAATGTTATTGAATCATCTGACTCAACTAACTGGTCAGTCTCCATCTGACTCCATCTTTAAATCTCACTCTGCCTCTCTCTCTCTCTCTCTCTGTGTGTGTGTGTGTGTGTGTGTGTGTGAGAGAGAGAGTGAGTTTTACAGTCTTGCAGGTTTAACCCTTTCATTCCTGTGTCCTTTTTCTGCATTATAGGATAGGAAATCTCTTAGGCCTTCTTTTCTATAAATTTATATAACAAAATAACTGTTATTGAATCATGTAAACTGGTTCTTAAATCTCACTCTGCCTCTCTCTCTCTCTCTGTGTGTGTGTCACATTAAGTATGTATCCTTTTATGTTTAACTGTTTTACAGTTTTTTTCAATTGCTAACAAGCGTTTACCAATATTTAAAGTACTTTTTCTAAACTCTTAACACAGCAACACGCATACATCACACAATTAGCCAAACAGTTAATTTTCTGCCCAAAACCATATTTTGTTAAATCAACACAAACTCTACATTTCAAAATGCTAAAAACCTTTTTCAACACATACTAACTCTATCAAAACACAGCAAACCTGATTCAAAATCGAGTGGTTCTGTCAAACATAGCACTAGTTTTCTATCCAACATGAACATGTAGTTCATCAAAGTGCATTGACTGTCAAAATACTAACAGTTGATGACATTATGAAAACTGCATTACTTGTCATGTTTCAGTTCTACTGCAGAAAATATGAAATCCATAGTTTTTATAGTTTTTTACAGACGCTAGGACACATTTCTAAATACTTAGGTCACTTTTGCAAAACTCTTCACACAGTGAGCACAACAGAAGTCTATGTGGGCTAAACTGAGGATCAATTATCATTGCTTTGTCACAAAATGCATTCAATGACTACATCTCTCAAATTTCATGAATTCTTTTCTCACTCAGACACAACAACTGCCAAAACTCTTTGTACGTACAGGCCAATTTGCACATGCTAACATACTGTTTTCAAAACTGTTAAACTTATGTTCAAAACAATAACATAATACAAAACTGAATAAGACAGCAATTTGCTACATTCCTACAGTAATATTTTAATAAAATATATTTTAAATCTTAAAATTAAATGCTATAAAAACAATTGAATTGTATCTGTATCAGTGGATGGTGTGTATACAAATTCTTGTATTTTGGAATTATAAAAAATTATAAAAATAAATAAAAAACATAAAATATTGACAAATTCTGCATCATGTCTGATTCATTCCAGTAACATATATTGCAGTGAATTATAAACAGAGATGTGTCCTTGTTTTACACAAGAAAACATTGTATAATGCTACATGTTGTTAGTGTTTTTTAGGTCATTGTTTTGTGGGTGACAGAGTGTGTTTGTCGGCTGTCAACCTTTGCTAGTGTTCTGGAAGAATGAGTTGATTTGAGACCTGAATAAAGTGTTTTGGTAGTTGTAGTGCATTTTGAATGTGAAATGAACTGCTTTGCCAAGATGAAAGTTGGTTAGGAGAACTGTGTGAAGAGTTTTGCAAAAGTGACCTAAGTATTGAGAAATGTGTCCTAGCGTCTGTAAAAAACTGTAAAATTCACTTTCCTTTTACTGCAGTAAAAGTATAATGCATGTAAGCCATTCTACATGTTTGGTTGAGTGTTGAATGTGTGCATTCTTGGCAGCAGAAGCGAGTCATTTTATATATTGTGCAGTAGAAAAAGAGAAGAAGAAGAAAGTAACAGAATTGCTCAGGGCAGCTGCTGGTCAAATGAGTCTCCTATGCAGAACTTCAGTTGACCCTCTGTTGAAATCTCTTTCTGGGGTTGGGTGTGTGGTGTTGATGGTGCCCATAGAGGGTGGGATGGTGTCCACTTGGTAGTTAGGGCCCTACGCAGACCACATATTCTGTAAATATGGAACAGTGATGGTGGAATTGTTGTAGTACAAAGCATTTACTGAAATGAAAACATGAAATTGCTGCCATTGATCAACAACAAATCCAACATACATGGCCTTTGGTTATTACGGAAGCTTTTTTTTCACCACAGCATAAAAAAGCATAAAAGGTAATTATATTTTTTATTTTGCAATTGTGAGTTTATATCTCACAATTCACAATTTTTTTCTCAGAATTGTGAGATATAAACTAGGAATTGAGAGAAAAAAGTCAGAATTGTGAGATAAAAAGTCACAATTTCTTTTTTTTTTTTTCTAAAGATTGGACAAATGTATGTTAGCAATTGAAAAAAAACTGTAAATGCCCATTGCCTGCCGTGCACAGTTGCCCTGAAGCCACCAGGGTGGCGGTGCCCCTGGGCTTTGGCCCATCATTGCTGCTTGCAGCTATATTTTATTATTATCATTTTTATCTTACACATCAACTCAAGGCCTTGTAATAATGTCCATGCAAGTGTTCTGTCTCTTGAGGGGTGGGACAGGGGTGAGAGGGTGTTTAGAAAAAATTGTTTACTGAATTGATTCTGTAAATTGTTCATGTAAAAAATAATAAATATACTGATAAAAAACAGGTTAAATTTCATCTTGATAAACAAGCTGTGGATAGGAAAGCTTATTTCTGCCATGAATAGAAAATAAAAAAGGTAATTGTGACTTTTTATCTCCCAATTCTGACCTTTTTCTCTCAATTCAGTTTATATCTCACAATTCTGAGAAAAAAAGTCAGAATTGTGAGATATAAACTCACAAATGCAAAAAAAAATTATATATATATATATATATATATATATATATATATATATATATAATTTTTTTTTTTTTTTTTTTGATAAAGTCACAATAACCTTTTATGCTTTTTTATTGTGTGGTGAAAAAAAGCTTCCATAATAACCAAAGGCCATGTATGTTGGATTTGTTGTTGATCAATGGCAGCAATTTCATGTTTTCATTTCAGTAAATGCTTTGTACTACAACAATTCCACCATCACTGTTCCATATTTACAGAATATGTGGTCTGCGTAGGGCACTAACTACCAAGTGGACACCATCCCACCCTCTATGGGCACCATCAACACCACACACCCAACCCCAGAAAGAGATTTCAACAGAGGGTCAACTGAAGTTCTGCACAGGAGACTCATTTGACCAGCAGCTTCCCTGAGCAATTCTGTTACTTTCTTCTTCTTCTCTTTTTCTACTGCACATTATATAAAATAATGACTCTCTTCTGTTGCCAAGAATGCACACATTCAAGTGAATTTTAAAAAAATTGGATTTCATATTTTCTGCAGTAGAACTGAAACATGACAGTAATGCAGTTTTCATAATGTCATCAACTGTTAGTATTTTGACAGTCAATGCACTTTGATTGACTACATGTTCATGTTGGATAGAAAACTAGTGCTATGTTTGACAGAACGACTCGATTTTGAATCAGGTTTGCTGTGTTTTGATAGAGTTAGTATGTGTTGAAAAAGGTTTTTAGCATTTTGAAATGTAGAGTTTGTGTTGATTTAACAAAATATGGTTTTGGGCAGAAAAATTAACTGTTTGGCTAATTGTGTGATGTATGTGTGTTGCTGTGTTAAGAGTTTAGAAAAAGTACTTTAAGTATTGGTAAACGCTTGTTAGCAATTGAACAAATATTATTGTAACAAAGATTAACTAATGTTAACTAATACAACCTCATTGTAAATTACCAATACTTGTTTCTGATGTCATTCACTACCCAGAATTCATGTTTCCTGATACACAGACACTTAGAAAACAGAACTGCAAGCTGTTTGTTTGAAATTAAGCCTGTGATTTCACACTGAATAATACAGTGCATTGAGGGTCACTGGATGAGCACCATTAACTGCAGTTAACTATAGTACAAGTGTGGTAAAAGGACTCACAGCAGCACTAAAACCTGCACTTCTACTGTATCCAAATGACCACACTAATGCTGCAACACCAGACACTGATCCGAGATTAACAGACACAGAGAGAATTAAACACTAAACGCTTTCAAACCACAAGATCTTCAGGTCCTGCATTCATATACTGCTGTAGAATGAAAACAAAAACAGCCATTTGCAGATGCTGACAAAGATAATGTAAGTTGCATGAACAGTAAAAAATGAGTATATGAATGTGAAATTAACAAATAACTATAACTGTATAAAAATATTAGAGTGGTCACATTTATAAAATGAAATAAAGAATAAATTGGTCAAATACAAACACTGACAATTGCTTTACTGTATCCGCAGTTCAGTTTCTCGTTGTGGAAGTGATGTGTCGTCAAGTATGGTTTCTCAGAATTTGTGCTCATTTGGGTTGCGGTTGGGGGTTTTGTGCGTTGTGGTAATGAGAGAGGAAAACACGCTGTTCATTCTGACTCTCTAACCATTAGGCCACGACTGCCCCAACAGCATCACAAACACAAAGCTGCACTTTTACCTGTGTAGACTGCAATTATATGAACTGCAGTTTGATTTCTATACTTCCTCTTTTTAATTGCAGTTTGTGGTTTTGCTTTGATAAACAGAACATCTAAATTAATAATAATCCTACTTGAATAGAATCAGCTTCAAACCTCAATAATTTAAGTAACATGATAAATAACACAGTGATCTGCTGAACAGAAATTAGTCATGGTTTTCAATTAACTTATGATTAATATCACTGAGAAAATCATCTGTACCTGTAACTCTGATCTGGACTCGTGTGATGAAGCTCTTGTGTCCTTGATCAGACTGAACTCCACACCAGTATTCTGAATGTTGTTCAGTCACATGACTGATTCTTCCCGACAGGAGCTGCTTTTCTCTGTCATCATACAGCTGGATCTTTCCCTCAGGACTCCATTTATTTTTCTTTGTCACAGACAACTCTTCAGCACAGAGATCATCTCCAGATCTCCAGCAGAGAATCTTCACATCTTTTCTGTGGGATTGTGGGTATTTGCAGCTGATGTTCACAGATCCTCCTGCAGCAGCTGATAGACTGATGCTCTTCACACAACAATCATCTGTTTCAGATTCAAATCAAGTGCAGCAATGTTACAATGACCAGATATATTCATGGATTTTTATTGATGGAGTCTGTTATGAGTTTCAGGTGTGAACGGCAGTAATTACAGTCAGTGTTGAGTATCGTGATGTTGTGGAGATCATCATGGGTTTGAGCTCTCAGTTACTCACCTCTTATAACCTTTAGATTCACTTCAGTGTAGGAATCTTTTCCTCTAGTTCTACCAAATGTACAGTTGTACATCCCAGAATCCTCTTCACTCAGATTTCTGATGGTCACTTTCAGGACTGCTGAACTTGTGTCGTCATACAGAGAGAATCTTCTAGAATTAACCCATTTATCTTTAGTCTCAGTCTTGATGAGTTCAGAGCATGTGGAGCTCTGATCACCTCGACAAAAAGACTTTTCATTTTGCTCATATTTTTTCTCATATTTGCATGTGATCGTGACTCCTCCTCCTGAATATCCTGTCACATTCATGGAGCTCACGACACCTACAACAAACCAGCATCTTAATACAACACCAACATATACTGGAGTGAGAGTTATTTTAAAGTGTCCCTAAAGGTAATTTCACCATATTAGGTGAAAATAAAAGTTGCATCCCAAATGATACACTATGCACTATGCAGCCTACTAAACCGTGTAGTGTATTAATTTATTTTGTCATTCAACATCAGAGTCTGATGCCCCTCCGCTACATAATTAAAGCTGCGACAGTCGAGTGCATGAAGTGTCCAAGGCCCGTTTACACTAGTGTGTTTTTGTTTTAAAATGGCATTTTAAAATGAAAACGATCTCCGTCTACACTACACGGCCGAAAACGTATGTCACATGACCATTCATGCACACTGGGCATGCGCGTTTCAGTTGCCTCTTGCACATGTAGCTGCAGTATAAAGCAGTATAAAACACGGTCATCAAGGATACGCAGATCATGTGGGCAGCCACGGCATCGTTTTCAAAAATCTTTGTTTTGGTCCGTTTATACTGAAACACAACCCCAGCGTTTTCAAACTAAAACAAGGCCTGCAGCAAGTCTTTCGGTTCGAAAACGGCAGCATAGGGGAAAAGTATCACGATCCCTGTTGTGTTTTGTAGGACTTTTATGTTGAAGTGTAATCTTGATAGGCCCTGTCCCAAATGGCACACTCCGGACTTGTGGACTTCCTCAGAGTCCACACTTTTGTGATGTCATGTAGTGCAGACCTATAGGGCCCTTGGCGCGAGTCCACGAGGGCGCATTGAAAGGTATTTTTGGGACAGACTCGAACGTCACACCGGAAATAACGGTCTGGTTGTTTTTTGACAGGAGCTGCAGGTTCGGGGAATATGCTGCCTATTGTTGTTGTTGAACTAAGATTACAATTTTAACACATAATAAACATGTGCGTGAGTTTCAGATGAATTTACAGGTTTATATAAATACTAGGTTTACATATGACTCAGTAAAGCCCTGACATTCGGTTCTATTTATTTAATGAATCATAATGCGATCTTATTATTCAACGCGCTATTATTATGTTTGAGATATCAACCACTGGTCGATGACCATAATGTTTGTATAAACTGTAGGTAACAACTGGTAAAATGTACACCGTAATGATACCTACACTTAAATATTTTCTTCTCAGCCATGTCATCAATTGCTCTTGAGCGAAATCTCCTCCCATCTGTTGTCTGATTGGCCTTTCGCAAAGATTCCTGGGTAGTTAAAGTGTGCGGAGCCTGCATCTATGCGGACTTCGCTGAAGACCGCTTCAAGGGTACAAAGGGGGCGCTGCTGAGCACACTTCAGAGCGTTAAAATGCTGAATGGGACGGCCTACAGACTCGTAGACTCGGTGAGCACGTGCAATTTAAGTCCACGAGACCGAAAGTCCACATGAAGTGCGCCATTTGGGACAGGGCCGTTCTCTTTGTTTCTGTCTTCACTTCCTGTGTTTGGTTCCTGTTTTGCCTTGTACCTTGTGTGTCACTATAGTTGCCCTCATTAGTTACCATTACATCAAATCATCTACACCTGTCCCTCATCAGCCCATTGTTAACCTGTCTATATCTCTGTGCTTCACTAGTAGTTTGTTGGTCGTTGCTCCTGTATGTGTGTTCCTGCTGTTGCTCTCCTGCCTTCTTTGGATTATCTGTCTTTATGTTTGTGCTTGCATTTGGATTCTCTGCCTCATCCCTGCTGACACGTTACAAAAAGACAGGTGTAACCGTGGCAAAACTTATGCGTTTTAAAACGAAAACACACTAGTGTAAACAGGCCCAACATTCTGTATTTAAAGTGCACTATTTCTTTTTGAATTTCACTATTTATGGAAATAAATGAATGACAAATTTTTGAAATAAAAAAGCTTTTTGAGTTGCACTAATTGAAAAGGCTTGCATTTTAATGGGCTGAAATTAAACATGGTTGTACATTTAAGCTGTGAATATTTCAATTTAAAACATTTCACACATTTTCATTATTAAAAAATCAATGATCCATATTCACCTTTCAGATTTCACTTCCAAAATATTCGTCTGTTTAGAAATACAACCTATAATATTTAACAGGTAATTTTTAGTCCATTTTGTTTCACAAATTCGCTTTACAAATTCAGTGGTTCAAATTCAACATAAAATTCAACATTTCACATCCAGGAACTGCAGGAATAGCAGTAGATTGCCGATGCATGAACTCCATCTGCTGTTACTTATCCTCACCAGCAGGTGCATGTTGATGAAGACCATCAACGTGGAAAAGCTGATGAAGACACGCAAGCTGTGTTTACGTTTAATTCAATGTCTTCACGGTAACTTTCCCTGTGTGTAACCTACATGTAAGCAGCCTTCTCTACCGCGATCGAGATTATAATTTTATTCCCCTCCCTGACGCTGATGTACAGATCAAACATTACATCTTAATATATATATTGCTCTCGGCTGTTTATATCGATTCAGATGTCCCAATTCAATTCTGATTCACAAGATCTCAGTTCAATTAGTTTACGATTCTCAATTCTATTCTCATTTTTTGATTCAATGAATTCAGCGATTAAATTTTCACTGGCTCCACCACAAAAAAATAATAAATGAATAAAATAGCTTATTGTTTTTGTTGATTTTGACTCATGTATTCTTGTATAGTATTAAATAAGGTTATGACACCCAATATTTTACATACCAGTGAAATTTAACAATTTTCATTACCACAGCTAAAACTACTAATTTCAAAGATTATCAAAGACAAGTAAACAGTCATTAATAAAAAACAATTAATTAAACTACAAGCAATAGCACAAATCAATAAATACAACAGAACAAAGACACAAATGAAATAATCAGTGTTTTTTTGGTACAGAAATTGAATAAAGTAATCAAATGTAAAATAACTCTGCATATAATCCTCACTGTACAAATTAAATAAAGGTTAAACTTTATTAAAGTTAGACAAGATTTGACAGTTTATTTGTTAAATATCAAACATCTAAAAGGTATGAATGATACTTGACATCAGTCATTCTCTTAAAATGCTGTTTAAGTTAGAAACGTGTATAACGATGTTGTATGTATTTTTAATAATGAAAATGTGAGTGAAATATTTTAAAGTGAAATATTTATTGCATAAATATACGACCATGTTGAATTTCAGAACACAAAAATACAAGCCTTAGTACAATTCATCAAGCTTTTTTGTTTCAAAAACATTTGTCATTATTTTATTCCATATACTACTTATTCTACAAAATGGCGTATAGTGCATAAGTACACAAACTGAGACGCACCTAAAGACTTTTGGTCATTCTTTAATCTCTGTTCTAGTTCTTCTGATGTGATTGTTGGATCAGAACTTGATTCTTACCAGGAATCATCAGCAGAGTGAAAGTCAAGATCATCCTCATCCTTCTCTCTTATTAAATGATCTTCTCTGTAGATTCAGTTCTTCTGAAGCTCTTCTGAAGTGTTCGGATGAATTTGAATGTTTCCTGGAAGCATCTTTAAAATAAACTGCTCACTTCCTCTGATAGACAGATAGACAGAGAGAGAGAGAAAGAAAGAGAGAAAGAGTATAGGGAAGTGACACTACTTCACAGATTTTTAATAAACACGCAAAACCAGACAGAACAGACACGAGCAGATAAATCTCATTATTAAGTGTTATTTTACACAGATTTTACACAGATTGACAAAGTGTGTTTGCTGAGTGAAAACCTTTGCTAGAGTTCTGGAAGAATGAGTGCATTTTGAATGGGAAATGAACAGCTGTGCCAAGATGAAAGTTGGTTAGGAGAAGTGTGTGAAGAGTTTTGAAATGGGTCCTAGTGATTGTAAAAAAAAAAGAAAAGAAAAAAAGCGTAAATTATTTATAAATAAAACCAACAGCAACATCCAGAAATGAAGATGAGTAAAGAGTAAAGAGAGAGAGAGAGAGTGTGTGTGTGTGTGTGTGTGTGTGTGTGTGTGTGTGTGTGTGTGTGTATTAAATGATCTAAAGATAGATAATTTAGAAATTTAGATAATTTAGAAAAAGTCACAAAATCTTACTGAGATTTAGGGAACCATTTTTTTAACTATAGAAAAGTCGATTAGGATCATATTGATTCATCTTTTTGATGAAATCAGAGCGAGTTCTGTCGCTCCATTGACAGCTACGCAACTGAAACTTTGACGCTTCAAAAAGTTCATAAAGAGATTGTTGTGGAAATTTTAATTTTTCATATGCTTTTTACCTGTATTCTTGTGAAATATGATGCTTATGGAACATGATATGATGTTGGCTTCATTGGTAATGTTTAACATAGATGTTAGAAGTAGAAAGAGCAAGATATGGTATGGGGACATGCAAGATGTATGTTAAAAACATGTCTGTGCTAACAATGTGTGGAAAGTTACAGCCACTAAGGATGTTCCAAATATGGTAAAAGGACAGAGGCTTCAGCCTTGGAGGTTAAAGATATAAAAGTGAGGGGAAGCTTTCGTTCTTTGTCTTACACTCTGCAGCTACTTGTGTTTCTGTATGACCTGTCTGACCTTTCTTGCAAGAAATAAAAGCTTTAAAGACAATTGGACGTGTTTGTCTCTTATGCAGTAGAGTCGGAGTTGATTTTTTGCCACAACAATTTGGTGTCAGGAAGTGGGATTCCATGGATGTGCCTTTTGGACCCGAGAGCGGACGGTGACTGATCATCCTGGACTTAATAGTAGTCTCAGCCCTACCCCGAATAGATTAAGGGATGAGGGGCCGTTTTGAATAGAAAAAGTGAAAAAAGTAAAATTTATGAAACAAATAATTAGGACATAGGACAAACCATTTTGGTGATTCTGACTGACTCTGTGGTCGTGGTCAGGGGAGTTTTTTGGAAATTGAGGTCGGGAGCTGCAGAAAATTTCCAGGGAGAAATTTTGAACTGTAACATGCAAGCTGGAGCAATCTGTGGGAATTGAATCCCGGGAGGCAGATTGAGCCAGGCTGAAAAAAGAAAAAAAAGGAAGCAGTGCGATCAAGAAGTTCTCAAAAAACTGACCGCATGGGCAGTAAGAGCGTTTCCATAGGGGGAATGAAACAAACAAACAAACACTGAAACAAATTCTGGGATTGAGCCCAGCTACAGCCAGGGTGCTGTAGTTTATAAATTTGTGAAAGCGTGACAGTCTAAGCGCTCGAGTCTGTAGAAGTTGTCTGAGGGTTGGGCTCAGCCCGTCCAACTTTGGGATAAAAGTTGGATCTGGAGGAGACGTCCACCAGATTATTAGGTGCGCACCGAAGGGAAATCCACGGGAGGCAGAAAAGGAGAACCAAAATGGGGAATCCCAGAGCAAGTTTGCAAAAAGTGTGTGTCTAGGGGACATTGATAAATTAATTAAGTATCACGATTTCCCAGCAGAGGGGACATTAAGTGTAACTCGGCTCACAATGATAAAAGCTGATGTAGAGGCAGGAAATCAGGTGAAAGCGGGTTGCTGGAAAAGAAAACGTGTGTGTAAACTCGCTCAGACAGTGAACTGCTGGTTGCAGGAAGCAGAAAAGAGAGAGCGGAGAGCTCTGCAGAAACAGTTAGTGCAACCGGTAGAGGAGGAAGTGCAGGATAAAGAAAAAACCTGAAGAAAAACAGAAAAATATAAAACACAATAAAAATGAAGGAAAAGTTAGTTAAGTATTGTGATTTCCCAGAAGAGGGAACGTTGAGTGGTCATAAGACTTAAGGTCGTAAGGGAATGAGTTGAAGAGAACTGCGATTTGGGGATGTTGTGTTTGTGTGAGAGCGGTGTGTGTGTGAAATGTAAGCAGACAATAGATTGTAGGCTAGAGGAAGCAGACAGAAGGGAAAGAAAGTCGATACAAAAAGAATTGGCATGTGAAGAAGTTTGATGTGAATGTAACTTACAAAAAAAGTTTTGTTTATTCATCCATTAAATGGATGCATGACATTAGATGTCTAGAGAACTACAATTTATATAAGAATGGTTGAAGGAGAAAGCAGCTATAAGGCTGTCAGTCCAACCAAGTAGTAGAAATATGATTAAAATAATATTGTGGTTCTGCAAAACAGTAGAAACCATATTGATAATGTGTGTTGCATCTGCAGACTAACTATTTGATAGTGAGATAAGTGGCAATGATGAAGGGAAATATAGCGGGAAAAAATTAATTTTATGAAAGTGAAAATGAAAATTCTAAAAGAATGTTTCACTTTGTGGAAAATATTTGAACAGTCTCAAGTATGTTTTTATGTGATGACCGCATCGCTATCACAATGTAAAATGACTAAAATGATTTTGGACCTTTAATGTCTAAATGTTTGGTTTTTGATGGTCAAAAGTTAAATGGCAGGAAAAATGAGACTGCCAGCTGTAACAAAGACTCGATCTGACTGGAAATTTGTAACCTCTAATTTCCATGATGTGTGAGTAAAAGACAAATATAAACAGTTGTTTATTTGGAAATTAATGTCATTTCTGGCAAAGTCTTTAGCTGGGCCAGAGTCAAAAGACAGTAGATAAAGTTTGATGTTAAAAGTTATAAAAGGCAGAGTACCAGTCCTGAAATCCTTAGTCTCTCACTTGGAGTCAGCTAAAAGCTGCTATCTGAGCTTGTGTCATAAGTGATAACAAGCTATTTATAGTGAAGCACAGTGTCTCAGCTGAAAATCATGGACACAGAGATGTTAAAAGGAATGATTGCCATGAAGAGGGAAATTAACTTTTAAATTTGTTAAAGGAAAACTCAATGAGTGTAAAGAGGTCTTTAAATTAGTAATATAGACCTTGAAGGACAGAAGTGAATATTTTGATGAATTTCCTCTATGACCAGTAACTTTTTTGTCTGATCTTTGTCACCACCATGTGCAGGGCCGATGGCTCCAGGTACAGATGTGGCAGAACATTACACTGAATGGACAGTTGTGAGAATTAAATTCACAGAGTATATTCTCAGCACTGATATTGTTGCTGCTGAGAGAATGCACAGTCTAATGATTTTAGTGATTAAATAGTGCTGTTATTAACCTGTCTCCATGTTTTAACACTATTAGGCAGTCCAATGGCTCTGGTGGCTCTTGAATGCAACTTCCCTAAGCTCCAGAAAACACCTAATTATGTTTGAAGAAAACTGTCAAAGATCTGGAATGGGAAAGAGTGGGTACCAGTGTGAACTGGGTACCAGTGTGCACGAGGTGATTTCTCAATGACGGGTAAGAACCTCTTTGGCCAGACAGAGGACAACCTAAGGCAGGGGGTTACCGCCGCCACTGGGAATCTACCCTGGAGGGAGGTGTTTATGTGAGATGGGTATGAGAGTTGAGCAGGATGTCTGTGAGGCCAGCAGCATCATGAAGGGGGGATGACCTGTGAGAAGAACAGCAGTCTGACCCAAAAATGCTCCTTTATACCACTCACCAGAAACCGCATTCCCGAGAGGGCTTGTTTTTCATTGTGACAAGCAACAATGCCAGGGGACAAGACCCTGAGGAAAAAGAGTATTGATATAGAGCTGATGGGAATGAGCTTTCAAGAGCCGACTGAGGCCATGAGGTGATTGTCCGTAATTTCTGGGGAGACCAGAGTAAAGTTTAGTAACATGATGTTTAGTTGCCCTATTGGCAAGAACTGTATAGAAGTTTAGGATTCAGCAGGATGATGAATCCCTGAATTCATGAGGCTGTGTGATTTTGAACTAATGTGTCTCTATCATAGTTTTTACTTCTGCAGGTCATTAGACATGGCAGAGGATAATTCCAAGGCAATGGTGGTGTTAAAGATGAAGACTGATTTTGCAGATTCAAGAGAAAGTTAAGTGCATTCAGCATTTAAAACTCTCAAAAATGGCTACTAGCATAACATATTTTAGATGGTGGTAATGTTTTCTTTATTTGAAAGTAAAAACATTTAGATTTGACCAAGGGTTATGTATAGTAATTTGATGTTAAATTCAGTCTAAGTTGCAGTCTTGAGAGGCTGCTGAATTGATTATTTGTGCAGTAAGAGAGAGAGATGGCTGGGGTAGAGGCAAGGATACTCTGTCTGTCTGTTATCAGTTTGCTAAAGTTTAAACAAAACAAAGCAATGAGACTAGAACCAAAACAACCCAGCTGACTTTTGTGAAAAAGAATTATAGTGAACAGATATGCTTTGAGACTGAATAAAAGATCATGTAAGAAACTAAGTAAAGATCTATTGAAAAATGGAAGTTAAAAGATGTGTTTTTAGAATTAACACCAAAAGCAACTTTGAAAGTGAGCAGTTTATAGTCATGTGTGTCTAATGTGAGTGAGTGCGAGAGTGACTGGACTTTATGTGTTGTATGTGTTAGTTTGGGGAAAATCCATAGAGAGTGTATATGTCATTAACTAGTGTGAATGAGTGTTTTATCGTTAACTCCGGAGGCATAAAAGGAGGAGCGACGTCAGTGAAGGACGAGAGAGGACCAGGCCTGGACTTTATTTTATGTTTTATTATGTTTGTGTGGCCGGCAGACGTCCGCGAGGGTCTGCCGGCAATACTTTCCTTTTGTTCTTTGTTTATTAGGGCCCGAGCACCGATGGTGTGAGGACCCTATTGGAATTGCTCAGCCAATTATTCTTCTTCTCCAAAATGAATCGCATTTTTGAGGGCCTAAACGTTCTCAAAAACTCATGAAACTTTGCACACGCGTCAGAAGTGGTGAAAATTTACGTCTGATATGGGTTTCAGAATTAGGTGTGGCAAAATGGCTCGATAGCGCCACCTACAAAATTTCAATTAAGCGCCCTTCGTGCTACGTTTCACGTACAGTTATGAAATTCGGTAGACAGATGTAACAGCCCAATACCTCCAAAAAAGCCCCTGGGTGCAAAGTTTGTAAAACCAACAGGAAGTGAGATATTTTGAATTTTCTTTGCAAAATTTGTGCAGTTTTTGCCATTTCCAGACGTTGTACTTTAACGAACTCCTCCTAGAGCTTTAATCAGATCAACATCATATTTGGTCAGTCTAATCTAAAGGCCTTTGTGACGTTAAATTGCAAAGATCTAGAGTTTTCGCTGAAGGTCGTGTCCGTGGCGGCCTGGCAAAATTTGATGTTTCGCCATAAAACAGGAAGTTGTTGTAACTCGGGCATACAATGTCTGATCTGCCCCAAACTTCACATGTTTTATTAGAGTCCTGACCTGAATACATCTCTATGGCAATATTCAGTTACAGTCATAGCGCCACCTGGGGGCAACAGGAAATTACATGTTTTACACTGTGATTAACTCACTGTAGATTAAACCAGAAGCACATCATATATGGCCAGTCTAATCTTAAGGCCTTTGAGATGTTAAATTGCAAAGATCTTGAGTTTTCGTTGAAGGGCGTGTCCGTGGCGGACTGACAAAGTCTGATGTTTCGCCATGAAAGATGAAGCTGTTGTAACTCAGGCATACTATGTCTGATCTGCCCCAAACTTCACATGAGTGATAAAAGTCCTGGCCTAAAGACATCTATATGACAATATTCAGTTAGCTATAGCGCCACCTGTTGGCAGCAGGAAGTGTGGCACTTTTACATGATTTTGCCATAATTCTCCTGTATTTACTCGCTTACATGCATGTCGCCCACTGTTCGCTGTTTTTCTGAGGCCAACGGATGGCGGTGAGCCCGGGTGCGAGGGCCCTTTCATCGCTGCTTGCAGCTTTAATTTAGAATTAAACTTTTGTTGAACGTTCGCCGGTTCCCGCCTCCTTCTTCCCACATTTACGAACTGTGTTACATTGGTGCCAAAACCCGGGAGGAAGGAGGGACATGCTGTCGGAGAGCCCTCTCTGCTGAGGGGGATCGCGGTGCTGCGGAGTTCAGGCAGCGCGGAAGTGGGAAGACCGCAAGAGGCTGCCCGAGGCGGTGGTGCTGGAGCCTAGTGAAAGGTGGGACGGAGACCCGGATGCCGTGCTCCTGGGACAAGGTGGGGTGGCTGCCGTCCAGGAGGGAGCGGAGGAGTCGCCGCCGTCTGCCGTGGGCTGGAGCCTGCTGCCGTCCGCCATGAAGGGGAGGAGCAGGGGACGGGGGACTCGCTGCCGGCTGCCCTCAGCCGGAGGAGCCATCGCCGGCCGCCAGGAGGCGGTCGAGGATCGGGCTGTCCACCAAGCGTCCAGTGCCATCGCATGTGGCACCGCGAGGAAAAGCCTCTCGGCAGGCTGAGGACCGAGCGGCAGTGTGTCTGGGAACCGGACCCAGAATTTTTTTTTTTCTTTTCCTCTTTCTTTTTCCTCTCTTCCCTCTCTCGTCCTGTCGCTCTCCTTGCTTCCGTCTCCTTTCTCTCGTCTCGTCTGTCCTTACCCCCAGGTGCTGCGGCCGCCGAGACAGGCCCCGGGGGGGAGTGGAGCGCAGTCTCGGGAGTACCCCCCGGCCTGCGAGGGGTGATGGGGGTATGTGACGAGCAGGGCGGGCGAGAGCCGTGAGGGAACGGCGCGAGGCCGGTGACACGAGTGATAATGAGCATCACCTGCGAGGCGCGCCGGCCTCGAGTCTCTCACGGAGGAGCTCCGGAGGCATAAAAGGAGGAGCGACGTCAGTGAAGGACGAGAGAGGACCAGGCCTGGACTTTATTTTATGTTTTATTATGTTTGTGTGGCCGGCAGACGTCCGTGAGGGTTTGCCGGCAATACTTTCGTTTTGTTCTTTGTTTATTTTGAATTAAACTTTTGTTGAACGTTCGCCGGTTCCCGCCTCCTTCTTCCCACATTTACGAACTGTGTTACACAGATATTTTGATTGAATCTGATGAAAAGATGATACAGAACATGGGACGAGCTTTAAGTGGATTGTTTATCCAGCTCTGTCTACTAATGGTAATTATGACCACTTTTGTCATTTATGATGTTGATTTGAATTACTCTCTGGATCAGTAAGTTTAAGTATTTATGGAAAATTGGAATTGTGAAATTGAAGATTGCTGTCCATGGGTTAAAACCCCTTGTCTAAATTCAACTTGGGGTCTGAATTTAAACACTGTCAGCTATGTGTGATCACGATGCTAAATGTAAAATGTAGACTTGACAGCAGAGAAACAGTGACACACTGGCAGTAAACAAGATTATCCAGAGAGCCCAGTAACCTTCATAGAACAAAGGATGATGATAAGGAAGTCATTGTTGTTTGACTGTCCTTGATCAAGTCTGTACACCATGACTTGACCTGCTAGATAAACCATTTGATAACTGTGAGGACGTGTTGTTTGTAGATGGCTCTGTTTTCAGAGACAAAACAACAGGCCGGAATAGCAAAGGATAAGTTGTGACCATGGAATGTGAAGTGTTGGTTTCCGGGCTACTGTCCTCTAACTATTTGGTATGAGCAGATGAGTTTGTGACCCTCACTGGGTGGGGTAGACTGACTGAAAGAATTGTAATACCAATTGAGAAACAGAGTAAAGAAAATCATTCAACAGTAAACAACTGTGCTTCAGAAGTACACCCAGCATTGGCTGAGGTACCTGCTAAATTTTGAGCTAAACATAAGAATAAAGTGGTCCTGTTTGTCAGAGAGTGTGTTGAGACTACAGACTAGGCTGAAAAGAGTGACAATGTGAGTTACAGTGAGAAGTTAGGAGCTTTTATGACAGAATACAAGGGAGAAGTCAAGGTGGAAAGAATTGTGACTATCTACACAGGTGCCCATTGTTAGGTTGGGGTACAATGACGATCTTTGGGGGTGCTGTGGTTTGAATTTCTGTTTGTGCCCAAACTAATAAAAAAAGTTTCTGTTTCTTTAGGGAGTGCTGGAGCAGACACAGGAGATGGTGTGTAATCTGTCATCTAAAAATAACCGTGATTTTTCTAACTCTTTACAGAGAATGTTCAGAGACAGAGAAAGCTGGAGAAAATCTGGTTGCAGAATTAAAGATGGAGTTTAGTTTAGTGTTGATGGCAAATGTTGTTTAGAGAAACATGTCTCCAACCACTATGATCAATTAATGATGAACAATGCATCAAAAAGGGGATGGTAACTAACGAATGTATGGCTGAAAATATGCCTGGAAATTTTAAATTAGGTTGGAAGAACCCATTTTTGGGAATAGAAGGGGCTAAACAACAAGTGGCATCAACAGAATTGTGTGAACATGACATGTTGAACTATTGCAAAGAAATGTTTTCTATCCTGTCTAAAGTTTGTGTACAGGTGAATTCAGCTCAAGAAATTCCAAATCACCACTGAGGTTGGACAATGACATCATGGGTTACAAAGTGGATCTGTTGTGATAAGATGTTATAGAACCTAAATTTGCATGCTATATGTGTTACGGGTGTGTATGCAGGAGAGATGAGGCAAATACAGAGATCTACAAAACCACAGGGTTTAATAATAATCCAAGAATATAACACAGCGAGAGACACATAAACACAACCATAACACAACAGAAACGGACCGGGAGTGAAGGGAGTGGGTCCATTATAAAGGAGTGCTGACGAGGGAGTCCAGGTGACGATGATCTGTGATGATGGGGAGATGACAAGGGAAGTGAGTGCAGGTGTGGAGAACAGGAGGAACATGGGAAATGAAGTCCGGGGAACAAGGGATCTGTGACATTACCCCCCCCCCCCCCCCAGTAGGCGCGTCCTCGCGCCGTGGATAGAACCGGGAGGGGGGTGGGCGCCCTGGAGACCTCATGCAGGTGCAGGGAGAGGAGCAGACAGGAACGGATGTCTCCAGGGCGGATCTATGAACCATGGCGGGTCAGGAGTCATAGGCAGCCATGGTGGGTGAGGAGCAGCGTGCTGCCATGGTGGGTCTGGGGCTTTAGGTGCAGCCGAAACGCCGTCGAGCCCAGGCGGTGCTGAAGGTCTGGCGGGACATGGCGAAGCCGACGGCTCCGACGACCGAGGCGCAGGCGAGGCTCCAGAAGGCCGCAGAGGAGCCAGAACGACCGACGACCAAGGTTGAGCAGGAGGGAGTGAGGAAGCCAACAGAGCCAGAGGGACGGAGGGACGGAGCGAAGCCGGAGGAGTGAAGTCCTGAGGTGAGGGCAGGCTGACGAGTGACCAAAGTGAGACCGGAGGGAGGATGGAGTCTGGCGGAACTGGTGGACTGATGGGCCACGGTGGAGACGAGGGAGGTTGGAGCCAAGGTGGAGGTAATGGAACAACGGGCCGAGGTGGAGTCCTGGTCGAGGAGGCTGGAGGTGGAGATGAAGCATGGAGATAGATGGGAGGAGGTGGGAGAGGGAGGCAGGGAGGGGACACAGACTTAGGGCTGTACGGGACCAGCGGGGAGACATACAGTTCATAGCTGGTGGCTGGAGTGGGCTCATGATAGGCTGGAGCGGCTGGCTCGGCGGTGGCTGGAGCAGCTGGCTCGGTGGCGGCTGCTGGAGCAGAGGGCTCGGCGGCGGCGGCTAGAGCAGAGGGCTCGGCGGCGGCTGGAGAAACTTGGAGAGGGGTCCAGTCCATCCCCTCATAGACGACTAAAATCCCCACGGGAACCGGAGAGGGCTCGCAGGAGACTGGAGAAACTGGCTCGCAGGAGATTGGAGAGAACTCGTTGGAGACTGGAGAGGGCTCGCAGGAGACTGGAGAAACTGGCTCGCAGGAGACTATCAGGTTCGTCAAAACGGATAGTGCTCTCGTCCAGTCCGTCCAGAAACAGGGCATTTAAACAAGCATCCGACCAGTTCGTCAAAAAATCTAGCTCAACAAACTCCTCCACATACCTCTCCAGCGAGCGTCTGAACTGTAACAGCCCGAGGAGCTGATCTGCCGCGGACATTGAAGTAGGAGGCACGGGAGGAGCTGGAGCTTCAGCGAGGAGAAGAATACCCATCCTTGTTTGTAGAATCTCCAGCAGTAAGGTCCGTTCTTCTGTTACGGGTGTTTATGCAGGAGAGATGAGGCAAATATGGAGATCTACAAAACCACAGGGTTTAATAATAATCCAAGAATATAACACAGCGAGAGACACATAAACACAACCATAACACAACAGAGAACGGACCGGGAGTGAAGGGAGTGGGTCCATTATAAAGGAGTGCTGACGAGGGAGTCCAGGTGACGATGATCTGTGATGATGGGGAGATGACAAGGGAAGTGAGTGCAGGTGTGGAGAACAGGAGGAACATGGGAAATGAAGTCCAGGGAACAAGGGATCTGTGACATTACCCTGGCGCCCTGGAGACCTCATGCAGGTGCAGGGAGAGGAGCAGACAGGAACGGATGTCTCCAGGGCGGATCTATGAACCATGGCGGGTCAGGAGTCGTAGGCAGCCATGGCGGGTCAGGAGCAGCGGGCTGCCATGGTGGGTCAGGGGCTTTAGGCGCAGCCGAAACGCCGTTGAGCCCAGGTGGCGCTGAAGGTCCGGCGGGACATGGCGAAGCCGACGGCTCCGACGACCGAGGCGCAGGCGAGGCTCCAGAAGGCCGCAGAGGAGCCAGAACGACAGACGACCAAAGTCGAGCAGGAGGGAGTGAGGAAGCCAACAGAGCCAGAGGGACGGAGGGACGGAGCGAAGCCGGAGGAGTGAAGTCCTGAGGTGAGGGCAGGCTGACGAGTGACCAAGGATCTGTGACAATATGTCTGTAAAATGAAGGATTTCTATGATTGGGTGATGTATCTGATCAGAAATGAAGAGCATAAATGTGACGTAAGAACTTAAATTTACTGTATAAGATACTTTAAGATGAATATGGATGATTAGTGGTTAATCCTCAAAGAATGTGATAGTAAAATTTGACCGAGGTATTTGACTTCATGGTAAAGCCCATTCTTTATCTATCCTATTTAGCTTGCTGAAACACAGGGTCTATCCCCACAGAAAAAGCCTTAAGCATTTTCTAACTTTCTTCACAAATTTAAGAGTGTGATGTGAAATGAAGTAGAAGTAAGGATTAGTTATCAAGGAATGATAAGAAGAGGGAATTGTTGTGGAAATTTTAATTTTTCATATGCTTTTTACCTGTATTCTTGTGAAATATGATGCTTATGGAACATGATATGATGTTGGCTTCATTGGTAATGTTTAACATAGATGTTAGAAGTAGAAAGAGCAAGATATGGTATGGGGACATGCAAGATGTATGTTAAAAACATGTCTGTGCTAACAATGTGTGGAAAGTTACAGCCACTAAGGATGTTCCAAATATGGTAAAAGGACAGAGGCTTCAGCCTTGGAGGTTAAAGATATAAAAGTGAGGGGAAGCTTTCGTTCTTTGTCTTACACTCTGCAGCTACTTGTGTTTCTGTATGACCTGTCTGACCTTTCTTGCAAGAAATAAAAGCTTTAAAGACAATTGGACGTGTTTGTCTCTTATGCAGTAGAGTCGGAGTTGATTTTTTGCCACAACAGAGATCATTAAACTAATCCATATGAATTGAGCGGTTTAGTCCAAATATTCTGAAGAGACACGATCACTTTAAATAATGAACAGGCTGAATTTTAGGTTTTTACAAACATATAAACATTCATCAATGCACACATCAGTTATGATAAACAGCTCAAGCATGTTCTCTTGAAAGAACCAATGAGGTTCACTCTTGTGCGCTACGCTGCACGTTTGAGCTTCTGTTTATGTTCACTCATCAATGTTTATATGTGAATAAAAGCCTAATTTCAAGCTGTTCATCATATAAAGTGATCGAGTCTCTTCAGAAAATTTGGACTAAACCGTTTTACGATCTCTTTATGAACTGTTTGAGTGTCAAAGTGGTAGTTGCACAGTTGTCTATGGAGGGACAGAAATCTCTCAGATCTTTATTTGTGTTCCAAAGATGAATGAAGGTCTTACGGGTGTGAAACAACATGAGGGTGAGTAATTAATGACAGAATTTTCATTTTTGGGTGAACTAACCCTTTAAATTGGGATTAAATTATATACAAAGCAATCAGAGAACCATCCCTTAACTGCTGGAGCTGTCAAACAGCTGTAGTTTATCAGTGACTCCCATTATAATCAGTGAAGAAATAGAAGGTCATTTTCTACCCTGATTTTGTCCTTCTGATTTGAACGTTCTGTTGGAAGGGGCGTGTCTGCTGTGTAAACACCCACAGCTGTGATTGGCTGACATCTTTGTATAAATAAGTGTTACATGTGGAACATTCTCAAAATCTTTTACTTCGTTTTTACTTTTACAGCTGTTGAGATTAAACTAATCATGAAGTGTTGATTATTTCATTATATTACAGTTTTTCTCAATCAATTTGACACATTTCTCCAAACTCAGGTCACTGTTCTCAAAACAGTTAACACAGTAATCTGAACACTTTCTAATTGGTTTAAACAGGTTGCAAATTTCATTTCATGCAAATTTTAAATCACGTGCATCATTTTCTCAAAATGCTGTGCACAAAATTCCCAAATGTTTTCACAGTAGTTCATTCAGCCAATCAAAACTTTAATATATCAGGTGAAAACAATTGCAGCTCTTTTTATTGGTTTTACAAAAATCACAATCATTTGTGCACCATTTTCCCCAAACACAACAAACAAAACGTTATTTGTTAAAATCTCAGTTGTACTTGGAATGTTCTCAATTAGCCCCAAATAAATATCTGCCGAGTTATTAATACACACAACACAGGAAATGCACATTTCCTAATTGTTTACATGGCTATCTCAATTACAAAAACTATAAAAGGGAAAAGAAAAACAATAACAAAAGAAGAAGAATTGGAAAAGGAAGAGATGTAAGAGAGAGGTTTTGGAGGGGATAGAGGAAGGGTAATACTGAGAGGGAGAGGAACAGGATGAGAAAGAGATGAGGGAAAAGGAATAGATGGTTTAGGAAGAGGAGATGGAGCAAGAAGAGTTGAGGATGTAGGAAGACGAGAAGAGGCCGGAGTAGAGGGAGAAGATATGGTAGAGTGGAAGGCAATGGTATTAGTGGAAAGAGCAAGAGAAGAACATATAAAAAGACATGGACAGAGGGAAAGAGCAAGGTGTAAGAGGGAGGAGAGTTAGAAGAAAAGGGTACAGACAAGTTTCAAATGAAATCAGAGCCAACCTAATTGCCCATGTCATAAATTATGGTTTTTCCTTGAGAGAAGCTGGACAGAGAGTTCATCCCAATAAAAACATTGTGCCACAGTCAATGTCCTGGACGACAAGTGCTCCAATCCACTGATAGTGTGGCACACAATGCTGTCTTGGGGTCGCAAAACACAGAAAGGCTTCTAAATTGTTTAAACTCCCTCAATGAAATCAACTTTCCACAGGGTGATCAGGAGCAAACTGAGCGAAATTGTGTAGTTGTGGGACAATTTCCACTTTCAGCTCCAGTACAAGAGTGGTTTGAGCATCATTTCACGATGGTGTTCCTTCCAGCATATTCTTCTCTTGGAGATGGAAAGCATATGATCAAAACCAACCAAGTAAGTCTTCTTCAAGTCAATGAATGCATGTGTGTCACCGGATCCATAAAGTCCTGTAAGTCCTATAAGTTGTGAGGTGGAGCCTCCATGGATCGGACTTGTTTGTTCAGCACATGTGGTGTGGTGACTATAGCACTCAGGCCCCACTGACGACACCACATGCAGCGTCTTCAGCTAGAGAAAGGGCTTAAATATTGAGATGTTCCATTCCCCCTTTACCTTTAATAAAAATATCAGAGCGTTAAACTAAATCTACTAAACCCCAAATGAGAAAGAGAGAGAGGCGTACTAACTTGGGTTGAACAAACACCAGACGCAAAGCTGTATTGTTACTCACAACAGGTGCATTGCTCAGTCTACTGACCAGCAGTCACACCTGCTAACATCTGTTACTATGAATAATACAAAAAAATCCCTCCACCACAAGTGATCAAGAAATTTAATGCAGATACCAAACATACCTGCGAGTGAACTGACCCACAAACTTGCCACCTATGCCACCAGCTCCGCTATAATTAAACTATAAATATTTCATATTAGCCTCAATGTAACGATAGGGAGACTCAGGCACAGATCCAATTACAAAGCTTTTATTTACAGTGTTGAGCGTGGTCGTACAGGCAGGGTCTAAGCAGGGGCAAACAGGAACAGCAAGGGCTAAGCAGAATCGTAGTCAGATAACAGGCAGTAGTCAAAAGGCAGGCAGCGATCAATCACAGAATAGTAGAACCAGACGGGGATCAGTAACGGGAACCGAAACAGACAGAGAGACAGGAGAAACGCTTGGAAGTGTAAACAAGACCTAGCGGTGAGGTGATGTGTGTATGAGTCTTTTATAGTCCGTGTAATGAGCTGCAGCTGGGTGTGGTGATTAACGAGGAGAGAACATGTGACTGGCAGAGAGGATCGTGGGAGATGTAGTCCAGGGCATGACAGGGGCAGATGGTGATCGTGACACTCAAGCTGAACACATCATTACACCGTCAGCAGAGTCTCAACATACCTGAACACAAACTAAAACAGAACGGAAATGCCAGGGAGAGGAGAACCCAGAATCAGCAGTCGTACAGACTAACCAAAATAAGAGTCCTTAAATAGTACGGCCGCTTCTACCTCATCGGACTGCCCAAAACCAAACCCCAAACAGGCCAATAATTTATTCTGCCACATATGGATCTCAACCTGAGCTCGAACGAGTCTCTGTTACATTATAATTACATCAGTGGGGAGTCAACATTTTTAGAGCAAAAGCTAAAAAGACCTCAGGCTTCACAACCGACACTCATAAAACTCAGACATTGTGCTTTTATGTGCATTTCAGCTTTCCATAATTCATGCATATTACATTTGCAAACAATATCCCAACCTCATCAGTTTTTTTTAAGTTATCAGGTTAAGTTATCTGAGAACTGAGAGAAAAAAACAACAGTGTGCTAAACTTTTAAAGCTTTGAATTGAGCACAGCTGTATATTCTGCTTTAATTTTACACTTTTGTCTGAAACATTCAGTACTTTTTTTTACATCAAACTCTGACCAAAAGCTTCTGATCATTTCTTTCATTGTCAACTGCAGAACAAAACACTGTGCTGTAATTTAAACATTCATCAGACTTCATGCCAACAGTCAAAAGTCTGATTCACAAAACTGACTAAAATATAAGGAAAAGGAGCATCACTGAAGACTAACAAAAAACACCAAACATGCAAACTTAATGCCAAAGACAAGGTGATAAAACATTCAGCTCATTTATATTCTCTGCTGTTGTTGGTCAAGCAGTGAGATGATTGACAGCAGCGTATTCACTGTAATCCTGATTATTCCTGATACTGACACTGTCAGGGCAGTCAGATTTCTTGTGGAAATTCACCACTGCATAATTCAGATCCTCAGCAGATGTGATGCAGCACTGAGAGTCACCAGTGGCTTTCTGAACTGTAGCGTAAACGCAGTTAGAATCAGAGGGGTTTGTGGGTAATTTGGCAGTGGAATAAACAGTGTCAGAAGAATCAGAGGGGTTTGTGGGTAATTGTTTGTGAGCGTCTTTAATCTCGTCATAATCACATCCAGTGTGAGAAACCTGAGGAGAGACAGAGAAATTATTTACAGCTCTGAAGATCATCAGGATGGAAGGCATTAGACATTAATATCATTTTATACAGTAACTGGACTCACCACTTCATGTTTTCCTGGTCCAGTCTGAGATGACGAATCACCACCTGCCAAAAACAAGCATCCTAAATTAATTACATTATATCACAATTCAACACTGATGTCTATTGTAAATTCTTTCACACAATCATCAAATGTCTGTATTTTGCTCATGTCTCATTTCAGCCTATAGGTGGTGACAGAAAGTGGGAAAACAGATCAAGAAATCTGTTTTAATCTCAGTATAAATGGTGAATTTCTGCATCTAAAGAAGTTAAGAATGAGTTTTACCTTGAGACTGACGCTTCTTACAGAAAAACAGTAATAAGAGTCCAGCTATGATCAGAACCAGAAGAACCAGAACCAGAGGGATGATCAGAGAAGAGCCTGAAAACACAGGAGAAATAATGTTAGAATCTGATCACTTTGAGCTACATATCAGATCAGATCATTGGTTGGATGTTTGGAATAGGATTGGCCAGACCATTATACTGGATTTCAGGGTTTCCAGGTCTGCGTAACAAAACTAGCACAATGACCAGTCAAAACTAGCCCAAAAAGTAGCCCAAATGACCATATACCAAATATCAAAACTCAAAATATGTCATTCCCATACCTAAAATACATACTTTACAGTATGTGTACAGTACAGTGTTATGCAAATTGAAAACCACTATATTGTAGTGATTTTAAACACAACTCAGTGGCGCTCCTTTACAAAACTTACCATCTAGCAGTTTTTTTTTTTTTATTGAAACTTTTGACATTTACAGGGTTTAAACATAGCAAACACATCTGAGCTATTACAATTTAAACAGGTTGCCATTCATTTGAATTCTCTTCAAAATATACATTTAAAATGTTACTGTTACAGATCCCTTGTTCCCCTGGACTCCATTTCCCATGATTTCTTCACCTGCACTCACTTCCCTCGTCAGCTCCTCATCATCACTCATCACCTGCACCTGGACTTGATTATCATCACTCCCTTTATATGGCACTCACTCCCTTCACTCCTTGTCCGTTCTCTGTTGTGTTATGCTTGCGTTTGGTGTTTCCTGCCTTTTGTTTATTAAAGTATTGGATGTTATTGTGGAAATCCGTATCTGCCTCATCTCTACACCAGCAACCGTAACAGAAGAACGGACCTTTAAACCGACCGGATTTTCCACAGAACAACATGGAGACTTTCCCCAGCTCCCTGGCTCCTACTCCTCCATTGCCTCCCACAACTCTGTCAGCTGGCGATCGGCTCATCGGGCTCCTACAGGTGGGTCGTTCGCTGGAGAGGTATGTGGAGGAGTTCGTTGAGCTTGCTTTCTTGTCTGACTGGCCTGAAGCATGTTTGATCTCCCTGTTTCTGGATGGACTGGATGACGATACTATCCGTTTTGATGAACCTGATTATCGTTTCTCCTTAAGCGAAACTATCAATTTAATTTTGTGTTTAAATGGCTCCAAATTCCTAGTTGAAAGGGTTCAGGATAAGTGTTTGTCTCCAGTCCGTCCGGAAACCCGGTTGGCCAGGCCAGTTAGTCAACCTCCGTCTTCCTCCGCATACCCCTCCAGCGAACTTCCTGCCTGTACTATGCTGGACCCTCACTCCTCGGCTAAGTCCAGAAGGCGGAGGAAGAAAAAAGCCCCAGCCTGTCACAAACCTGCCGCTCTAGCCCTCTCTGAGCAGACCTCAGCCTCATACGAGCCGCCAAGTGAGGTGGCCTGGCTTATAGACTTTTGGTCCGAGCCAAGTTCTCCAGTCTCCGCCGAGCCCTCTGCTCCAGCCGCCGCCGAGCCAGCCGCTCCAGCCGCCGCCGAGCCCGCTTCTATTACGAACTTTGTTATGAAATTCTCCAGTCCAAAGACTGTTTTCCCTCCCTGCCTCCCTCTCCCGCCTCCTTCCATTTGTGTCTATACTGCACCTCCACCTCATGCCCCCTCTCCCAGATCTCCACCTCGGACCTCTGGGCGATTACCTACACCCTGGCTCCAACCTCCCTCGACTCCACCATGGTCCATCAGTCCACCAGTCTCACCAGTCTCCATCCTGCCCCCGTTCACACCTTGGTCACTCGTCAGCCTGCCCTCACTTCTGGACTACACTCCTCCGTCTCCGCTCCGTCCCTCCGTTCCAGTTGGCTTCCTCACTCCCCCTGGTGTTCACTTTGTTGTATGTCGTCTGTCTTCAACTGCGGCCTTCTGGAGCCCTGGCTGCGCTTCGGTCGGCGGAGCCGTCGGTTTCGCCATCTCCCGCCGGTCCTTCAGCGCTGCCTGGGCTCAACGGCTCTAGGGCTTCGGTTCCTGACCCGCCATGGCTGCCTTCGGCCCCTGACCCTCCATGGCTGCCTTCGGCCCCTGACCCTCCATGGCTGCCTTCGGCCCCTGACCCTCCATGGCTGCCTTCGGCCCCTGACCCTCCATGGCTGCCTTCGGCCCCTGACCCTCCATGGCTGCCTTCGGCCCCTGACCCTCCATGGCTGCCTTCGGCCCCTGACCCGCCATGGCTTTTGAAACCGCCCTGGAGACCTCCACTCCAGTCTGCTCCTCCCCCTGCACCGGCTTGAGGTCTCCAGGGCGCCCGGTTGTTTCATCTACGGCGCGAGGACGCGCCTACCGGGAGGGGGAGGTACTGTTACAGATCCCTTGTTCCCCTGGACTCCATTTCCCATGATCCTCCTGTTTCTTCACCTGCACTCACTTCCCTCGTCAGCTCCTCATCATCACTAATCACCTGCACCTGGACTTGATTATCATCACTCCCTTTATATGGCACTCACTCCCTTCACTCCTTGTCCGTTCTCTGTGTTATGCTTGCGTTTGGTGTTTCCTGCCTTTTGTTTATTAAAGTATTGGATGTTATTGTGGAAATCCGTATCTGCCTCATCTCTACACCAGCAACCATAACAGTTACTAAATATGCATTATTACAGAAAAAAAAAAGTTAAATAAATTTAACATAAAATAAGAATAAATAAAATTGTATCACTGTTACATTACTATTCAGTCTTTCCATGCCAAGTTCCTTATTCCCAGCGCTAATAGATGTCTCTCTCCAGCTCCAAGATAAGTAAAAAAGGGGTCCCATACTTTATGGAATTTAAAAGGTTTGTCTTTTAATGCTGTTGAAAAAGCTTCATATGGAATAAGACCTTTGATTGTGTTAATCCATTGTGCTATTGACGGGACTTGGTCTGTTATCCAGCATACAAGTATGCATTTGCGGGCACAGTGGAGTAAAATTTGAAGAAGATGGGTCCCTTGAAATCTGGAAGGGAGTTCCTGGTTCATGCCAAGCAAACAAGTCTTTGGTCCTATTTCTAATAAGCAGTGAAAAATTTTCTCAAGTTCTTTTACGACGCCCATCCAGAATTGTTGTATTTTCGAGCAGCTCCAAAAACAGTGGATAAGAGTTCCTTCTAGAATTTTACATTTATTGCAGAGGTTGGAGAGTTTTTGATTCACTTTATGTCTTTGGGCAGGAGTAACATGCAGACGATGAACGATTTTATACTGCATTTCCGAGGCAGAGTTGCTGGTAAGATAGGAAGGCATCTCACATATGGCTTCCCAATCAGTCATCTGAATTTCTTCTCCAAAGTCCTTTTCCCATAACACCCTAGTTTTATCTGAGCTATCTGTATTGGCCCTTATCAAAATATTATAGAAGATTTTGGATACAGATCGAGGTGAAGTAATTTTATTCAACTGTTCCTCTATTGGGGAAACGCAGAATCCACTTAAACAAACTCTAAGATTTTTTGTTATAAAGCTGCGGATCTGATGGTATACCAAGAAGAACTTCTTATTGAGTTCAAATTTTGCAGTGAATTGTTCAAAGGTCATTAACTGTTTATTCTCTACCAGATCACCTATAACATGTATTCCTTTGTCTCTCAAATGTATTAAGCCATCATTCATCCCCGGGAGGAAATCTGGATTGTTATGTAAGGGTGTGAGAAGTGAAAGGTAGGAGTCAAGCCCTTCTATTTTGCGGACTAATCTCCATATTTTAGTCATATTCTTAAGAATAAAATTATCTTTAGTTAGAATTCGCAGTTTTTTGGGTGAAAGATATAGTAAGTTCCGTAGAGGAACTGGCCCGAGAGATATGGCTTCTGTGCTAATCCAAGTTGAGTTTGAATCATTTAAGTGCCATTCCAGTATAAAACGAAGATGGGCAGAAAGCTGGTATAGTTTAATGTCCGGGGCTGCTAGGCCTCCACATCTGCTCGATAGTGTTAGAAGGCTATATCTTAGTCTAGGTCTTTTTTTTCGCCAGATAAAGGAAATAATGAAGCCACGTAACCGTTTTAGTGCTTTGTTAGGAATAATAACTGGTAGCATTTGAAATGGGTATAGAAGGCGAGGTAGAATATTAATTAACAAGGTGGACACGGCCTAATAGGGATAAGGAAAGATTACACCATCTATCTAGGTCTGATCTAATTTTCTTAACCCTCTGGAGTCTGAGGCTGATTTGGGGCTTGGAGAAGTTTTGACATGCCCTGACATTTGTGCTTTTTTCAGTTGTTCATAAACATATAAATGACAAAAGTGTCATTACACTGTATTCAGCACAAACTAGGCTACAATAATATGTGAGGAACATGTATGTACATGTTTGTCTTTTTGAAGGAATAACATTTATGCGTGGTTATTGAAAAAACAAAAAACTTAAGTCACTGAAATAAGGCCAAAAAAAGTATAGTAAATCTGTGTTCACAAGACTTTTGGGTATTGGAGGTTGTAGACTAGAGTTTTTGCTTAAAAATTATGTAAAAATTAGGCTGCCTACTCCTTCATATAAAACAATATATTGATTTAGTTTTTGTAAGACACTTTTTGCCAAGAAACACAGTATGCGAGGAGGCGTGAATCACCACTGAAAATGGGCCATTCTCACCTGAGAAGACAAAAGAATTGGATAGTAATGAGCTGAAATGACTTGCATATTAATGAGGCATTTCAGTCAGGTAGGCTGTGAAAAAAACCTTCTGTGATGTCTCAAGCTCATTATGATATATGAAACATACAGAAAAATATTATTACAATATAAAGTAATGGTTTTATATTATACTTTAAAATATAATGTATTTCTGATGCAAAGAGTCTGAATATAGGCTTTTAGTTTAAAAGCATGCACATTTGGAGAAATATTGGATTCTCATGTGCTTATGTCAATTTTCTATACAGAGGAGTTATATTTATTTAATATTTATTTAATATTCACTGTCATTACTATGAGCGCTGGTGTTTTCAATTCATCCTTGAAGTCGGAGGGCGCTCTGTGCATTTTTAGTCCATAAATTCATCTAAAAGAAGAAGAGGCTATTCCATGAATGGAGTTTTCAATACATACTGCAGCCGGAGGGCGCTAAAGAAACAAAAACTCATCTAAAATTCATCTATAGAAGAAAAGTAAACAGGAACTAACTGCATGTCTTCTAGAGATCGCTAACCATGACTTTTACATCCAGATAAACACTTTTCAAGACAATAAATACACGATTGAGATGATGAATGCATGTATTGCCTCTGAATTTGCGTCTGAATAGCGCTCGCTCCGTGGGTGTGGCCGCATTAGCGGATAATGAGCTGAAACACGGATTTCTGACATGGCTCTCTTTTCATACTGATTACATAAACACAGAAGGTTTGTTTTCGATTTGACTTACATGATTTAAAACCTGACATCTTAACGTTTTTTTAGACATAAGTTTAATTTTTCTGTGATTAGTATTCACTAAGTTACAGTTCATTTTCTGAGAACTATCAGATTGGACTTCGTTCAGAGGGAGAGGAGAGATCACGCATCATGTTAGTTTTCTTTATTTTACAAAAAGCACAACATTTTGTTTTTACTTTGAGTGTATATAAATAAAAGAAGATATTCTATAGTTTCAATTGATATATTACTTATGTCTCTATGACAAAAAATGAGTATTTTAAGTCTGTTTTGCTGCAATGTGAAAAAAAACCTGCAAAACGCGCCGGCGCGTTTTCAGACCTCAGAGTGTTAAAAATAGGAGCAAAATTGGTTTTATATAGATTTTCCAAATTTGGCGTAATCTTTATACCTGTTGGGAATGGGACACTCAGGCAGGGGATCCAAATGCAGCGTTTATTGAATGCAAATGTGGTTGTACAGGCAGGGTAAATCAGGAGCAAACAGGTACAGCAGAGAGTAGACAGAATCGTAATCCAGGTACAGGCAGAGGTTGGGACTGGCAGATATCACTCACAGGTCGGTACACAAAGCAAGGGTCTGGACAGGCAGCAATGGGTCAATAAACAGGGAACAGGCAGGAACGGAAACAAGGAACAGGCAGACAGGGAATACAGGAAAACGCTCAGAATTGCAACAACAGTTAAACAAGACTTCGCGACTAGATGGTGTGAGTGAGAGTCCTTTTATAGTCCAGGTAACAAGCTGCAGCTGGGTGTGGTGATTAGTGAGGAGTGTGTGCATGGCTGTATGTGGCGACAGGTGATTGGTGTAGAGTGAACATGTGACTGACAGGGAGAATTGTGGGAAGTGTAGTCCAGGGAGTGACAGGAACAGACGGTGATCATTACATAACGCCCCGGAAGGCGCGTCCTCGTGGCGTAGATGACACCAATAGGAAGGGGGGGTGGGTGCATTGGAGCTCTAGTAGCGGACAGGAACGGAGTCTCCAATGCAGGTTCCAGGGCCGCCATGGCAGGTCAGGTGCTACGGGCAGCCATGGCGGGTCAGGTGCCACGGGCAGCCATGGCGGGTCAGGTGCTACGGGCAGCCATAGCGGGTCAGGTGCCATGGGCAGCCATGGTGAGTCCGGAATGTCAGAAGGCCACGGGGGATCAGGTGGCTTGGGTAACCTCGGCAGGTCAGGTGACTTGAGCAACCACGGTAGGTCAGGCGGGTCAGGTGGTTTGGGTAACCACGGCAGGTCAGGTGGTTTGGGTAACCACGGCAGGTCAGGTGGTTTGGGTAACCCCGGCAGGTCAGGTGGTTTGGGTAACCACGGTAGGTCAGGTGGTTTGGGTAACCACGGTAGGTCAGGTGGTTTGGGTAACCACGGCAGGTCAGGTGGCTCAGGCAGCCACGGCAGAACGGGGTCTATAGGTGACCCCAGCGGGTCAGAGTCCATTAAAGGCCATAACAGTTCAGAGGCCCTTAACGGCCATGGTTGAGCAGGGTCCCCACCCACAAGCTCCCCACCCTCAGGTACATTGCCCCCCCCCCAAAAAGTTCTTGGGGATTTCAGCGGGGCCCGTCGCAGGTTCATGGGCAAGGAGTTCGGGTGGCGCCGGCAGGGCCAGGCGTGTGGGTGAAGCCGGCAGGGCAAGACGCCTGAGTGGCACTGGAAGCGCAAGGAGTTTGAGCGGCGCTGGCAGGGCTAGAAGCTTGGATGGTGTCGGCAGGGCCAGGAGCTCGGGTGGTGCTGGCAGGGCAAGGAGTTCAGGTGGTGCTGGCAAGGCAAGGAATTCAGGTGGCGCCGGCAGAGCGAGAAGTGCAGGTGGCGCCGGCAGGGCAAGAAGCGCAGGTGGCGCTGGCAGGGCAAGAAGCGCAGGTGGTGCCGGCAGAGCAAGAAGCGCAGGTGGTGTAGGAGACATCTCTGGAGTGGTCTCCAGACCCCCAGCGGTCTCTTGAAAGGCTTCTGAGCCTAGCTGAGTGGAAGAAGCCTTCTTCCTCCTCCTCCTCCTCTTCCGAGGGTGAGGCGACGACTCACCGGTTGGAGCGGGTTCAGGAGCAGACTCACTGACTGACATGGGTTCTGGAGCGGACTCAATGGCTGGATCGCCCCCTACATCCTTAAGCAACGAAGGGGCGGCCATCTTGCCCGTGGGCACTGGCAAAGTACCCATCTTGTCCATCGCGTCCAGGGCGCTTGAGTGTATTGCAACCGGCAAATTTGAGTGCGTAGCATCTGGCAGGCTTGAGATCGAAGCGGCCGGCGGGCTTGAGAGCGAAACGGCCACCGGGCTTGAGGGCGAAACGGCCACCGGGCTTGAGAGCGTAGCGGCCGGTTGGCTTGAGAGCGAAGCGACCGCCGGGCTTGAGTGCGAAGCGACCGCCGGGCTTGAGTGCGAAGCGGCCGGCTGACTTGAGTGCGAAGCGACCGCCGGGCTTGAGTGCGAAGCGGCCGGCTGACTTGAGTGCGAAGCGGCCGGCTAACTTGAGATCGAAGCGGCCGGCGGAGGCTTAGGAATGCCAGCCGCTCGTGCTGAAATCAGCGGTGGATCAGTCACACTGGAACGCAACCCTCTCCGCTCCCGGACTGATCTAGAGACGTGACGTGACTCTGGGCGATCAGCGGCGACGTGACTTTGCTCTGGGAGATCAGCGGCGACGTGACGTTGCTCTGGGCGATCAGCGAAGGCGTGACGTTGCTCTGGGCGATCAGCGAAGGCGTGACGTTGCTCTGGGCGATCAGCGAAGGCGTGACGTTGCTCTGGGCGATCAGCGAAGACATGATGGGGCGTTGTAGTATCCGCCATTTTATGTGCGCAGTCTGTAGCGGCCACCATTATGTGGTTCAGCGTGGTGTTGCGTTCCTCCGCGACCCCCACAGTAAAAGTTGAACCAACTGTGAGCAGGGCAAAGTCCAAGAACTCCACGAACGACCCTCGTGGTCCATTGGTGAGTACATAGTCCTTAAGTGGTTAATTTAATCCGTAAATAAAAAAGTCAATGAGGGCGTAGTCTGGCAGATCAGACAGGTGAGCAATCTCCAGGAACTTTTGAATATGAGCCTCGAGGGTACAGCTACCTTGATGTAGGTTGATGAGGCACCATGCTGGGTCCATGCTGAGACTGGAAACGCTCGTGGAAGCTGCTGGATCGTAGATGGCGAAGTCTTCTGTTGTGAATGGGACACTCAGGCAGGGGATCCAAATGCAGCGTTTATTGAATGCAAACGTGGTTGTACAGGCAGGGTAAATCAGGAGCAAACAGGTACAGCAGAGAGTAGACAGAATCGTAATCCAGGTACAGGCAGAGGTCGGGACTGGCAGATATCACTCACAGGTCGGTACACAAAGCAAGGGTCTGGACAGGCAGCAATGGGTCAATAAACAGGGAACAGGCAGGAACGGAAACAGGGAACAGGCAGACAGGGAATACAGGAAAACGCTCAGAATTGCAACAACAGTTAAACAAGACTTCGCGACTAGATGGTGTGAGTGAGAGTCCTTTTATAGTCCAGGTAACAAGCTGCAGCTGGGTGTGGTGATTAGTGAGGAGTGTGTGCATGGCTGTATGTGGCGACAGGAGTAGTAATATGATGCACCTTGTGTCAAAATGATTTATGGCCCCTTTGATTGATGACTTGACAGGTGTGACCTTTTGCCCTTCCATTTCCGGACTGTGTTTATGACAGGAAGTGTGACCTTATGCCCTTCCGTTTCCGGACTGTGTTTATGACAGGAAGTGTGACCATCTGTTTCTGGATTGTGTTTATGAGCGTCATATGTTTTTATGTTCAGGAAGTGGAATGGTGTTGGGGGTGTTTATACAGGTGGTGGGCAATCTGTCGATTGTATTGGATGTGAAATGGTGTGGGAATGTTTATAACAGGCGGGGCAATTTGATGATTGAACGTATGATCTTTGACACGATGATATCCGCATTCCGGCACATGTCTGTAAATGAAACAATACAAACAAGATTAATAAATTAGAAGCGCTGTTGTTTCTATGAAACGGTATTAAAGAAAGCATATGAAATAGTGTTGATATGAAATTAGATGAAATAAACTGAAATTATTATTATTATTAAACCTTTATTTAACCAGGGAATAAAACTCTTGAGATTTAAAATATCTTTTACAAGAGGGCCAAGACAGACAGCACATTTAATTGAACATATAGCAAAATACAATAATTCACAGAAATACACAAAATCACTCAAAAACAATCAGATGACACAGAAGCCAGATCCTTTAAAATACCCTTAAAATCATTTAGTGATACAAACTCTTTTAAACGTAAAAGAAATAGAAATTATATGAAAGCTTTGAGAAGTTTTCCAGCTTAATAAAGTACTGATGTTAAATAATGCAGTTGAAATATCTATTTTATGAATTAAGATAAAAGAATATTTTTGATGCTTTAAGAGATTTTTAACTTTAAGAAAAGTATGATGATAAATGAAACATATAAAAAGGGTTTATATGAAACAGTATTAAAACATATGAAATAGTGTTTATATGAAATAAGATGAAATAAACTGAAATTATTATTATTAAACCTTTGTTTAACCAGGAAATAGAACTCTTGAGATTTAAAATCTCTTTTACAAGAGGGCCAAGAGGCAGTACATTTAGTTGAACATATAGCAAATACAATAATTTACAGAAATACATAAAATGCACTCAAAAACAATTACAATCAAATGACTCAGAAACTAGATCCTTTAAAATACCCTTAAAATCATTTAGTGATACCAACTCTTTTAAATGTAAAATAAATAGAAATTATTTGAAAAAATATATGTATTTTGAAAGCTTTAAGAAGTTTGTTTTCCACCTTAAAAAAGTACTGATGTTAAATAACGCAGTTGAAATTTTATGAATTAAGATAAAATAATATTTTTGAAGCTTTAAGATATTTTTAACTTTAAGAAAAGTATGATGATAAATGAAACATATGAAAGGGTTTATATGAAACCGTATTAAATAGTACTGGTGTTAAGTAACACAGTTGAAATAGTAATTTTATGTAATAAGCTGAAATAGTATTTTTAAGGCAACTTACTAGTTGAGTTGAGATGCATGCAGTCCATTTGCTAAACTGAAAATGAGTTTGTTTCCCGTATTGCTGTGGGCTGGTCCAACTCTGTCTGCGGATGTGATTGGTTTGCAATGTGTCAAACTATTAAAAGTGAGTTAGGGTGGATATAACACCTCCTATGGTTTATTATCGAGGGATGAAAGCTAAATCTTCCTTCCTTCCTTCCTTCCTTCCTTCCTTCCTTCCTGGCTCCCCTGACACTGACAACCTGGGAGACACCCCCAAAAAATGGCACCTCATTTCTGACGCCTACTGAAGATATTCCATTTGTTTTATTTTGTTTTTATTAAGACTTTTACTCTCTTTTTCTATTGCATTGCATATTTGTAGTTTACATGACAGAGATCTTACCAAACATTTTAATCTTACAGTTTTTAAATTGTTTACACACTAAAAGTGTTACTCTAGGCCTGCTCAATGAATCTTGTCAATACCTTCTCTCTATGTTGCAAGTAACAAAAATAAGATTCTAATGAAGAAACAGTCAGATCAAACCATAAGAGATATTGTGGTTATGTCCAGACATGTAGGGGTTTCCATGTTTCCACATTTCAAGTAATAAATAGTTAAAATAAACAAATATATTTTATAAGCTGTTTCGCTCATGGGACAAATTTCGCTCAGTTAGCACAAACACACACAATTGGTTCTATATAAAGGAATTTCTCTCTAGTTTAAATTAAATGAATATAAATAAAATATATAAGACAATGAATAATAACAAATATGTTACTAACATTTATTTAAACCTTTATAGTTATAGTTTTAGCTAAATGAAAATAAATACCATAACTTTAAAATGTTAGATCAAAAAGTTCATTCAAAAAACATACACTTCTTTTAAACGATTATAAATAGTATTTATGATTGTATATAACACTCCCTACAATAAACGTGCTACTAAAACAATGTTAAACATTTATTTATAGTTTTTAGTTAAATAAAAGTATAAAAGATCTTATATTTGAAGAAGTAACTCCTTAGGCTATATGATGTACATTTATTGAATGCAATAAGTTGAAACATAAACTCTCTCTCACCCTATCTCTCTAACCACTTCTCACACCAAGGTGTGGAATGTGAGACAGTCACAGCAGTGGGGCAGGGAACAATCTGTGGATACTTCCACATGTGGGGATTCCATGTTTTATGGGGGGTTTTCCATAGACATGATTTTTGTAGTGTAACTGTATATTTTAGCCCATACACAAACACACGACCCTCACAGAAAACTTTCTGCATTTTTACATTTAAGTAATAAATAAATAAATATATTTTAAAAGCTGTTTTCTTATGGGACAAATTTTGCTCAGGGGTAAAAATGGGTGGTATTACTATACTTTTGGCCGCATTTTGTCCACACAATTAAAAGCAATTCATCTCTATTTTAAATGAAATGATTATAAAAAAATATATATAAGACAATGAATAATAACAAATATGGTACTAACATTTATTTAAACCATTTTAGTTATAGTTTTACCTAAATTAAATGTGTGTGTATATATATATATATATATATATATATATATACATATTTTATATATATATATATATATATATATATATAAAAATACATATAAATATGAAAACAACTTACATTTTCAGAGAGCTGACAAAGTAGTCCTTTATGCAAAGATAAAAAATAAAATAAAATAAAATAAAATAAAAGTGAAATAAATAGTTGTATCATAAACAAGACACTCCCAGATCCTCCCATGCAGGTATAAACTCCAGTGTGAAATGATGCTTCAGACCCTCACATGGACGGGTGGAGTCAGACTACATGAGCCTCTGTGTCACAGCATATGTTAAGACTGCCAACTCCTTTCCAGTGAATGTTTTTGTACTAAATTTATTTCAAAGCACAATCTTCAAAGTTCAAAAATGATCTTTTAATTTTAAAAGGTTGTTTAAATCCAGTCTTTAATAATTTAATATTTAATAATAAATTTAATAATCTTTTTATCTTTCTGGAAGTCTGCTGTATAAAGATAACATCTTACGAACGATGGTAGAAACGATTTGCTTAAATTTTACCTAAAGTATTATTTTTATTTTTATTAATCAAGAACTGTAAAATGTTGAAATCAAAAACCTGTACTTAGGTGTCTTAGATCTTATTTCTCAAAGATTGAAACAGTATTTTCGTCCATGCAACACACAAAGTTTTTGAAAAATCTGTATGTTTTTAAGATAAACTGCGAATGTTTAATTCGATTTTTAAAAATCCAAATGTGAAGGTGTCTGTGTGTTTGATGCCTCACAACTCTCACGTAACCACGAACGAGGGCTTAACATTGCTCTTGTTTAGCTTAAGTAGAATCTTTAAGAAATTCACACATATTCAAACAGAGACCAGGTGTTCCTCTGTGCTGTTCCCATGAAAAAATTTGTCTTGAGTGAATATTTAATTTTACTCGTCTTAATTCGAAGCATTATATTATTTTAAACTTCAAATAAAAAAGTGGTCATATGTTGTCATACTCTTATGGTGTGCCTGAACTCGGCATCTGACATAAGTGCAATACTAGATCATGGCTACTGCAAAATAAGTTACATTCAAAAATTAACTTTCACTGTTGTTAATTTCACTCAATCCATCCCTGTTCACATTACTAAAAAAACAACAACAACAACAACAACAACAAAAACTACATGCAACTACATGAAGTTAATTTAACAGAGTTGTTTTACTAAAAATGAATATTGTCAGGTTTACTTAATAAGTGTTTGTTCAGTCAACTTAACATTGCTGAGTGAAACACACAAATTAATGTAGACATAACTAACTGGGCAGTGGATCCGTAGTTCCCGGCATGCTTTGCAAGGGTCTGCATTAGGAGAGAAAATTTTCCGTTTTTCAGTAAAAGGAAATATGTTGGTTGTTTATGATAGTGTTTAATGTGCAGTTATGTTGGACATTTAGAGAAGTTTCTGTAATGTTTTTGAATTTTGTGGTTACCATTATGCAGAAGAGTGTCGGCTGTGTTTAGGCTGTGTGCACTTGTATATGCATGTTTAGGATGGAATTCTTGCTCGCAGTTCAAACGAGTTTGATCAATAAGTTAATTTTGAGTGCATTTTGTATAACAAATAGGTAACTCAATAAGGTAAATTAAGTCAATAAATGTATTCACCATACATAATAAACATGACATAACAATAAACTGCACATATATATTATGTAACTGACAAATTCAAATGATTTGTATTTACGTTCTATCAGCTTTAAATTGTTATTTGTACAAATTACTCAATATAGTTGCAACACTTTTTATTTTTATTTATTTATTTATTTTATTTTTGTAAGTAAAACCAGCAGTTCAGTTTTTGAATGTGGTCTTTATCAGTGTGGAAACATACCCTTTACTGAAAATATACAAAGATGTATAATATCGGTTATCTACTCAAAAATAGATGTAGAATTTTAAAAATGTTGATGCGACAGTTTGTCTGTTGGCCGCAGTGATGACTCTAGCAGGAAGAATGCCCTTTGACACCCAATGCTTTTGCAGGGTGTTAAACACCCTACAAGATAGTCATTAATTTCAGTTGTTTATTTATTTATTTTTCAACTGAGTGAATTCACACATGTGAGGTCTTTCAGAAGAGTTCCTGAGAGAAAATTTAATTGTGCTTAAAAACCAAACATTAGGCCAAATCACTACCTGGCATGTTCGCATTAGACCCTGATGTACTGCGATAGAATATATATATACTGTTAAATACTAGTGTATGATGTCTGTTAAATATGTTTATTTGTGTTTAAAAACCTTACATTTAAAATTACATTTTAAGGTGACGCAGGTCACACAAAGCCATCTGATTTTACTTTTCTTATTTCTACAAAGTTTCAATTCCTAGTAAATATTAATTAAACATATGATAAAACAAGAGAATAATGTTGACAAATATGTTTTTAAAGAAATAGGGATTACCATAGTCCAAACAGTCCCTCACATAATGACACCATTAAGGAAGGTCAACACATCTACTGTCTGTGTGTGTGTGTTTGTGTGTGTGTGTGTGTGTGTGTGTGTGTGTGTGTATGTGTGTGTGTGTGTGTGTGTGTATGAACGGACGTGCTGGCCAGATGAACTGCCGCTGTCCATGAGTAGCTAGTTTTACCCCAATCAAATATTGTATTACACTTTTTCTTTATACCTGTGTTCTGACACAATGTCATTAATTAGTGCTTTTTGTTTTATAAAATGTTCACACTACTTTTATCAGCCTGATAAATATGGAGTTAATACACGATGAAACAAGAGAATTATACTACCAAATTCTTTTGACACAATGTTTTTAAGAATAAAACACAACTAAACCAGATACCACGTCATTTTTCTTTTTGACAAACCCCCATTTCAGATGCAACCGTGAAGTGGAATAGGTCTTATTCTCAAAGTTTTGGAATTGACGCAAACATGCGATACAGGTATCTGGCTAAAACCTCGTACTAAACAAAGAAGGGAATATGCCTCAGCATGTATAATACAATATTTTTACACAAAGTATCATGGTTTCAGACCATTTTTAAAAGGTTTTAGTGCGATGTCTACATTTGGTCTCTTTGTCGTTTTTAGATGAAGACTACTCTTTGAGCATGGTAAAACATGCATAGGCATTAATGAACAAATACAGCATAAGAAATTTGAATGGCAGTCCTTATACATTAGACACCTTATACATTTTTTTTTTTACATATGACTTTTACACAAGTTACAAATTACAAGTCAATGATGTCACGGACACACAATTTGACATGTTTGTCTTAATAACTTGTTCTTCTTTAAGAAAACCAAAATGTTTTAACATATCGTAAATTTCAATAGTTAGCCAGCAAATCCAAGTGAACTGTTTATTACTGAGATAATTTACAGTTATATGTGAAACAAGCTCTGTCACATCAGAGTTGAATTCTAATTGAACATTGTTATTTCCCCCACATGTTTAACAATGCTAGTGTTCTTGGTCACAAAGTTTTCATTGTAGCATACTGGCTCTGAACCCAGACCAAATATTAGCATGTAACAGTTTGCAGACATTTGTGTTTATGTTTCTTTGATTTTGTTTACATCTTTCTGAAACAAACTGTTTTACCACGGTTTCATTTTTAACATCACCATTCTTCTTTCATCTGTAATTGTTATCCTTTATCGTTTTACCCATTCCATTTTGTCCGAAAAACTGTTTCCTAGAATCTGTTGTAATGTTAGTGAACTTTAGGTGTTCTCTGCATCGCTTTGTTCGTAGCATTTGGTTGATTTAATAAAATGACGGTTTAAATCATCGTCTTGGGTCATTTTACATACTATGTTATATTTTGGGTAATAGAATGCAGAGCAAAGATCTTTGAAACATTTTATTTTGAAAAACATTAAAATAAGGCATTATCGATGTGTAGTGTTATAAACAATATGTAGGCCCTACAATGTGTTTAAATTTTACTCGAGACAATTTAATATGACGATGTCAATAAAAGTCTTTAGCTCTTAAAAGCCTTTAGTTTTGAACCATTTTTAATATCTTAACATCTTAACTTAATTCTTAAGTAAATGTTAAAAGTCTGCACAAAAAGAAATTCCATCTTATCTACTTTCTAAATGCATGTCATGGATCTATTGCAACAATTCATAAGTGCTTGTTTTTGTTTTGTTTGTTTTTGACCTCGTAACTTTTTAATCAAAATATCTGGATTAAGTGAAATGAGTGAGTAAACTTCTCTCTGGTGATATATGTAGGACTTTTACATTTTGCTATTTCTGTTGCACAATGTGTTTTGTTAATTTTATATCATTATTTATGACTTCCTGATGGCCACCCCAATACATCCCTCACAACAGGGGGTGAGGGCGGTCCCCAATCGGCTGTCCTGATAAACTCTACAGAGAGCTCACTTATCGCAAGCAACCTGAGTTTCCTAACCATTCTGTGTGCGGGACCTGGTGCTGCAACCTATAGACAACTGTACCAACGTGGACTGCTGTGCTACTGCAAACATCTATTTGAGCAAAATTAGAGGGAATATTGTCTGTTACATGGACCACCATAATCAACATTCCTGTCTGTCTGAGCCTGACGCTTCTTTGACTCACACTTTGGGAGATCAGACCCAAAAACCTGAACTTCAAACCGTGAATGCACAAGGCCTAGGCTTAAGGACTGACTCACAGGAGATTCCAGGAACTATTAGAATCTTTCAGCATAGAATAGGGGACAAAGTTTATACCGTGCACCAAGTTGAGTTCTGAAAAATCCATCTTCAATGCAGAGAATTTCTGAAATGTCTACGCAAAGCTGATGGAGAACGACCAAACCTTGAGTTATGATGCGGCTGTGCACCGACACCCCGCGTGCCAGTGCGCCACAGGCAATGCATGCCCACTAAAAGGGATCTTGGACTGTATGTTTAAAGATTATTTCAGAGGACCGATGGTTCAGCTGATGCACAAGATCATTGATGCTGCATTTGATTCGAATAAGGACTGTGACTATAATTGTAACAGATGTTTGTGTCTCACTACGTTCAAACAATGTTGATGATACCACCATCGGCAACATTGTCGAAACGACAACATTGTCGATCACCTGTAATTTCATGATTACTGTTTATTTTATGTATGTAATGTCATTTCTTCAATGTATATTCAACAACTTTGAAATAAAGTTTGAATCACTTGTTATTTACGACCATGTCTGAGCTCATTAAAAACAGTATTACACAACTTGCAATCCTGATTCTATATGAGTTTAAAAAAATAAAATAAATAAAATAAAATTATCAAAAACAAACAAAACAAAAACAAGCACTTATGAATTGTTGCAATAGATCCATGACATGCATTTAGAAAGTAGATAAGATGGAATTTCTTTTTGTGCAGACTTTTAACATTTACTTAAGAATTAAGTTAAGATGTTAAGATATTAAAAATGGTTCAAAACTAAAGGCTTTTAAGAGCTAAAGACTTTTATTGACATCGTCATATTAAATTGTCTCGAGTAAAATTTAAACACATTGTAGGGCCTACATATTGTTTATAACACTACACATCGATAATGCCTTATTTTAATGTTTTTCAAAATAAAATGTTTCAAAGATCTTTGCTCTGCATTCTATTACCCAAAATATAACATAGTATGTAAAATGACCCAAGACGATGATTTAAACCGTCATTTTATTAAATCAACCAAATGCTACGAACAAAGCGATGCAGAGAACACCTAAAGTTCACTAACATTACAACAGATTCTAGGAAACAGTTTTTCGGACAAAATGGAATGGGTAAAACGATAAAGGATAACAATTACAGATGAAAGAAGAATGGTGATGTTAAAAATGAAACCGTGGTAAAACAGTTTGTTTCAGAAAGATGTAAACAAAATCAAAGAAACATAAACACAAATGTCTGCAAACTGTTACATGCTAATATTTGGTCTGGGTTCAGAGCCAGTATGCTACAATGAAAACTTTGTGACCAAGAACACTAGCATTGTTAAACATGTGGGGGAAATAACAATGTTCAATTAGAATTCAACTCTGATGTGACAGAGCTTGTTTCACATATAACTGTAAATTATCTCAGTAATAAACAGTTCACTTGGATTTGCTGGCTAACTATTGAAATTTACGATATGTTAAAACATTTTGGTTTTCTTAAAGAAGAACAAGTTATTAAGACAAACATGTCAAATTGTGTGTCCGTGACATCATTGACTTGTAATTTGTAACTTGTGTAAAAGTCATATGTAAAAAAAAAAATGTATAAGGTGTCTAATGTATAAGGACTGCCATTCAAATTTCTTATGCTGTATTTGTTCATTAATGCCTATGCATGTTTTACCATGCTCAAAGAGTAGTCTTCATCTAAAAACGACAAAGAGACCAAATGTAGACATCGCACTAAAACCTTTTAAAAATGGTCTGAAACCATGATACTTTGTGTAAAAATATTGTATTATACATGCTGAGGCATATTCCCTTCTTTGTTTAGTACGAGGTTTTAGCCAGATACCTGTATCGCATGTTTGCGTCAATTCCAAAACTTTGAGAATAAGACCTATTCCACTTCACGGTTGCATCTGAAATGGGGGTTTGTCAAAAAGAAAAATGACGTGGTATCTGGTTTAGTTGTGTTTTATTCTTAAAAACATTGTGTCAAAAGAATTTGGTAGTATAATTCTCTTGTTTCATCGTGTATTAACTCCATATTTATCAGGCTGATAAAAGTAGTGTGAACATTTTATAAAACAAAAAGCACTAATTAATGACATTGTGTCAGAACACAGGTATAAAGAAAAAGTGTAATACAATATTTGATTGGGGTAAAACTAGCTACTCATGGACAGCGGCAGTTCATCTGGCCAGCACGTCCGTTCATACACACACACACACACACACATACACACACACACACACACACACACACACAAACACACACAGACAGTAGATGTGTTGACCTTCCTTAATGGTGTCATTATGTGAGGGACTGTTTGGACTATGGTAATCCCTATTTCTTTAAAAACATATTTGTCAACATTATTCTCTTGTTTTATCATATGTTTAATTAATATTTACTAGGAATTGAAACTTTGTAGAAATAAGAAAAGTAAAATCAGATGGCTTTGTGTGACCTGCGTCACCTTAAAATGTAATTTTAAATGTAAGGTTTTTAAACACAAATAAACATATTTAACAGACATCATACACTAGTATTTAACAGTATATATATATTCTATCGCAGTACATCAGGGTCTAATGCGAACATGCCAGGTAGTGATTTGGCCTAATGTTTGGTTTTTAAGCACAATTAAATTTTCTCTCAGGAACTCTTCTGAAAGACCTCACATGTGTGAATTCACTCAGTTGAAAAATAAATAAATAAACAACTGAAATTAATGACTACCTTGTAGGGTGTTTAACACCCTGCAAAAGCATTGGGTGTCAAAGGGCATTCTTCCTGCTAGAGTCATCACTGCGGCCAACAGACAAACTGTCGCATCAACATTTTTAAAATTCTACATCTATTTTTGAGTAGATAACCGATATTATACATCTTTGTATATTTTCAGTAAAGGGTATGTTTCCACACTGATAAAGACCACATTCAAAAACTGAACTGCTGGTTTTACTTACAAAAATAAAATAAATAAATAAATAAAAATAAAAAGTGTTGCAACTATATTGAGTAATTTGTACAAATAACAATTTAAAGCTGATAGAACGTAAATACAAATCATTTGAATTTGTCAGTTACATAATATATATGTGCAGTTTATTGTTATGTCATGTTTATTATGTATGGTGAATACATTTATTGACTTAATTTACCTTATTGAGTTACCTATTTGTTATACAAAATGCACTCAAAATTAACTTATTGATCAAACTCGTTTGAACTGCGAGCAAGAATTCCATCCTAAACATGCATATACAAGTGCACACAGCCTAAACACAGCCGACACTCTTCTGCATAATGGTAACCACAAAATTCAAAAACATTACAGAAACTTCTCTAAATGTCCAACATAACTGCACATTAAACACTATCATAAACAACCAACATATTTCCTTTTACTGAAAAACGGAAAATTTTCTCTCCTAATGCAGACCCTTGCAAAGCATGCCGGGAACTACGGATCCACTGCCCAGTTAGTTATGTCTACATTAATTTGTGTGTTTCACTCAGCAATGTTAAGTTGACTGAACAAACACTTATTAAGTAAACCTGACAATATTCATTTTTAGTAAAACAACTCTGTTAAATTAACTTCATGTAGTTGCATGTAGTTTTTGTTGTTGTTGTTGTTGTTGTTGTTTTTTTAGTAATGTGAACAGGGATGGATTGAGTGAAATTAACAACAGTGAAAGTTAATTTTTGAATGTAACTTATTTTGCAGTAGCCATGATCTAGTATTGCACTTATGTCAGATGCCGAGTTCAGGCACACCATAAGAGTATGACAACATATGACCACTTTTTTATTTGAAGTTTAAAATAATATAATGCTTCGAATTAAGACGAGTAAAATTAAATATTCACTCAAGACAAATTTTTTCATGGGAACAGCACAGAGGAACACCTAGTCTCTGTTTGAATATGTGTGAATTTCTTAAAGATTCAACTTAAGCTAAACAAGAGCAATGTTAAGCCCTCGTTCGAGGTTACGTGAGAGTTGTGAGGCATCAAACACACAGACACCTTCACATTTGGATTTTTAAAAATCGAATTAAACATTCGCAGTTTATCTTAAAAACATACAGATTTTTCAAAAACTTTGTGTGTTGCATGGACGAAAATACTGTTTCAATCTTTGAGAAATAAGATCTAAGACACCTAAGTACAGGTTTTTGATTTCAACATTTTACAGTTCTTGATTAATAAAAATAAAAATAATACTTTAGGTAAAATTTAAGCAAATCGTTTCTACCATCGTTCGTAAGATGTTATCTTTATACAGCAGACTTCCAGAAAGATAAAAAGATTATTAAATTTATTATTAAATATTAAATTATTAAAGACTGGATTTAAACAACCTTTTAAAATTAAAAGATCATTTTTGAACTTTGAAGATTGTGCTTTGAAATAAATTTAGTACAAAAACATTCACTGGAAAGGAGTTGGCAGTCTTAACATATGCTGTGACACAGAGGCTCATGTAGTCTGACTCCACCCGTCCATGTGAGGGTCTGAAGCATCATTTCACACTGGAGTTTATACCTGCATGGGAGGATCTGGGAGTGTCTTGTTTATGATACAACTATTTATTTCACTTTTATTTTATTTTTTATCTTTGCATAAAGGACTACTTTGTCAGCTCTCTGAAAATGTAAGTTGTTTTCATATTTATATGTTTTTATATATATATATATATATATATATATATAAAATATGTATATATATATATATATATATATATATATATATATATACACACACATTTAATTTAGGTAAAACTATAACTAAAATGGTTTAAATAAATGTTAGTACCATATTTGTTATTATTCATTGTCTTATATATATTTTTTTATAATCATTTCATTTAAAATAGAGATGAATTGCTTTTAATTGTGTGGACAAAATGCGGCCAAAAGTATAGTAATACCACCCATTTTTACCCCTGAGCAAAATTTGTCCCATAAGAAAACAGCTTTTAAAATATATTTATTTATTTATTACTTAAATGTAAAAATGCAGAAAGTTTTCTGTGAGGGTCGTGTGTTTGTGTATGGGCTAAAATATACAGTTACACTACAAAAATCATGTCTATGGAAAACCCCCCATAAAACATGGAATCCCCACATGTGGAAGTATCCACAGATTGTTCCCTGCCCCACTGCTGTGACTGTCTCACATTCCACACCTTGGTGTGAGAAGTGGTTAGAGAGATAGGGTGAGAGAGAGTTTATGTTTCAACTTATTGCATTCAATAAATGTACATCATATAGCCTAAGGAGTTACTTCTTCAAATATAAGATCTTTTATACTTTTATTTAACTAAAAACTATAAATAAATGTTTAACATTGTTTTAGTAGCACGTTTATTGTAGGGAGTGTTATATACAATCATAAATACTATTTATAATCGTTTAAAAGAAGTGTATGTTTTTTGAATGAACTTTTTGATCTAACATTTTAAAGTTATGGTATTTATTTTCATTTAGCTAAAACTATAACTATAAAGGTTTAAATAAATGTTAGTAACATATTTGTTATTATTCATTGTCTTATATATTTTATTTATATTCATTTAATTTAAACTAGAGAGAAATTCCTTTATATAGAACCAATTGTGTGTGTTTGTGCTAACTGAGCGAAATTTGTCCCATGAGCGAAACAGCTTATAAAATATATTTATTTATTTTAACTATTTATTACTTGAAATGTGGAAACATGGAAACCCCTACATGTCTGGACATAACCACAATATCTCTTATGGTTTGATCTGACTGTTTCTTCATTAGAATCTTATTTTTGTTACTTGCAACATAGAGAGAAGGTATTGACAAGATTCATTGAGCAGGCCTAGAGTAACACTTTTAGTGTGTAAACAATTTAAAAACTGTAAGATTAAAATGTTTGGTAAGATCTCTGTCATGTAAACTACAAATATGCAATGCAATAGAAAAAGAGAGTAAAAGTCTTAATAAAAACAAAATAAAACAAATGGAATATCTTCAGTAGGCGTCAGAAATGAGGTGCCATTTTTTGGGGGTGTCTCCCAGGTTGTCAGTGTCAGGGGAGCCAGGAAGGAAGGAAGGAAGGAAGGAAGGAAGAAAGATTTAGCTTTCATCCCTCGATAATAAACCATAGGAGGTGTTATATCCACCCTAACTCACTTTTAATAGTTTGACACATTGCAAACCAATCACATCCGCAGACAGAGTTGGACCGGCCCACAGCAATACGGGAAACAAACTCATTTTCAGTTTAGCAAATGGACTGCATGCATCTCAACTCAACTAGTAAGTTGCCTTAAAAATACTATTTCAGCTTATTACATAAAATTACTATTTCAACTGTGTTACTTAACACCAGTACTATTTAATACGGTTTCATATAAACCCTTTCATATGTTTCATTTATCATCATACTTTTCTTAAAGTTAAAAATATCTTAAAGCTTCAAAAATATTATTTTATCTTAATTCATAAAATTTCAACTGCGTTATTTAACATCAGTACTTTTTTAAGGTGGAAAACAAACTTCTTAAAGCTTTCAAAATACATATATTTTTTCAAATAATTTCTATTTATTTTACATTTAAAAGAGTTGGTATCACTAAATGATTTTAAGGGTATTTTAAAGGATCTAGTTTCTGAGTCATTTGATTGTAATTGTTTTTGAGTGCATTTTATGTATTTCTGTAAATTATTGTATTTGCTATATGTTCAACTAAATGTACTGCCTCTTAGCCCTCTTGTAAAAGAGATTTTAAATCTCAAGAGTTCTATTTCCTGGTTAAACAAAGGTTTAATAATAATAATTTCAGTTTATTTCATCTTATTTCATATAAACACTATTTCATATGTTTTAATACTGTTTCATATAAACCCTTTTTATATGTTTCATTTATCATCATACTTTTCTTAAAGTTAAAAATCTCTTAAAGCATCAAAAATATTCTTTTATCTTAATTCATAAAATAGATATTTCAACTGCATTATTTAACATCAGTACTTTATTAAGCTGGAAAACTTCTCAAAGCTTTCAAAATACTTTTTTTCATATAATTTCTATTTCTTTTACGTTTAAAAGAGTTTGTATCACTAAATGATTTTAAGGGTATTTTAAAGGATCTAGCTTCTGTGTCATCTGATTGTTTTTGAGTGATTTTGTGTATTTCTGTGAATTATTGTATTTTGCTATATGTTCAATTAAATGTGCTGTCTGTCTTGGCCCTCTTGTAAAAGATATTTTAAATCTCAAGAGTTTTATTCCCTGGTTAAATAAAGGTTTAATAATAATAATAATAATAATTTCAGTTTATTTCATCTAATTTCATATCAACACTATTTCATATGCTTTCTTTAATACCGTTTCATAGAAACAACAGCGCTTCTAATTTATTAATCTTGTTTGTATTGTTTCATTTACAGACATGTGCCGGAATGCGGATATCATCGTGTCAAAGATCATACGTTCAATCATCAAATTGCCCCGCCTGTTATAAACATTCCCACACCATTTCACATCCAATACAATCGACAGATTGCCCACCACCTGTATAAACACCCCCAACACCATTCCACTTCCTGAACATAAAAACATATGACGCTCATAAACACAATCCAGAAACAGATGGTCACACTTCCTGTCATAAACACAGTCCGGAAACGGAAGGGCATAAGGTCACACTTCCTGTCATAAACACAGTCCGGAAATGGAAGGGCAAAAGGTCACACCTGTCAAGTCATCAATCAAAGGGGCCATAAATCATTTTGACACAAGGTGCATTATATTACTACTGACAGGTAATTGGTGTAGAGTGAACATGTGACTGACAGGGAGAATTGTGGGAAGTGTAGTCCAGGGAGTGACAGGAACAGACGGTGATCGTTACAATACCCAAGTAAACAAAGCCTGCTGGAGACCATTTAAATGGGTGAGAAATTGTGGGGTCATGGGAGTGCAATTTACTTAATGGCATTGCTTCTGATTTTAAAAGATTTATTTTATACCCTGAGAAGGAGCCAAAATTGGAAATTGTATCAATTAGATGTGGAATTGATTGTTGTGGAGAGTTTAGGTAAATTAAAATGTCATCAGCATAAAGTGAGATTTTATGCGTTCTCTTATCTAATCTAAGCCCTTCAATGGACGGGTCATCTCTAATCGCCGCAGCTAGCGGTTCAATAGCCAGCGCAAACAGCAGTGGTGACATTGGACATCCTTGCCTTGCCTTACCGCGTGCTAATGTAAATTCTGGGGATTTAAGACCGTTAGTAATAACTCTTGCTGTGGGGGAGAAATAAAGAATCCTTACCCATTTAATAAATACCTCACCCAAATTAAATTTAGAGAGCCCTGAAAATAAATATGGCCATTCGACCCTGTCGAATGTCTTCTCAGCGTCTACTGAAATGACTAGCCCTGAATTTGTGCGATTATTTATTTATTATTTATTTATACTGAATTATATTAAGAAGCCTTCTAACATTATGAGCTGAGGATCTGCCTTTAACAAAGCCTGTCTGGTCCGGATTGATTATTGTGGGGAGGATTGATTCAAGCCGGATCGCTAATATCTTCGCTAAAATTTTTGTATCCACGTTAAGCAGAGAGATAGGACGATATGATCCGCACTCCTCAGGGCATTTGCCTTTTTTTAAGGAAAACACAAATATTGGCTTCTGTCATGGAGCCAGGAAGCTTATTGGTATCAAATGAATACTGTATCATTTCATGCATTAAACTTGCTAATTCTATTTTAAATTTCTGAAAGAATTCCACTGTAAACCCATCGGGCCCTGGTGCTTTTCCTTTGGAAAGACTATTAATACAATTAAAAATTTCACTGAGTTCAATTGGTTTGTTTAACGTCTGTCTTTGCTCCTCAGTTAATTCCCGTAGATTTAGGTTTGAAAGGAATTTATTGTTATCACCACCAGAAGAAAGGCCCGATTGGGACGTGTAAAGCCTCTTATAAAAGGCCCTAAAAATTTGGTTAATTGTTTTGTTGTCATGGTGACACCTACCTTCTTTATCTATATGATGCTGGATATGACCTGCGCTTGAGACCGGTTACGCAATAAGTTTGCTAGATATTTGTTAGGTTTATTAGCAAACTCATACATCCGCTGTCTAACAAAGAATACAGATTTTTCCGCTTTATTAGTGAGAACTGCTTCGAGAGAGGTTTTAACTGTTTCTATCTTAGCTAGGAGTGTATCTGAGGGGCGCGCATTATATTTTATTTGCAAGTCGTGGAGGATAATTTCTAATTTTCTCTGTTCTGCCAGCTGCTTTTTTTCTGGTTGGCTACGTAGGAGATAATTATTCCCCTAATGTAAGCTTTTGCAGTGTCCCAAAGCAAATTGGGAGACACGTCTGGGGTTTTATTGACCATAATAAATAGTTTAACTTGTTCTTTAAGGAAAGATTCAAAATTTGGGTCATGGATGAGCCACGGTTTGAATTTCCAAGAAGTTGGGTAAAATATTTGGTTGGATAAGCCTAGTCTAAGAAAAACGGGAGCATGATCTGAAATTGCGATGTTCCCAATGTTGCAATCTATTACATTTTGAAGTGAAGATTTGGGAGAGAAAAAATAGTCTATTCTGCTTCCAGTTTTATGGACTTATGGACTTCTTCACATGTCTCATACAGAGCTCGTGCTCTATTGGAAGGCCTATCATTAGATGATAAAGATTTATCCAGCTTTGGTAGCAGTGTACAGTTAAAATCACCAGCGATTATGCTGTGTTCACACTGCCATTCTGCGAACTTAGAGAACACCTGTGTAATTAATTCGTTAGACTGGATAGGGGGGATATAAACATTCATAAGGGTAATGGGTTGTCCAGCTAGTGTAGCTTTAAGCAGGATAAACCATCCTGATTTATCAGAATATGTATTAATATCTGTTAGTGGTATACATTTGTTTACAAGAATGACAACTCCCCTACATTTACTGGTGAATGATGAGCCATATACTTGTCCCACCCAATCCCTCTTTAATTTAATATGCTCACTGTCTGTTAGATGCGTCTCCTGCAGAAATGCAATATGTATTTGTTCTTTTTTTAAATAGTTTAGAATCTTTTTCTTTTAACTGGATTTTGAACCCCCTTTACATTCCAGCTACATATGTTTAATATTGATTTATTCACTGGCATAAACAACAAGTGGGCTGTTTAACTCTGATAGATATGAAAGATAATCCCATGGAAGTTGAATGGGCGGTGATACCATGTATAGCATTGAGGAGAAAAAAAAAAAAAAAAGGGTGTTGCCCTGCATGTCAAACCAAAAACAAAACTATTTACAATTAACATTTTACAAACATATTTAAGAGTAGGCAAGGGAAGTCTGACGCTGGTCAGTTTCGCATTTGAGAGCAATAGTGATCTCCACTCTGTCTCCTTGGAAACATTACATGACCGAAGCTTAGATAGAGCAAACAAAAAAAGCGCGGTATTCAAAAAGAGCACCGCAAAATCCGAAAACTTTGATATGATTCTCGTCAGTCCGCTGCGGCAACAGCCTTCTATATATTAACATTATATTAGTTTAGTCTTTAACACTCTGAGGTCTAAAAACGCGCCGGCGCGTTTTGCAGTTTTTTTTTCACATTGCAGCAAAACAGACTTAAAATACTCCGTCATTTTTTGTCATAGAGACATAAGTAATATATCAATTGAAACTATAGAATGTCTTCTTTTTTTTGTGTACACTCACAATCAAAATAAAACTTTGTGCTTTTTAAAAATAAATAAAATATACAGGGTGTGCTGTCCTGCCGTCTCCGTCTCTGCAAACATCGTTCTAAAACGTCACTAAAAGTAACTAAAATAGATGGCTTATACATGCTACATGGACATGAGAGATATGTCTTTGGAAAGCTTTAAGTGTCTACTTTTAAACAAAACAAATAAATTCTAAAACAAATATTCTCCCTTTATGTAATCAGTATAAAAGTAAAGAGAGGTACTGTTTCTCCTGTCTGACCTAATTATCTTTAATGTGTGCCCGCCCACGCGCAGAGCGCTCTATTCATAAGATAATGTGCTGAGGCGATTTATGCAAACTGTAAACGCCCCTAACAGCGTCTTAAAAAGCATCAAGTTTCATCAGATTCATTCGCTTTCCTTCGCGTTTGGAAGATGGCACACTACACAGGTAAGCAGGCTCTTCAGATGGTCCTGGACAGTGAGGAAGTTCACTCTTTCCTCGGAAGAAGAACACGACTCTGACGATGAACGTCTGCATTTTGAAGAGCGACTTGATCCAGCTGAAGATACAGTTTCTGATGAGTAAGTGATTTAGTTTTACTTAAATTATTTGACGTGTTTTTTTTCTATATAAGCGTACATATATATTTGCCTTATATTTACATCTATCTATATAACTATATATATATAACGTTATCTCATAAAAACGCTTATAAATAGAATGCTTTTCTGTTGATATAGGGCCTACTTAAATTATTTATATAAGCGTACATCTATATTTGCCTTATTTACATCTATCTATCTATCTATCTATCTATCTATATATATATATATATATATATATATATAACTTTATCTCATAAAAATGCTTATAAATAGAATGCTTTTCTGTTGATATACTTAAATTATTTGACGTGTTTTTTTTTTATATATATAAGCGTACATCTATATTTGCCTTATATTTACATCTATCTATAAATATATATATAGCGTATCTAAGTACCGTATATGATAGGCGTGAATGTGCTAAAATATGCTTGGTTGTGAAATGCGCGAACATGTTGCTATTTGCTAAATTTGCTAACTGATATAGCAGACTGTAAACGTTTACACATTCGCACACTTTGTCCGGTAATGGCCAATTGACAGACATATACAGCATGCTTGTATACCTGTTACTTTCCTGTCAGTTATGCATAGCTAATGGTATGAGAGTATTATCTTATATGCTAATAATAACAGTTTTTTTTTTTGACATTTTTTTTTAGGAATGTGGATCCATCACTCTCACATTCACCTGCAATTCCCACTAGGAGGGCACGCAGCAACACAGGCCGAAATGAGAAAGATCAGTACACGTTTACCCACTATATGTGCAAACTGATATAGCAGACTGTAAACGTTTACACATTTGCACACTTTGTCCAGTAATGGCCAATTGACAGACATATACAGCATGCTTGTATACCTGTTACTTTCCTGTCAGTTATGCATAGCTAATGGTATGAGAGTATTATCTTATATGCTAATAATAACAATTTTTTTTTTTTAGGAATGTGGATCCATCACTCTCACATTCACCTGCAATTCCCACTAGGAGGGCACGCAGCAACACAGGCGGAAATGAGAAAGAGTAAGTACACTTTTACCCACTATATGGTAGGCCTATATTGAAATCTGTAAGATTTTTCATGTTTTTAAAATAAGTTTCGTCTGCTCACCAAGGCTGCATTTATTCAATTAAAAATACAGTAAAAACAGTAATATTGTGAAATATTATTACAATTTAAAATAACTGTTTTCTATTTGAATATATTTCACAAAGTCGTTTATTCTTGTGATGTCCAGCATCATTACTCCAGTCTTCAGTGTTGCATGATCCTTCAGAAATCATTCTAATATGCTGATTTGCAGCTCAAGAAACATTTATTGTTTACAATTGTTCAGAAATGTTTCATAAGTAGCAAATCATCATATTTGATGATAATATTTGATGATAATATTCATAAGATTCATATTTGATGATAATATATTTGCAGAGCTCTGTGGTGTGTCGTCACAGAAAGCAGCTCCAAAACAGACCAAAAGTGACCATGTACCGGTTCCAGGAGCAGAGCTGACATCAGATGCAAGGAATAATGCCACCGCTGGTCATCGGAACTGCATGCTTTGCAAAGTACAGCTTGGTAAAAGGCAAGACACACCTTGGAAATGCCAGGCATGTGATGGCACACAGATGTGTGACTGTTCAGATTCTCTGTTCACCACCTCTCACTGACCATTGGGCTGCAAAGATTATCTATATGTGATCAAGCAGGTTATGTATAGGGTGTAAAAGTGGGCTTTTTTTTATAAACCTTACCTTTATTTGCCTGTACACAAAAAATGTGCCTTTGACCCTAGTTTATATGTGGATTATATTGTTAACTTTATTTTAAATAAAAAAGAAAAAAAACAATATGTCTTGTCTTTGCATTTTCTTAGTTGACTCAGTCACATTCCTGACTGAATGGCTCATTATGCGGCTCATTAGGGGCAGGGTCTTAATCTCCCCAGGTGTAAATCACTTCATTATTCATGAAGAGTCACACCTCTTCGCATATGGCCTACCTAAACAAAAAGTGTCTTAGAAATTTAAAATCAATACAATGTTTTATGTGTCAGAGTAGGGAGGATCATTTCCACATCATTTTGAAGCAAAAACTCTACACTAAAATATACAATTCTCAAAAGTCTTGTGAAAAAACATTTAGTATGCATTTTGAGGTATTGTTTCAGTTACTTTTTTTTTTTTTTGTTTTTTCAATAACCACGCATAAACATTATTCCTTTAAAAACACAAACATGTACATACATGTTCCTCACATATTATGGTAGCCTAGTTTGTGCTGAATACAGTGTAATGACACTTTTGTCATTAATATGTTTATAACCAACTGATAAAAGCACAAATGTCAGGGCATGTCAAAACTTCTCCAGGGCCCAAAATCAGCCTCAGACTCCAGAGGGTTAAATCATGCCATCATATTGACCTTATGTTTTTCCCCCCGTCTACCCCCAGACTCTGAACAATAAAAACTTACAAATATTGCTTAGTTGTTGTGTCCCAAGATTAAGTCACTAAACTCCTAGAAGAAAACATCCGCAGAAATATGTCACAAAAACCTGAGCAGTCTGTTACCGTGTCATTCAGCCTCTCCGAGGTGATTTGGTCCTGACGAAGTGATGGTTGGTGGTTCGGGCAGGCTGTCCAGAAAAGACTCTGCCTCTGTCGGCTGTTTGAAGAATTTTTCGCCGCCGTTGTGCTGTACTCAAAGGGCCGCTGGATATGTCATGGCAAAGCGAATTCCTCGTTCACGGAGTCGTTTCTTCACATTTAAAAAGGCTTGTCTTTTCCTTACGATTGCCGCAGAGAAGTCTTCAAAGATAGAGATGTTGTGGCGTTTGTAGACCAGGTGACCCGCGGCTCTCGCTGCTTGCAGAATGCGTGCCTTGTCTTGAAAATTATGTAATTTTACCATCATCACTCTCGGACGTTCTCCTGGTATGGGAAGTCGTGAAGGAACACGGTGCGCACGCTCTATCTTAACCTGTTGATTCTTGAATTCAGCGTTAAGTAGATTGGGCAGCCAAGTCCTCAGGAACAAGATCGGGTTAGTCCCTTTCTCCCCTTCAGGTAGGCCGACTATTCGGATATTGCATCGTCTGCTTCTGTTTTCCAGGTCGTCTATCTTTTCCAGGGCCGCGTCAAGCATTTTTTTCATTTGGTTCAAATCAGCGTTGTCTCTTGAGACCGTGTCTTCCACCGCCGATATACGTGTTTCAGCTTCAGTGACCCGGTTTTCCACCTGCTCAACAAGTGTCGCTACCGCCGACAGTTTCTCTAACACTGGATCAGTTTTGTTCTAAAAAAACCTTTTATCATTGGTAGAATGTAGAATAGTTCAATATAAGCTTTTCAGTAAAACACAATTTATGCAATATGCCAAACTTTTAACAAAATAATAATAATAATTGTCACTGAGGTTTTAAATTTTAGTATTGATTCAGGTCAATTCAAACCCCTGCAGTCGTTCAGAGCTGTATGATTTCTAACTTGAAGAATTCACCCCAGACTACAGAATCTCATTAAAGCCTTTACTGAAGACAAAGTTTTATCATTTATCATGCTCAATGTTTATCAAACAATTATCATGCAATAACAATCTTTATAAGTATAAAATTTAACCACAAAATAAGGCAGTTTAACACCATGTCTGTGTAAATAATAAGAGCAGTCATTCTATGACTGCCCACAAGATGGCGGCATTACCACATTAGATGTGACTGAGGCACATTTATACGATATGGTAAACAGGCTAGTTACTACTCATGAAATAACTCGTTAAAACATTAACATCTGTCATGGTAAATAATTCACATTACTTGCATCAGCTATAATGAACATGAAAGCAAGCCTAACGGTGACAAATCAATAAGCATCAAGTCAGTTAAATTCCTGGGATATTGATCAGGGCAGCGTTTCCCAAAAGCATCATAAGCTTAAGTTGATCGTAGATGCATTGCCACCAATGGAGCTGTGATCAGTTTAAGATTACGATGCTTTTGGGAAACGCTGCCCTGATCAGTTAAGTAGCAGAGGAGTTTGTTAATCAGTTGGTCAACTTGGTGACAAGACATTGAAGTTGTTAGATTGCAAAGGGATGTTGGATATCTCAAACTGTGTTGCCATGGTTATGGATTAAAATAAGGATAAAGAAGGGAATATACACCCTTATTTTATAAATATACATCCATTTCAATATATAATAATACAAATATTATAAATAAACACTTTTTAAATCATTTTTTAATTATAAGAAGTATGTGTAAGTTTAAATTAGGCAGATAACTGCTCTCTGGTTAAAATAATTAAAATAATATTCAAATGTCATATATAGAATAAGCATTAGAGGGCAGCAGATATCTATTTTTAAACAGGGTAGAGAAGTACAAGTAAACTGTTTGTAGTTATAAAAGGTGGTAGTTAGTGTTATCTTTTAATGTATATATTTAGAGATGATCAAAGACTAATTTCTGTTACAGTATATATTTTATTCTTATTGTTTAAAATGTTATTGAATCATCTGACTCAACTAACTGGTCAGTCTCCATCTGACTCCATCTTTAAATCTCACTCTGCCTCTCTGCCTCTCTCTCTCTCGTGTGTGTGTGTGTGTGTGTGTGTGTGTGTGTGTGTGTGTGTGTGTGTGTGTGTATGTGTGTATTACAGTCTTGCAGGTTTAACCCTTTCATTCCTGTGTCCTTTTTCTGCATTATAGGATAGGAAATTTCTTAGGCCTTCTTTTCTATAAATTTATATAACAAAATAACTGTTATTGAATCATGTAAACTGGTTCTTAAATCTCACTCTGCCTCTGTGTGTGTGTGTGTGTGTGTGTGTGTGTGTGTGATGTCACATTAAGTATGTATGTTTGGGGGGGGGGGGGTGTCAGTGACACTTTTAATGGTTTAGAAACATATATATAAAAAGCTCAAGATAAACACTAGACTTTGCACTCATTTCAACATGACCAATGACATCCTATGACATGATATTAATCTAAATTTAAATGACTTCATGGATGTGGCTGTTGTGGTTTGTGATCAACCACAACAGCTGCTGCTGTAAATGTGATGTGAAATGTGGTGTGAATTTGACAGAGTCCTTTTATGTTTAACTGTTTTACAGATTTTTTCAATTGCTAACAAGCGTTTACCAATACTTAAAGTACTTTTTCTAAACTCTTAACACAGCAACACGCATACATCACACAATTAGCCAAACAGTTAATTTTCTGCCCAAAACCATATTTTGTTAAATCAACACAAACTCTACATTTCAAAATGCTAAAAACCTTTGGTAACACTTTATAATAACTGCACGCTATGAAGCATTAGTTAAGCATAAGTTAATAGTTAATTCATCACTTATAAAGCATTAATAGACATTAGTAAGTAGTTTATAAATACAGGTACAGTTGCTTTATTCTTGATTTATAAGCATATCTATAATGTGCTTAATAATTGAATTTTCATACTTTATTAATAATCGATTTATAATTTATCAATTAAGTATTACATTATTACAAACCAGTTATTTAGGAGTTGTCAGTAGTTCATTTAGGAAGTGTAAGTAAATGATTAAAGGTGCCCTAGAACCAGTTTTTACAAGATGTAATATAAGTCTAAGGTGTCCCATGAATGTGTCTGTGAAGTTTCAGCTCAAAATACCCCATAGATTTTTTTTATTAATTTTTTTAACTGCCTATTTTGGGGCATCATTAACTATGCACGATTCAGGCTGCGGCCCCTTTAAATTCGCGTGCTCCCCGCCCCTGGAGCTCTCGACTATAATACAGTGCATTTACAAAGTTCACACAGCTAATATAACCCTCAAATGGATCTTTACAAGATGTTCGTCATGCATACTGCATGCATGCATTGGATCATGTGAGTATAGTATTTATTTTGATGTTTACATTTGATTCTGAATGAGTTTGATAGTGCTCCGTGGCTAAAGCTAACATTACACACTATTGGAGAGATTTATAAAGAATGAAGTTGTGTTTAAACGATGGTAACTTTAACTAAATTTAACAGTACATTAGCAATATGCTAACGAAACATTTAGAAAGACAATTTACAAATATCACTAAAAATATCATGTAATCATGGATCATGTCAGTTATTATCGCTCCATCTGCCATTTTTCGCTATTGTTCTTGCTTGCTTACCTAGTCTGATGATTCAGCTGTGCAGATCCAGACGTTAATACTGGCTGCCCTTGTGTAATGCCTTGATCATGAGCTGGCATATGCAAATATTGGGGGCCTACATATTAATGATCCCGACTGTTACATAACAGTCGGTGTTATGTTGAGATTTGCCTGTTTTTCGGAGGTCTTTTAAACAAATGAGATTAACACAAGAAGGAGGAAACAATGGTGTTTGAGACTCACTGTATGTCATTACTGAACTCTTGTTATTCAACTATGCCAAGGTAAATTCAATTTTTGATTCTAGGGCACCTTTAATAAACTATTAAAACATTAATTTATACATCTTATTATTTAGACACATAGTAATAGTTACTTAGTGTGTTAGTAAATGTTTTATTAACACATATTCCTACTGCAATTCATGATTAATTCAGGTAATTATAAAACATTTAGAAGTGGTCAGTTAACTATTTTTGTGAGCTCATCTAAAGTGAGGACTATTTATGCTTTGTAAAGCTTTTATAAATGAGATTTAAAGGTTCAGTGATCTTCTGCACTGCTGTTCTCTAATGTTTTAAAGTTAGTACCGAGGTAGTTTTGACACTAGGAATGTGTTAATAAAGCATTTATTAACACACTAAGTAACTAATACTATATGTCTAAATAATAAGATGCATAAATGTACATTTAAATATTTTATTAATCATTTACTTACACTTCAAATGATCTTATGAACCACTTATGACAACTCCTAAATAACTGGTTTGTGAATAATGTAATACATAATTTAGAAATGATAAATTGACCATTAATAAAGTATGAAAATACAATTATTAAATTCATTATAGATATGCTTATAAATCAAGAACAAAGCATTTATAGCTGTATTTATAAATGGCTTACTAATGTCTATTAATGTTTTATAAATGATGAATTGACTATTTACTAATGCTTAACTAATGCTTCATAGCGTGAGTTATTCTAAAGTGTTACCCCCAGAATTCATGTTTCCTGATACACAGACACTTAGAAAACAGAATTGCAAGCTGTTTGTTTGAAATTAAGCCTGTGGTTTTACACTGAATAATACAGTGCATTGAGGGTCACTGGATGAACACCATTAACTGCAGTTAACTATAGTACAAGTGTGATAAAAGGACTCACAGCAGCACTAAAACCTGCACTTCTACTGTATCCAAATGACCACACTAATGCTGCAACACCAGACACTGATCCGAGATTAACAGAAACAGAGAGAATTAAACACTAAACGCTTTCAAACCACAAGATCTTCAGGTCCTGCATTCATATACTGCTGTAGAATGAAAACAAAAAACAGCCATTTGCAGATGCTGACAAAGACAAAGTTGCATGAACAGTAAAAGATGAGTATATGAATGTGAAATTAACAAATAACTATAACTGTATGGAAATATTAGAGTGGTCACATTTATAAAATGAAATGAATAAATTGGTCAAATACAAACATTGACAATTGCTTTACTGTATCCGCAGTTCAGTTTCTCATTGTGGAAGTGATGTGACGCTGTTCATTCTGACTCTCTAACCATTAGGCCACGACTGCCCCAACAGCATCACAAACACAAAGCTGCACTTTTACCTGTGTAGACTGCAATTATATGAACTGCAGTTTGATTTCTATACTTCCTCTTTTTAATTGCAGTTTGTGGTTTTGCTTTGATAAACAGAACATAAATTAATAATAATTACTTGAATAGAATCAGCTTCAAACCTCAATGATTTTAAGTAACATGATAAATAACACAGTGATCTGCTGAACAGAAATTAGTCATGGTTTTCAATTAACTTATGATTAATATCACTGAGAAAATCATCTGTACCTGTAAGGTTGATCAGGAATCGTGTGATGAAGCTCTTGTGTCCTTGATCAGACTGAACTCCACACCAGTATTCTGAATGTTGTTCAGTCACATGACTGATGCTTCCCGTCAGGAGCTGCTTTTCCCTGTCATCATACAGCTGGATCTTTCCCTCAGGACTCCATCTTCTGCTTTCATTCACAGACGTCTCTTCAGCACAGAGATCATCTCCAGATCTCCAGCAGAGAAACTTCACATCATCAATGTGGGATTGTGGGTATTTGCAGCTGATGTTCACAGATCCTCCTGCAGCAGCTGATAGACTGATGCTCTTCTCACAACAGTCATCTGTTTCAGATCCAAATCAAGTGCAGCAATGTTACAATGACCAGATATATTCATGGATTCTGTCAAATAATGCATAAGTGACTGAAAGCGTCTCACCGTCTCTGATGTCCAGATTAAACTCAGAGAAGACACTGTATTTTTCAGAAACTTTGACTGTAATCTTATATTCTCCAGAATCATTCACATTCAGCTCTCTGATAAACACACGTAAGAGACCTGCAGATCTTTTCTTATAAACAGAGAATCGTCTGTCATGTTTCTGTTCTGCTGCTCTGTTAGTGTTCATTACAGTCAAACATTGATCTGCTGCAGTTTTACAGACTCGCACATGTTTCTTGTGTATCTTATATTTAAAGTTTATAATGACGTTTCCTCCTGAATATCCTCTCACAGTCCTGTTTTGTTGATCTGTTAAACACAAACTCAGATAATTTGTCATTTTGTTCTCAATATAAACACATTTCTGCTCACTTTGCTGCAACATTTATGAATGAAGTCAGGATTATGAGTGTAAATCTTCCATCAGGAGATCAAAAGGTTATTGATGGAGTCTGTTATGAGTTTCAGGTGTGAACGGTAGTAATTACAGTCAGTGTTGAGTATCGTGATGTTGTGGAGATCATCATGGGTTTGAGCTCTCAGTTACTCACCTCTTATAACCTTCAGATTCACTTCAGTGTAGGAATCTTTTCCTCTAGTTCTACCAAATGTACAGTTGTACGTCCCAGAATCCTCTTCATTCAGATTTCTGATGGTCACTTTCAAGACTGCTGAACTTGTGTTGTCATACAGAGAGAATCTTCTAGAATCATCTTTAGTCTCAGAGCATGTGGAGCTCTGATCACCTCGACAAAAAGACTTTTCATTTTGCTCATATTTTTTCTCATATTTGCATGTGATCGTGACTCCTCCTCCTGAATATCCTGTCACATTCATGGAGCTCACGACACCTACAACAAACCAGCATCTTAATACAACACTAACATATACTGGAGAGAGAGTTATTTTAAAGTGTCCCTAAAGGTAATTTCACCATATTAGGTGAAGATAAAAGTTGCGTCCCAAATGATACACTGTGCACTATGCAGTCTACTAAACCGTGTAGTGTATGAATTTATTTTGTCATTCAACATCAGAGTCTGATGCCCCTCCGCTACATAATTAAATCTGTGACAGTCGAGTGCATGAAGTGTCCAAGGCCCGTTTACACTAGTGTGTTTTTGTTTTAAAACAGCATTTTAAAATGAAAACGATCTCCGTCTACACTACACGGCCGAAAACGCATGTCACATGACCATTCATGCACACTGGGCATGTGCGTTTCAGTTGCCTCTTGCACATGTAGGCAGCTGCAGTATTAAATGCAGAGTTTAACTGCACAATGGCTGCTAAAAATGACAACAAAGCCAGCAAAGATTGCAGTTCAGTCTCCATGTTATTGTTTACACGGTCGTCAAGGATACGCAGATCATGTGGGCAGCCACTCCATCGTTTTCAAAAGTCTCAGTTTTGGTCCATTTATACTGAAACACAACCTCGGCGTTTTCAAACTAAAACAAGGTCTGCAGCGTTTTCAAAAGTCTTTCGGTTCAAAAACACCGGCGTACTGTAAACGACAGGTGTAACCGTGGCAAAACGTATGCTTTTTAAAACTAAAACACACTAGTGTAAACAGGCCCAACATTCTGTATTTAAAGTGCACTATTTCTTTTTGAATTGTCAGTGTGAACACTACTCGTGCTATTCATGGAAGTAAATGAATGACAAATGTTTTTGAAATAAAAAAAGTTTTTGAGTTGCACTAATTAAAAAAAGGCTTGCATTTTAATGGGTTGAAATTCAACATGGTTGTATATTTAAGCAGTGAATATTTCAATTCAAAACATTTCACACACATTTTTACTATTAAAAATTCAATGATCCATATTCACCTTTCAGATTTCACTTCAAAATATTTGTCTTTTTAAAAATACAACCTATAATATTTAACAGGCAATTTTTAGTCCATTTTGTTTCACTTTACAAATTTGCTTCCACAAATTCAGTGGTTCAAATTCAACATTTCACATCCAGGAACTGCAGGAATAGCAGTAGATTGCCGATGCATGATCTCCATCTGCTGTTACTCATCCTCACCAGCAGGTGCATGTTGATGAAGACCATCAACGCGGAACAGCTGATGAAGACACACAAGCTGTGTTTACGTTTAATTCAATGTCTTCACGGTAACTTTCCCTGTGTGTAACCTACATGTAAGCAGCCTTCTCTACCGCGATCGAGATTATAATGTTATTCCCCTCCCCGACACTGATGTACAGATCAAATATTACATCTTAATGTATATATTGCTCTCGGCTGTTTATATTGATTCAGATGTCCCAATTCGATTCTGATTCACAAGATCTCAGTTCGATTCCATTACGATTCTTGATTCTATTCTCGATTTTCGATTCGATTCAGTGAATTCAGCGATTAAATTTTCACTGACCCCACCACAAAAAAAGTAATAAATTAATAAAATAGTTATTGTTTTGTTGATTTTGACCCATGTATTCTTGTATAGTATTAAATAAGGTTATGAAACCCAATATTTTAGATATTTATTACCACAGCTAAAACTACTTATATAAATTTAAAAAATGATCAAAGACAAGTAAACAGTCATTAATAAAAATAAAAAAAAACTATTAATTAAAGACCCCCTGTGGTGAAAATCAAGTTTTTAATGTTGTTTATATGTCTATGTGGTGTTTATAATATACTTTAAGACAAACCATGTGCAAATTCATAAGTCAACACCATTTCTGAGTATTTTATGTTTGAAACTGCAGTAAACCAAAAACCCGCGGTTTGAAATCGGTGGTGTTTGTGACGTCACAGACTACCTTGTAACCAATCAGAACAACATGCTGGCAGGCTTTAGCATATCATTAACTGGGTCATTCTATAGAAACGTCCACTTTTGGTATGACAAAATGTCTTAAAATGTATTTCTTTTTCTAACATTTAAACTTAGACCACATTATTATATTACACTTTGACTTTATGAATACATATAAATAACAGCTTAATGATTTTTAATTTTTTTGTGCATTTATTTAAAGATCGCATGTACCCGTTTTTTTGTCACTGGTGTTACCTTACTTCTCTGGCATTGTTAAACATTTACAGAAAAATAATGATAATGCAAAAAAATAAGGAGATTATGTGTTTTTTTAATTTATTTTAATCAGGTTAGTTAAAAGTGTGATTGAATGATGTTAATTCAGTTGCGCAACCATGTATTTGCTATAACAATGAAAATATTTGAAAAACAGTTATAAAAAAGTAATGATGCAATCCTTTACATCTTAATTCTTGAGTGTAGCAGAATTCAATGAATGTAAAATTATTATCATGTCACATATGACACATTTTATTTAATGTGACAGACAAAAAACAGTAACACCAGTGACAAAATGATTTAACAGTGACGTATACATAAGACCAAAGATCCTTATTCTTCAACTAGAATTAAGTAGATGAGACTAAATTTTTACATTTGTATACAATAAAAGACTTATTATTGACACTTAGTGAAAGCAGTCAGTAAAAGATTATAAACAACATTTTAAAAATGTCTGTAAAATACGCTATCTGTAAAGTCGCTGCATTGAATTTAGCCAAATACCCTTAATTTAGCCATATCTGACCAAAGGAGGATTAACAACGAGAAAGAAAAGTTAGAATCATGTAATCTTGGTGCTATTTTATGCAAAAGAACTAAATGAATAGCTTTAAATAAAGTTTATCTATAAACGGGTAACACCAGTGACAGTAACACCAGTGACAATTTTCTTGAAAAATGCATTTTACACAATGGCTGCTGCAAGGTGTCAACCCACATGTTGTCAATCATGATATATTCACTAAATCAAGTAGTTTAATCCATTTGTATTCTAGTTTTTTTTTTTAAATTCCCTAACAAGTAGGTCACACCAGTGACTTCAACTAAAAGTTTCATATGAAATTATGATTTTCTAATTAAAATTTCTGATAACTGAAAAGAGATAGTGGGCTTTCCATTGGCCTTTCTTCATGGATCTTCAGGAAATAGGAAGAAGGAAGTCAAGTGATGTCATCAGTGTGATTTTTATTTTTATTTATTTCAAAATAAGAGATTTCTGTTAAAGGTAACACCAGTGACACAACACCAGGGGACCACTACATTCATTAAATATTTTATAATATTTATTCACCATTTGTTTTTGTTTTTTTTAATGTCATTTACATCATATATTTGATAGTTATGCATACATTATTGTAATTAAAATGGTAGAAAAACTTGTTTGTGAGCTCAAAATAAAGCACTTTCCCTCTGTACATGACTGTGGGGACGAGCACTTCTGTCGTGTTTGGAATTTTTATAATGAATTAAAAAACAAATATTGCCACATTGATGCTCAAGAAGGTTTAATTGTTCAAATAACATATTGTTTCATATTAAAATATATATAAAAAATTGTAATCCTAAAGTGTTTTTCAAGTGTAATATTTCTGTAAAGTCTAGGGACAGAAAAGTGGACGTTTCTGTAGAATGACCCAACTATGACTCTGAAGCAGGAAAGTCTCGACAGAAGCAGGTTATCCTAGTATATTTTCTGTTGATATGAAAAATTGTGTAGATTTATCAATATAGCGAGTCTATTATGATGTTATGATGAACTATAAGCCTTTCTCCACTGACGTTCTGAGTCGTTCAAAGCGATACTGATTGTTAGAAGGCAGCTGTCTGACTCAGAGATGAAGAACAGGAACGGTGTGTGTAACATTATAGCAACACATTATTAGCTGTTTGATAACGTAGTCAAGCAAAAGGCTAATTATATTAATTCATATTAATTAATGACAGAAACGTCGCAAGGGCTGTGCCAACCCAGGTGAAAAATAATTATATTAAAAATATACTTTAATAAAGTGTACTAAGTATATTTTCTACATTTTGTACTATTTTCGTCAAATCCAAGTATAGTTAAGTGTATTCAATTATGTATTAACTTCAACTTAACATATATTTAACTACACTTCTAGTGTAAATTGTATACTAAAATGGAACAACTTTTTTTAAACTTCAAGTGCACTAAAATACACTAATGAAAATCAAGATTCATGAGCAATTAAGCACACTTACAGTACAATTGCATTGTATTGCCATTCTAATGGAAATACACTTAAAAAGGCATTGCAGTGCAAATTATAGTTGTGTTTAAGTACATTTTGTGCATACTGCTATCATACTTATAATTACTATAAACAGTTAATTTAGTATGCCTCTGTAACATTTCAAGTGATCTACAAATGCACTTCCTAACTATATTTAGTGCTTTTAAAGTGTCCTACTATGACAATAATAATGTTTTTGAAGTGAAGTTCAATTACAACCTAAACATCATAGACACATACTTTCAGTGCAATGTTATTATAGTGTAAGGTAGAAACAAATTGAAAGTACATTTCATTTGTAATTTTATCCCCATTTTGTTATACTTAAGCATGAATGTTGGTATTACACTACAAGTGTATTACATTAAAATTCAGTTCAAGTACATTAAATCAACAGATTACAAATTGCATTTCAGAAAAGGATCTTTATTATTAACACAAAAGTAACACACAAAAGCAGATATTGGCAAAAGGAGGAACCTTGAACAGTCGACTTTCTCTGAAATGCCGGGAACAGAACAATGGCAAACAACTTACTACACATGCATATCTACAGGTGCTGGTCATATAATTAGAATATCGTGAAAAAGTTAATTTTTTCATTGTAAATTATTTAAAAAAATGAAACTTTCATTTATACTAGATTCCCTACATGTAAAGTAAAACATTTCAAAAGTTTTTTTTTTAATTTGTTGATTAGAGCGTACAGCTCATGAAAGTCCAAAATCCAGTATCTCAAAATATTAGAATATTTACATTTGAGTTTCATTAAATGACCATCCCTACAGTATAAATTCCGGGTATCTCTTGTTCTTTGAAACCACACTAATGGGGAAGACTGCTGACTTGGCAATGGTCCAGGAGACAATCACTGACAGCCTCCACAAAGAGAGTAAGTCACAGACGGTCATTACTGAATGTGGTGGCTGTTTACAGAGTGATGTATCAAAGCATATTAAATGCAAAGTTGACTGGAAGGAAGAAATTGGGTAAGCAAAGGTGCACAAGCAACAGGGATGACCACAAGCTTGAGAATACGGTCAAGTAAAGCCGATTCAAACACTTGGGAGAGCTTCACAATGAGTCAAATGAAGCCAGAGTCAGCGCATCAAGAGTTACCACACTCAGACATCTTCAGGAAAAGGACTACCAAGCCACTTCTGAAACAGAAACAACGTCAGAAGCATCTTACCTGGGCTAAGGAGAAAAAGAACTGGACAGTGAACAGTGGTCGAAAATCCTCTTTTCAGATAAAAGTAAATTTTGCATTTCATGTTGAAATCATGGTCCCAGAGTCTGAAGGAAGACTGGAGAGGCACAGAATCCAAGCTGCTTGAAGTCTAGTGGGAAGTTTCTGAAGTTAGTAATGATTTGGGGGGCCGTGACGTCTGCTGGTGTTGGTCCATTGTGTTTTATCAAGTGCAAAGTCAATGCAGCCATCTTCCAGGAGATTTTGGAGCACTTTATGCTTCCATCTGCTGACAAGCTTTATGGAGATGCTGATTTCCTTTTCCAGCAGGACTTTAGCACCTGCTAACGGTGCAACAACCACTTACAAGTGGTTTGCTGACCATGATATTACTGTGCTTTATTGGCCAGCCAACATGCCTGACCCCTAAATCTATGGGATATTTTCAAGAGAAAGATGAGAAACAGTCGATCCAACAATATACAGATGATCTGAAGGCTCAATAGTGCCTCAGCAGTGCCACAGGCGGATCACTTCCATGCCACACTTCACTGATGCTGTAATTTGTGCTAGGAGCAAGTCATTTGCTGTAATATGTGCTGCCGACCAAGTTTTGAGTGTACAAATGAACATACTTTAAAGAACTTGAACTTTTCTGTTTTGAAAATCCATTTTTTGATTGATCTTAGGAAATATTCTAATATTTTGAGATACTGGATTTTGGACTTTCATGAGCCGTACGCTCTAATCATCAAAATTAAAAAAAAAAAAAACTTTTGAAATGTTTTACTTTACATGTAGGGAATCTAGAATATATGAAAGTTTCATTTTTAAAAATAATTTACAATAAAAAAATGAACTTTTTCACGATATTCTAATTATATGACCAGCACCTGTAGCTCTGACTTGAGTTACTAGAGGCCTTGTAGCTCCCATTGTTGCACTTCCTCCGTAGAAGGGCCCGGATCTCTGCCACCTCGGTGTTGGGGAATCGCTCCCTCACTACATCTGTGAAAACAGGAAAGAGACATGGGGATGAATTAAAACAGGATAGACAATGTATAACATTGAAATACAATCATTGATTATAATGGATTTGTCAATCAATCATGACAATGGATTTGGATTCATAACTATGACATTACTGTACCTAAAATTGCATTGTTTTTTTCTGGCTCAAGCTGCTCCTTCAGCTCGCCTTTTTTTCCTTTCCCTGTGAGGGTTGCCTATAAACGCAACATGTCACTTGTGGTCACAGTATTGGTACCTGCGCCAATTTGCCAGAGGCCTTATCCGTACCAGGGCTGGGATGAACAAAGTTTCACGTGGAGCATTCTGAGATATTTTTTTTGCTGAATTACCGCGGAGTGCGAGTTGTGCTAAAAAATAAACTGCCGGGATAATCACACAGCGCTTGCCGTAGGCTACACGTCCAATAATGACATGTCCGATTCGCGAACTAATGACTCATTTGAACTGATTCACTTAAATGAATAGTTAAAACAACTGATCTGTCCAACACTGAACTCATGAGACATCTGAATCAGTGTATAACAAATTGGTACACTTTACCATAATGTTCCATTTATTAAATTCTAGTTACCTACATTAGTATTTTGTGAGTGAGTGGCAGAGTGTATTACTACTATACGCTGTTGTTATTTTTATGTGAATGAAGAATTAAAAGATCCACTTTTTTTCAGTAAGCTATGTGTTTTCAACAAATGTTAAATTCTGTTGGTTCAGGAAGGACACCATGACAGGCTGCTGGCTCCCACTGTTGCTGTTAATTTTTATTTATTTTTTGTTGGAAAAGCACTTAAATAGCTTAAAGCCCTCAAGTTTACATTGGTTACTGTATTCTTTCAATTGCTCTAAACAAGTATTTTGGGTGACCTTTTTTTATTGAATGACATCAATTTGTTATTTTCATCTGAAAGAAGAATTACAAGATGCACTTTTTTTTTTTAGTAAGCTAGGCCTATGTGTTTAAGGCTTCAAGGTTTTATCAAACGCTACCTCTGACTAAGAATGCATTACTTTGCACTTGTATAGTCTTTTATTTTGGACTTTTTACAAATTGGTAATAGTCAATTAATGGGGAGATTATCGATAATCGAATCAAACCGAAATAGAATCGGACTGAAAAAAACAAAAACAAAAAAAGAGTCGTTAGATTAATCGATGCACCGAAAAATAATCGCTAAATTAATCGTAAAAAAAATTATCGTTTATCCCAGCCCTAATCCGTACCAACCCACTGTCACTTTTACCATATTGCTTAATCAGTGAAATTCAAACAAGAAGTATTAACAGTAGTCAATGACGGCAAAAATGGCAGTTAAGTGGATTTTCAAATTTGTAATCTGGGAAGTCAGGTCTGTATTCCAAGACATAACGTGAACATGCATGTTCTTCAAATTAAAGGGTTAGTTCACCCAAATAGCAAAATTATGTAATTAATAACTTACCCTCATGTTGTTCCAAACCCGTAAGACCTCCGTTTATCTTTGGAACAAAGTTTAAGATATTTTAGATTTAGTCCGAGAGCTCTAAAGTTAAGAAAAACATCATCAAAGTAGTCCATGTGACATCAGAGGGTCAGTTAGAATTTTTTGAAGCATCAAAAATACATTTTGGTCCAAAAATAGCAAAAACTACGACTTTATTCAGCATTGTCTTCTTTTCCGTGTCTGTTGTGAGAGAGAGTTCAAAACAAAGCAGTTTGTGATATCCGGTTCGCGAACGAATCATTCGATGTAACCGCCGGATCTTTTTGAACCAGTTCACCAAATCGAACTGAATCGTTTTAAACGGTTCGCGTCTCCAATACGCATTAATCCACAAATGACTTAAGCTGTTAACTTTTTTAATGTGGCTGACACTCCCTCTGAGTTCAAACAAACCAATATCCCCGAGTAATTCATGTACTCAAACAGTACACTGACTGAACTGCTGTGAAGAGAGAACTGAAGATGAACACCGAGCCGAGCCAGATAACGAACAACAGACTGACTGAATCAGTGTACACTTTAATAAATTATACTTTGTATTAAAAATAAGCGTACTTACTAAAAGTACACTAAATTACCACTATACATTTTTGTATTTTAACATATTTTATGAGAGCACTCTGATATGCCACTAAAAATACACTTATTTTAGAGTGTACTGTATAAAGTGTACAGAAGTCACACTTCTAATGAAGTGAGAACATAGTACACTTTAAAAAAAGTATACTAGCAATTAATTTCCAAAAAAATATACTTCCCATAAGTACACTGAATTGCCACTCTAAGTATGTCAAATTTAATACACTTAAAAAAAATAAACTTCAATACAATTTAAAATACATTTACAACAAAGTACACTTTCAAAAAGTACATTTAAAAAATAATTTGATTACTGATAAATTAGTATACTTACTGTTTGGACTATTAAGTTGAACTTAATTACATCTTTTTCGAAGTATACTTTTAAAAAGTACAAACCAAATACTCTTTAAATAAAGTACAACATGTAGAAGTATACTTGTTTTATAATTCATGTACTTAATTCATATTTCAAATACACTAAAGTATACTACTTTTTTACCTGGGAAGTGTGTGAGTGCATAGGGGCTCGCGCCAAAGTCACAGCTGACTTGAAGTAAAGCCAATAAAGTTCATGTTTTTGTCCTTCGAAATACTTTAATACTAAACATAGCTAAAACAATATTGCTCTGAGCGTGTGACCATGATTCGCGTGCATATTCAGTCAGAGTGTCCTCGCACGTCAAGTTCAGAGAAAGCTTTATTCAGTCCATTATAAATTTTAGCCTACCTGATAAATTCAAGTAAATACGCTGGAAATCCGCACTCATTCAAGGATGCGCATTTGTTTTGAATGAATGATACTTGACATTACATGAACTTTACAGTTGGTTTTGTGACTGTAAGTCATTCTCTTAAAATGCTGTTTGAGTTAGAAACGTGTATAACGATGTTGTATGTATATTTAATAATGAAAATGTGTGTGAAATGTTTTAAAATGAAATATTAATTGCTTAAATATATGACAATGTTGAATTTCAGAACACAAAAACATTTGTCATTATTTTATTCCATATCTACTTATTCTACAAAATGGCGTATAGTGCATAAGTACACAAACTGAGACGCAGCTAAAGACTTTTGGTCATTCTTTAATCTCTGTTCTAGTTCTTCTGATGTGATTGTTGGATCAGAACTTGATTCTTACCAGAAATCATCAGCAGAGCGAAAGTCAAGATGATCCTCATCCTTCTCTCTTATTAAATGATCTTCTCTGTAGATTCAGTTCTTCTGAAGCTCTTCTGAAGTGTTTGGATGAGTTTGAATGTTTCCTGGAAGCATCTTTAAAATAAACTGCCCACTTCCTCTGACAGACAGAAATAGAGAGAAAGAGAGAGAGAGTGTGTTAATAGAGAGGGAAGTGAAACTCCTTCACTCATTTTTAATAAACACACAAACACAGACAGAACAGACACGAGCAGATAAAACTCATTATTAAGTGTTATTTTACACAGATTTTCACAGAATGATTCTTTCAAAGGCGTTTTACAGTTTTTTTTCTCCAGATCCGTAATTTTGAATGTTTTTAACTGACTCAAGAGTTTAATGAAGTGTTTCTTCAGTGCTTCACATTCATTTTAAAGATAGAGATCAGCGGTTCCCATGGTAACTGTATAAATACACTGCTGATTGATTCATTGTGCACATTTATAAAATGAGGTGTCACTCATCTCTAGCTGTGCTGATCCATCAATTATATATTTATTACAGATTTGATTACTGTGATCTCTATTATCCCAATGTGACCTTTAATAGCTTTCTACTGTATTTTATAAAGTGCTTTTGACTAAATTAATTTATTCTCTATGTCAGAATCAATCAATCAATGATTAAAACAAGAACTTTAGAGTTTGAATTGTTTGATCAGTCTGACTGAGCTCTACTCATAGACTGTAAAAAAATCTCATGTTAATCTTACAGTTTTTTTCAATTGCTAACATACTTTTGTCCAATCTTTAGTCACATTGATCTGAGCAATACCTTTCAACAATGAGATCTTGTCGATGCTTCATAAGCTCTTTGTGGCTCTTGTAGAAGCAGAAACCAATATCTTACAAGAGCAGCTGAGATTTAATTGGAGTTAATCACTTCAGGTGAAAAAGGTGTGCATTATTTCACATGAGCTACAAAATTCCTCAACTACATCATTAGCTTGCATGTGAAATATTACATTTTTATGAAAAAATCACTTAAATGATGATCTTATATATACAATATAAGTTGTTTCTGGATATTGATCTAGGTGTTAGGTGTAGAATTCTGCCATCTGCTGGTTAGAGATTAACCTAAAAGAATTACAGTTCAAGAAAGAAATTGTTTTGACCAGCAGGGGGCCATAGAGAGCCATTTATTTTACTGGATGTGGCTCATAATAACTTTTGTGAAACATTTTGTGAACTTTTTTCTAAACTCTTCACACAGTGAGCACAACAGAAATCTCTGTGGGATCATAAACTGTGGATCATTTATAATTTCTTTGGCACAAAATGCATTCAGTGACTACATCTTTCAAATTACATTAATTCTTTACTCACTTCGACACAACAAACACCAAAACTCAGTGTACCTAGATTTTGCACATGCTTATATACTGTTTTCAAAACTTCAGAACAATAACATAATACAAAACTGAATAAGACAGAAATATGCTGCATTTCTACAGTAATATTGTAATATTGTTTTTAGATTCAGAAATATATTCTGAATCTAAAAAATCAAACACCATCAAAGCAATTAGATGAAACTGAACACCTTCACAAGCATTAGTCTTTCAATTTCATGATCATCCATTCAAAGGGAATAATTTTATACTGTAAACATGGTAACATAAATTGCAGTGAATTATAAATAAAATGTGTGTGTGTGTGTGTGTGTGTGTGTGTGTGTGTGTGTGTGTGTGTGTGTGTGTGTGCGTGTGTGTGTGTGTGTGCGTGTGTGTGTGTGTGTGTAAAGATCACAAAATCTTACTGAGATGAAGGAAACCTTTTTTCTTTTCTTTTTTTAACTAAGTAAAAGTCGATCGGGTTCATATTGACCTCAATGCACAAATGTGGTTTAAAGGGTGTGCAGACTTATGCATTTGGGATATTTTACGTTTTTATTCATATCTTTTTTTTAGTGTCACTTTGGTTTATCATTGTTTCATTTTTTACATCACTGTAACTTTTTTACATTACATTACTGTAGACACACAACCTGAATACATCGATATACATTTACAATATTTACTGATGAGACATGAAGTTTTGGTTTGAAAAGCATATCTGAAGCCCTCTGCTCAGTGCAATGGATCGATGAAGGTGTTAAAGTTGTGATGAATACCTCGACTATTACTGTCAAGCAGATGGATGAAAATATTCAGTCTGAAGACTGCTAGTTACACAACACTATAATATGATGTTAGTAGATGTATTTGTGATCACATATGATCAGCTGAGCACAAGCCAAAGCAGAATGAATTTTTTTGTTCACTTGTCATGTCTGAAGCCAGCAGATCTTCATCTCTTGACTCCGAGGGCACAAAATTGAAAATGTGCTGTGGCTGCTGGGAAGATAAGATTTGGATGGAAAGAAATCTTCACTTTTCAATTATAAGTTCTGGATACAGCTTAAAAATAGATATAAAAATAAAAACTTCTGAAAGCAGTTTTTACTCTGGCTGCTGTTTCATACAACTGCAGCTTTAAAATAAAAAGCACATTTCAATAGAATTATTAAATTCATGGTGTCATAGACTAAATAATTTAGGAGATTTTGCATGGTTTATTCAGGTAGATTCCATTAAAGAAATCTGGAATCTACCTAAACTGCACAAAGTGAGTCAATTCCCAGGAGAATGGCTGCTGTGATCAAAAACAAGGGAGAACCAACAATATAGTTAATAATCGCTAGTATAATAGCTGATTACATAATTAGTGCATGCTTTATTTCCTGTGAGCTTTACAGGGTTTTTGATGCCTTTTTTGCCTAATACAATAAAACCTATATTTAAAGTGTTAGTTCACCCAAAAATGAAAATAATGTCATTTATTACTCACCCTCATGCCGTTCCAATCCCGTAAGACCTTCATTCATCTTCGGAACACAAATTAAGATATTTTTGATGAAATCCGATGGCTCCGTGAGGTCTGCATAGCCAGCAATGACACTTCCTCTCTCAAGATCCATTAATGTACTAAAAACATATTTAAATCAGTTCATGTGAGTACAGTGGTTCAATATTAATATTATAAAGCAACGAGAATATTTTTTGTGCACCAAAAAAACAAAATAATGACTTATATAGTGATGGCCGATTTCAAAACACTGCTTCAGGAAGCATCGGAGCATTATGAATTTTTTGTGTCGAATCAGCGGTTCGGAGCAGTTTGGTGGTTTGACACGTGATCCGAATCATAATTCGACACGCTGATTCATAACGCTCCGAAGCTTCCTGAAGCAGTGTTTTGAAATCGGCCATCACTAAATAAGTCGTTATTTTGGGGTTTTTTTGGCGCACCAAAAATATTCTTGTGGCTTTATAATATTAATATTGAACCACTGTACTCACATGAACTGATTTAAATATGTTTTTAGTACATTAATGGATCTTGAGAGAGGAAATGTCATTGCTGGCTATGCAGGCCTCACTGAGCCATCGGATTTCAACAAAAATATCTTAATTTGTGTTCTGAAGATGAACGAAGGTCTTTCGGGTGTGGAACGACATGATGGTGAGTAATAAATGACATTATTTTCATTTTGGGGTGAACTAACCCTTTAATTATATGCTGGAGTTTGCCTTTCTTGCCAAATTGTCATTTTAATACCTTAGCAAGTTTCTTCTTCCCAATATAACATGCTCCTCATTTTTGGATTGTTTACTAGAACCTAAAGTGTCATGAAAAGCAAATATTGTGCAAACATCTCCCACTACTGTACGTAATACCTTTTTAAAACTATAAAAATCAGCTTTTTGTCTCTTTGAATTGTGATTTTGGTCAATTATTATTATTATTATTAAATTATTTATTTATTTAATTAATATAAGTAGTCATGTTTTTGCTTCTGGATTTATTGGTTTAAGTTTATAGAGACATGTTCTGTATTTGTATCTCTCATTAATGTACGGGAATAACATTGTTTTAAAAATATTTATTAGACATGTGTCTTTAAGAAATGAATATTCATTAGCCAAGCCAAAGCCCGCCTTTCAGAATGGTCCAATGGGCGCAGAGGTCTGATGTCATCTCAAGGAAGTGCTCGCGCTCCGCTCGTGTATATCTGACAGCTGAAGAGAGGCTGTTGAACCCGGTTACCTTCACCGTCCCGACACATTCAGCGATGGAAGCATCAATACTCTACATTCAGAGTCAAAGAGGATAACGCCTGCTGTATTGTTAGCCTTATAGTGGGCTAAATATCCGCTTGTTTGTTTGTGTTTTGAAAGGATCGGGATCGAGCCTGTGAGGTAACGTTACAGTACTGTTACTCATCCAGCACATTAGCGGCTAACTCGTTAAACCGGCGCTGAAATGCTTTAATTTCACACTCCTTCTGTCAAACCGAGCCGCTTATAACGATAGCGTATTGTGGCTCGTGCATGATTGTGGTCGTCGCAGGTGTGTGTGTTGTTTTTGAGTGGGATCTCGACAAAAATGCTGCCTAGACAGCTTAGAAACAAGATTAGAAACAAGATTTTCCACTCAAGAACAATCAGCGTGTGAAGCTTCAGGCTTTGTGTATTGACTGCAAACTCTACAGACCTCCGTTTTGTTCATTGATATGGTACAAGGGCGTCACTTTGTTTTGAGAAGTGTTTGAGTGACATTTAATTTTATCAACCATTCTTGATTTATTTAAGCAGGGACAATGCACATTAATAATAAAAAGAGTCAATGTAAAATCTGCCAGATTTGGCAATTTCATCAGTATTCCTTGGGCAGATTAATGCAAAAAAATAAATTATAAAAATAAAATAAATAATACATAAATTCAGCGTTGTTACAATAAAAACTTTTTTTCTTTTAAATTTCTAGAGCGACCACAATGACATATTAGATCTTTTAGTTCTGTCGGGGTCTATTCCAGTCATGAGTTCCTCCTGAAAACTTAAGAAAACTGACTATCAGTACTTCTATGTACTCCTTATACAGTTGTAAGAAAAAGTATGTGAAAAACTTGCAGAATCTGTGAAAATGTGAAAAATTTTAACAAAATAAGAGAGATCATACAAAATGCATGTTATTTTTTGTTTAGTACTGTCCTGAGTAAGATATTTTACATAAAAGATGTTTACATATAATACACAAGACAAAAAAAGCTGAATTTATTCAAATGGCCCTGTTCAAAAGTTTGTAAACCATTGATTCTCAGTACTGTGTGTGGTTACCTGATGATCCACGACTGTTTTTATGTTTTGTGATGGTTGTTCATGAGTCTCTTGTTTGTTCTGAGCAGTTAAACTGAGCTCTGTTCTTCAGAAAAATCCTCCAGCTCCTGTAGATTCATCAGTTTTCAAGCATTTATTGCATATTTTAACCCTTTCCAGCAGTGACTGAATGATTTTCAGATGGGTGGCTCAAAACCGTTAAAGTCACCATGAAATCAAAATTGACAATTCTTGTTTTGTATATTGTTATTTATTCTAAATAATTTCTCTATGCACATCATCATTTTTTTTTAATTCATGTGCCTCGTAATATTGAATCAGAATATCTTCCCCTCCCTCTTGCAGTGACATTTCTTCTCTTCTTTAATGACAAGGGCGTGGCAACCTGTCACTCACAGGAGATCCACCAATAGCAAACCACAACCATCCAATCAATGGACTATATGCACGGTTACTTCCTGGTTGTCGTTAAGCCAGCTCGGGCATTTCCGGTGAACTGTTATCTGTTCATTCTGTACTCGCTGTACATCGACACAAAACCATCAATGGTTGACTTTTTAATGCTGTTCTCTTATTTAATGCAGTTATCACATTTACCTAATTTGCCAATAAACCAGTTTTATTGATTGCAATAAAGACGAAGCTATTGGGACGTTTAAAAACGCTGTGTCTGTAATTAGACACACACACACACGTTTTTTCCCCAGCACTTCAAATGTTATTTTTAATGTGATGACCACAAACATTATCTGTTCATCCTTCTGAGATTGTCCCCATTGTAAAACCGAACATTTAAAAATGTAGGAAATTCAACATTTGATAGAAAACACTTATTTAAAAATAAAAAAGACAATAATTAACACTTTAACCAACAGGTGGCGACAAAGTAGCATTTATTTGCGCATATATCAGCCATTTCCTCTAATCGTTTTTCACTTCATTTTTGACTAAATATTAAACTTTATAAAATAACTAGGTTTAAAAATACATTTTGTCAATGTGAAGTATGAAATACTCACAAAATCTCATGAAAAACAATAACTTTTCTTGTGAATGATGACACAGAAAGCGAGCGCCGCTCTCTCTTTATAATCACAGCAGCTGTCAGTCAGCGCAGCTCAAGATCAATGATTTCAGCACACTTGTAAAAACTCACATTTTATTCAATGAATCAAACTAAAGTGCACCATAAAAATTTAATTTTTGAAGCTTTTTTTCACATAAAAGTGTGAAAACTGATGGTCGAATTGAATTTAGCCGAGGAGGAACACTGAGGTACATCTTTATTTATTTTTTATGCTGTCTTACGTTTGAATAACTAAATTAATGCTATGCCTGACTATTTAAGTGACTATATTCTGATTATAAACTAAGTATTACACTATTGATGCTCAACACACCAGCACATGACTCTCACCGGAAGTTTTTCAGCTGGCTTATATTAATGCGGAAGTTCTAAAGAACGCTCCGTGCATATAGTCCATTCTCCATGGAGAAAATCAGGCTCCGCCCTACATTTGTTCTTGTTGGAGAAGCCGAACAAGATTTTCAGTTTTTCTTCAACTAACCTTGTGAATCGAGGTGGCATGGTTGTCACCATGTGGATAAACTAATTACTGCAAAAAAAGTATGTGCGGTTACACAAATCTGGCGGTGCATGTACTCTTCTGATGACGAAATTCATGTCACGTGCACTGTACACTGATCCTCGTGTAAAAAGTGTATACTTTGGGCTTAATCACGTGTAGTGAGTGCAATCAGAGCGACTAATGAATGGCTCACACTTCGCTGTCTCAAAAGACTCCATTTGTAAGCAGCAGAAAACCGTCTTCATGCGACGCACATACAGTAAACCCAAGTGTCATTTACTCTGCTGTAGCACCAAATAGGGCTGTTCAACGATATTTGTGATTGTCGTGTCCAAAATAAGTCTGTGTTTACATAATATATGTGTGACATTCATGTATATATTTAAGAAAAATATCTTATATATACATGCATATATTTCTTAAATATATATACGTGTATGTGTGTGTATTTATATATACATAATAATTATACACAGAACAAACATGCATATATTACGTAAAGACAGACTCTTATTTTGGACATGAAAACACAATATATTGACCTGTGTCCTGTTTTCTATCATGCGGTGTGCACGTTTGTGAAGATGTAAGATGTAATTAATCCTGCAAAAGCACTGGGTTCGATATAATCAGGTTGATTTTGAAACCAGACCAGCGCTGCGAGGGGCTGCCGGGAACAGTTGCACCCTAAATCAACAAGTTTCATCAAGTGTTCCCAGCTCAAAAAAACAAAAAAAAAACTTAATTAAAATACCCCAATGATACCAACTATTTGACTTTTGGTCTAATACCTTAAGGGTTTGCATATAGACAGTTTCATCATGATTGCAGGAATACAGAACATAGTTTCAAGAAGTGGAACATTGTTGATCTCTGATAAGTGGGTTTTTTTTTTCCTGAATGCGGCATATTGCGTGTTATTGTGTGTAGGTCTGGGAGAAACTTGCCAGACTGTGTCTTTCAGCACTGTAAAAAATAACTTGCTATGTGTACTGCGCTGGACTAACTGGGGACTGGTCACAGCACTTGCACATTGTTGCCCTATTGTTAGTTTGATTGCTTCTATTGCTCTCCTCTTTTGTATTCGCTTTGGATAAAAGCATCTGCTAAATGATTAAATGTAAATGTAATGTGTTGGCTGTACAAAGAAAATTAAGTTTGCATTAATTTTGAGTTATGACAATTTTGAGTGAATATATACGTTGAACCAACAAGCTACGTTGAGTTAGAGCAGTGTTTCTCAACCCTGTCCTGGAGGGACCCCCAACACTGCACATTTTGAAAGTCTCCTCTGTCTGATACACTCATTTCAGGTAGTGGAGTTTCTTCTAATTGGCTGATGAGTTGAATCAGGTGTGTTTAATTGGGGAGAAAGACAAAACCTGCAGTGTTGGGGGTCCTCCAGGACCAGGGTTGAGAAACACTGAGTTAGAGGAACTTCATTTGTAGCATAAACACACATTTTTAAGTTGATTACTCAAAAAAATTAAGTCGCTCCAACTACCAGAGTTGTAGCTCTGGAACCAATTAATCTATTTCAGTTCAAATCAACAGCTATCATATGACATGTTAACATAACTTATTTAACATGTATATTTAATGAACAAGTAAGATATTATTGTCACTGGCATTAGCTCAGTCATTAGTGTTTACCTTCATGTCTCTACTCTTCAGCACAATGATGGCCACAAAAACTTCAACATTACAGAAACTCTTTTAAATGTCAAACATAACAGCATTAAACACTAACAGGTCTTTCCCTTCACTAAAAACAAATAAATTAACAGTTAATTTTAACATTTATTCTTCTTATCCAGTCCTATGCAAAGCATGCTGGGAACTAGAAATCCACTGCCTGATTTCTGAAGTTATCAAGACAATTTTTTATTACGTTACTACAACTTAATTTTTTTAAAAAGCCAATGAACAGAAATTTGAGTGTAAATTACAGACGATATTAAGTTGATGTAATGATCAACATTATTACGTCAACAGAACTCTACAAATAATATTTGCAACTTAAAAGCTTTAATTAAAACAATAAATTAGAATTTTTATGCATATATTAAAGTTGTGGTAACAGGAGTTATTTGTGAACTGATGCTCATATTTTGCTTTTTTGTTCCACCTTTGGCATCCAGATGGAGAATTCTGGAGAGTCTAAATGGACAAAGTCCGATGCGAGCTCAGAGCCTTTTCCCTACTGTTGCTCAGCCTGTGATAGCAGTGAGGAGCATTTCCGTGGAAAAGTCTTCCGGAACAGAACTAAAGCCAGGAGTATGTCTACGCCATCAGCACCTTGCTCTGCTAAGTTCAGGTAAAACAAGACTGTCTGTCAGGGTAAAGACTAAAGTTAGACTTAAGGCCCCAATATACTCACGGCAAAGTTCTTTTTTCATTCGATGATTTCCACGTCAAAGAAGGCGTGGTCTCAAAGCCACGCCCACTTATTACATCATCACCAGTGGTAGTTTAAAGATGTTTATCAGCCAGAGCAAACTTTTCTGGAAGGTTCGATTTTGCAAGCCAGAAACAGAACTTGGTTTTGGCCTGAATTTGTGTGAATTGACGTTACACCATTTCGATTGAAGTATATCGGGGCTTTTAGACTTAAAGTGCCTTTAATCTTGTCTGTTAGTATGCATTTCAGTTGAGAAGGTGTTAGTCCTGTTTTATTGGAAAAGAAACCCAGTCCTTTACTGATTCAACTGCAAGTTACTTTGGTCAAAATTTGGTCAAAATTATTTAAAAGCCATGGACATGGTTGAACTGTATGGATGGTTCCAGTCTTGATCTTGCCAAAATTACACAATACTAATAGCTATGACAGTGAAATGCCTGTTAGGTGGTGTATTACAGTGTATTACATTGTCACTCAGTGTCTCTCAGTAGTAGTTTCCTATAAGAAAGTGATGTATTTATTGCCTGATTTCACCAATTGTGTGTATATATAGTTTAATCTACACATGAAACACATGATTGCATTATCTTACCACACAACTGCATCACAGTCTTTCCACACTTGCAACACTTCTGCTTTATAAAATGTACTAGTTCTGCACTACTGTGATATTGAATGTCATGTCGGTAAAGGGGAAGATGGCTTTTTTTACTTTCCCATACTCCATATATACCACTGCAGTTTAATGCACCATTTCAAAACTTCATAACTTGTATGTATTGGCCAATATTTAGACACCAAACAATTATCAGTATCACTTGGCCAGTTAATAGCATTGCCTTGCCAGTGGATTATGTGCTTTTACCTCAAATATACACTGCCGGCCAAAAAATATATATGTTTGGCAGCAGTCCTTCTAACAGATGGAGTGTGTAGCTTTTCATTTCTTAAGCAACCATGTAGGAAGACACATAATGGCCATATTCCAGGATGACAATGTCAAGATTCATCAAGCTTAAATTGTGAAAGATTGGTTGGGAGGGAGCATGAAGAATGTGATGTTCGTTCCATCATGAGGTGCATCAATTTCTGGTCAAGATTTGTATTGACAATGCTAGAGTCAAGAGTTCATGCTCCCTCCCAAACACTCTTTCACAATTTGAGCTTGATGAATCTTGACATTGTCATCCTGGAATATGGCCATGATGTCTCCTCCAACATGGTCGTTTAAGAAATGAAATTCTACACACACCATATCTGTTAGGGTCAGAACTGTTGCCAAACATATAACATGCTAGAAACCTCATAATCACTGCAATAATGATCCAATCATAGACTCTTAAGCATTTGCCTATTTAAAATCCAAACAGTAAAAAATAAATTAATGAATTGATAAATCTATGATCACTTCTTGTTTTTTTTAGTGGCTGATTCTGATATGTGAGGTAAAATGACAGTATTTTTTTCTGGAAAGCCAATCTTTTGTATGACCAGCTGAAAATAGTGAAATACTTGCCAATGCATTGTCATTGTGAGATGTGTAATTGTGTTTTATTATATGGCATAAACATATTATTGCCCCTAGTATGATAACCCTACTTTCTTTCGTCATTGAAATGGCTGTTTTGGCTATTCATTGTCTTTGTTGAGTTTGTGGTTGGTTTGTTTGTTTGTTTGTTTGTTTGTTGTTTGGTCATTGACCTGCTGTCAGCAAAGAACTGACTTGTTATACCTAGATCTGGGGCCCTATTCACAAAACATCTTAAGGCTAAAAGTAGCTCCTAAATCGCCAATTTAGAAGAAACTCTTAAAAATAATGGGCGTGTCAGTCCTAATTTTAGGAGTCCTAAATTTCTGCTTTCACAAAGCATTTTAGTGCTAAAACTAGCTCCTATATCTGTGAAACGTTAGGAGTAGTCAAGAGGACTCCTAAGTCACTAAGATCAAATCACAAACAGTCCTAATCCACCTAAAGACACTGTACACCATTGAGCCAATAGCGATAGAGCCTTAGGTGCTGAACCTTTTCTTCATAAATACAATACATTTTGATTTATAGATTTGAATCTACGATGAGACGCCAAAAATAAAGCTTTAACAAATAAATTAATATTGGCCGATTACCTGTGGCAGTGGTTTGTCATGAGTTCACACCTACAAATGATTGAAGATAGAGTAATAAAATATATAAGAAGCGTATTTAGTGCACTGTCCAAGGGGATCGAGGGGTCAGAGCTTGGAATTTAGCCCAAACCCAGAGTTGTCCCCATATTCCCAGCCAAGAGAGAGGAGCGGGTTGGCGGAGGGATCCAGAAAACTGTCAAAGTAACTATAGGCGAGTCAGCTCTCATCTGTGTATATATTCCTCCTCTCGAGCTGATTAGATAGACCGTTTGAATGTGTTCCTCCCAAACTTTGTTTATAAAACATAATTTGTCACCTGCATTTTGCATTCTCTTGAGATGCAGACATCCAAGAGGCGGACGATTAACTGTATATACTAGTTTAATTAGTGACACTTAAAACCTTTATTTGAATATGGCAACATTTTTATTAAAAAATATTTATTTGAATAGGGCAACATTTTGTATTTTAAAACCTTTATTTTAATGGAAACATGACGCCTCATTCTACAATATTTCTAAGATTAAATCGCTGACTCCTCCCCATCAGCCAATCACTGTGTGTTTACTCCATAGCAACGAGGTCAACCCCGCCCTTACTCTTAGCTTAAGACTTCAGTCTATTCCTTAGTAAAAGTTTGTCTCAGCAGCTTTGTGAATAGGTTTTAAGAGAAAACTCTTAGCTAAGAACTTTTACTGCTATTTAGGAGAACTCTTAGTAGTAAGATAAAATGTTTTGTGAATACGGCCCCTGATCTATAAGGGCCCAAGCACAGGGCCCTATTTTTTTCATAAGGACTTACAAAATACTTTGAAACAATCCCCTTATAGCTACCTAAATTGTGAAATTATACTTTATATCTTAAATAATGTTACTATGGTAATGCATAATGTTGCTATGGTAATGCATGCAAACTTTAATACTCTATTGGGGTGTTTTTTTGTTTTTTTTTTCAGACTCTTAGCATGCTTAAAATTTCATGAAACTAGACACACATCAGAACTGACCTAAAAAATGTAGCGCATCCTTTCGACTAATGTGGCGGGCAGGGCCGGTTCTAGGCATTTGGAGGCCCTAGGCAAAATTTATGTTGGAGGCCCCCCGCACCACACCCCTCCCAATAAAAAAGCACTTGAAACACATATGTCCAAGACTTTTGCTGCTCGTCTTGATTGGTGGACTCTGCCTATAAGTAGCTCTGGCCCTGGTGATGGGGTTAGTTTTAGCTGCATTCATCAAACTTTGCACATATATTGTTTTCATCAAACCGGACAACTTTCAAAATTACAGTCATTAGCTCCGACAGTAAGTCTGACATTTTGCATTTTATGCTTGTGTGCGTTTCTCCATCTTGAAAATGTCAGGCTAAATACTCCTCCAATGTGATTAATGTGAATCTCACCAAACTGGGTCAACATTATGCCAAGATGTTGAAAATGCTAAATTGCATGCAGATTTTTGATATCCCAAACGGTGTTCCCCATGGCAAGGGATTAAACGGGGATTGTGATTTTTCCAGATTTATACAGATTTACTTATTATCCGACCTAAAAATGTGAATCTGAGAAAAAAATAATAAAATGAAATGGTCTTAAAACAATAACTGGTACTAAATAAACTGCAAAATGTTATGTTTTCTAATACCTTTTATTTCATGCACTGATCGCTTCTGACAGCACTGTACATTTTAGCCAGGGATTAAAGTGCCAAATGCGAGTAAAAAACTGTTACTCGCCAGTTACTTGAACTTTTTTATGAATTTTGACAATGCATCATTGTGAGAATGCGACATGGATTTGTGCGATCATCAAATTGCATCAGTTGTGATGTAATTATATAAATATATAGTCTGACGCGCTGCGTGTTTCATAGTAAATCACAGCACTGTGTTCATTTTCAGTTTAAATTCACAGTAAATGCTTCTCTGCAAGTGCTGTGTGTTTGAGTCACTTATAATTTGCATTTGGGAAGACAAAATGCTGCAACCATCTTCCCAAATTCGTATTGAGAATCGTTTATAAATCTGTTGTTAAAGAAGAGCAGCGTTAAGGTCTCCCTGCTGTTTTGGCTCAATGGTTTAACATTTGAAAGCAAAGAAATTAAGACAACCATAATTGTTAGTATTGTAATTTTAGTGTTGTTCTGTAAAATAAAATAAAATAATGATAATAATAATAATTTTATTTTATTTCATTTTACTGAACAACAGTTATTGACATAGTCCTCTTATACTTTTATCCATTTAAATGCATCACTGTGCATTGTTTGTCTAGAGCCACCAATTTGCGATGGTGCCGTAGTGCTTGGGCCTGTCATCGCTGCTTGCAGCTATATTATATACTTAAAATTACAGGTTAATGCTGTAGACATGTCTCTCATCTCTCTGTGTTCTTTTAAAGGAGGACACAGTCACTTCATGGACCAAGCCCTGTCACCACATTTGGGCCCAAAGCCAGCATGCTGAAAAATCCTAAAGCTGTCATGTGAGTCATTTTACAACAGTTGCATTTAACAAATGATGCTAAGAATAAATAATTGTGAAAGATGACTATAATATGCATGAAAGGTTGCAGCACTGTCGCCCAGCACAGTCATGTCTGTTATGGGCAGGAATGCAGTGGTACATAACCAAAACAATGTAAATAAGAGATTCATTGTGAAGCCGCATCATTGATTAAAATGGGTGTTCTGGCGAGAGCCCGCACTGAACTGAAGTGCTTTTCATAACAGATGATTTTCATTTCTACTAAGAGGAACAATTTGAGGGTTTAGTCACTGGTTTGATTTATGCCTGGTTTCACAGGCAAGGCTTAAGCTAGTCCCAGACTAAAATGCATGTTTGAGCTGTTTTAACTGAAAGCAACTTGCCCTGAGATATCTTAAAATATGTCGGTGCCATTGTTTTGTCTCAAGATGCACACCAGTAATGTTTTTTTAAGGCACATTTATAAAAGCTACTTAAATGTCCTAATTTAACTAAGGCCTAATCCTGGCTTACTGTAAGCCTTGTCTTTGAGCTTTTTCTCAGGTCATAGTGATGCTTAGACAGCATTAAAGGGGTCATGAACTGCATTATTTTATTGTTGTATAATGTTTCTTGGGGTGCACTTATAATGTTAGTTTGATTTTTACATCAAAAATTGTCATAATTTAGAAATACCCTGATTTTAGCCCTCTTATTTGAATGCTCTGTTTTGAGGGGTGTGTCTGCTGTGAGACTTCAGTGTAAATGCCCACTGCTGTGATTGGCTTTGCATATTAAATATAGCTAAGTATTACATGTGGAATTCTCTCAAAAACGTTTAGCACATTTTTACTATTTCAGCTCTCAAGGTTTACTAATCATATAAAGTGTTGATCATAGCATTATATTTAGATCGTTGCATGACAGGTTGCAGTGATGATCATATAGCTGATCACAGACATGTTGTTGAGCGCATGAAAGCAGTGATTGCTCGATTTCTGCACACTAACGAATGCTTTCATCATAACAGTGCAAACACACTGTAAATAAGAGAGTTGTTGATTTATAACTGGAGTTCTGGCGAGAGTTCACAACTGATAAACTTGCACTGTTTGATTGACAGCTCCAGCATGTGCGGTTTGATTGACAGCTCTAGCGATTGTAAAGGGAGCGTTCTTTGATCGCTTTCTATATATAATTTAATCACAGTTTAAATAACAGGTTATTTTCATCCTACTAAAAGAAACAACGTAAAGTTTACCGTTCAATTCCACTGCAGCTACTGTGTTTTTCCACAATCTGCCGCTGCACAACATTTTGCACTCTTCAAAGTTTATCGTGTAGTTGCTCGATCTAGTGTTAGCGTCACAAAATTTGATTTCTCAGTTCATGACCCCTTTAAATGATTTTGTTACAAAGAACATCTGTTATCCACAGTGAAATGAACAGAACAAATAACTCTCAACTGAAACATAGTTATTAATAAACAGCCACCTTTCTAATTCCTTATGATGCTTAGGAAGTTAATGTCATTTTAAGTCCAGTGATTTAGATCTAGTAATTCTCCTGTCTGTCCTTATTACTTACAATGTGATGATGTAGGTGTTGTTACTCACAGGCAAACTGATGTTCATCTCTATTACATTATAAAAAGAAAAGGAAGTAGAAAACGAGCTGATTTGGCAGCTTGGTTTAAAAGCTGTTCTTGGACTTATAAGGAAGTCAGTTTTTATATAATATTTTGTGTGTTTTACAGCACAGTGGCCATTTGATTTCTCAGTTGACCTCTTTAATCCTTAACATGTTATTTAGTTACTTGTTCATCACCCAATGAACTCAAATGTTAAATGTAACAGTGCTATATTGACAAAAGTGTTGGTTCATATCTGTGCATTCAGGCATATTCAGGATCCAGCCAGTCAGAGGTTGACATGGAACAAGCCACCCAAAAGTGTCCTTATTATAAAGAAAATCAGAGACGCCAGTCTGCTACAGCCTTTCAAAGAACTCTGTGTTTTCCTGACACAGGTGAGAACATAAAACATTACAGAATAAAAAAGAAGAAATGCAGATGAGGCCATTGAGACTGTGCATCAAAGTGAAAAGGATCGTTTGATGGCATGTTCTGACACAGGAAAGCAGTGCTGGTGATATGCTTAGCCAGTGAATCTGTAAATCTCTCTCAGAACTGTAATGCAACAAACGGTCGAGCAAATTAAACATGAGCAAACTATATTCAAGCTCAGTACGTGTGCATACTATACAAATGCAGATTAAAATATCCATGATTTAATCATTAGTAGCATTTTCATGTTTGTCATGTAAATCGATGTGCATTATTGTAGGCATTTTTATCACACTCTCTTTGTCTTGTGCACAATTTACCACCAAAACAATGACAGCATATTTTGATGGTCCACTTTAGACATTCTACTAACTATAGGTAACTTTGCAACTGCATGTCAATTAGCAGTCATTAGAGTATTAGTAGACTGTCTGCTTTATATCTGCTAACACTTTATTTTGATGCTCCCAGCAGACATTCAACTGACTATAAGTAACTTTGCAAGTATAAAATAAGATATAAAGATATAAAATGCATCTTGTGTAATGTCAAGATATAAAATAAATGTCCCCAGAGTGTGTGTGTGAAGTTTCAGCTCAAAATACCCCACAGATCATATATTATAGCATGTTAAAATTGGCACTTTTGGGGGGTGAGCAAAAACGTGCCATTTTTGTGTGTGTCCCTTTAAATGCAAATGAGCTGTTGCTCCGGGCCACCTTTCCAGAAGAGGGCGGAGCTTCAAGAACTCATGCTCTGGCATACCAGCAAAAACAAAACAGGACAATCTCACGCACTGAAAATGTCAGAAACTGTCAGTAGCGGTGTTCATCCTTATATGTTCAGGTATCCGACTACTGTGCATAATAAATGCACGTTTATTAATTACGCGGATGGTGAGCATGACGGTATAATAATGATGACATAGCTCTGGTCTCCTGGTGCCTTCACATGCTATCATAAATAGTACTTCAAAGGGCTATTTGTTCATATGTAATTTTTAACTAGGAAAATGATATTTATGATAATCCTGATAGCCCATGAGGGCAGCATCAGTGAAAACAGGCAGAGACAGTGGTAACTTTAGCAACATTAGCCGTATGTGCCAACAAGCTCTTTCAGACAGGCAATTTAGATGGACACAACATGTAATGTAGCTACAGCAAAGAAACAGAAGTGGTGGGCTTTGTGCTTCTTACTCAGGGGTGTGTCTATGTTAATAGGGCAGATCGTCACTGGCTGTGGGCGGGGCGGGGCAGGGAATGTGAATCATTGCTTTTGAAGAGACTGCTTTTGATTTATGGGAATTATTATTAAAAAAAAAATGAGTAAGTGGATTTTTACCATTGTACACACAGATACACACTGTGGACACCTTATAAAAGTGAATTATGTATAATAGGTCCCCTTTAAGAGTCTACTAATACTTTAATAAGTGTTAATTGACAAGTGAACCATCAAAATAAAGAGTAACCGGATTTTTTTTATCTTCTTTTAAAAACTAAGGACAGCTGTCATGACAGACAAACTGAAGAGCCCATAATCTAAAAGCAATGCACAAAATATTACATTTACATTGTCTGTTTACACTAAGTGCAAAAAGCCCATGTTTTTGGCAAAGGTTTGTTTACACTAATTGAACAAACAAAACCAATCCGATAAATGAGAATGGCATGGAGAAAATCCGTGTTTAGGTCTCTGAGCCTGATATTAGAAAAAAGTCTGACTTTTTAAAAAAAAAAAAAAAAATCTTTAGATATTCCAAGACAACCTAAACCATTGCAAAACTTAAGGAAGAAAAACATTGTTTTCTAGTAAATTCCAGTATTTCTGTTATAATTTCTTCCAGTTAAACTGAACTTTTATTTTGACGGGTTCTCGTGAAGATCTTTGAATTTCTCGCATGCTTCATTCACACACAGACAAGCAGAACAAGCAGACTTCAGAAGTCATTAGCAGTGCAACTTTAATATTCACAGACACTAGTCCATATGGAGTTTTAATTCATTCTATAGCCCTACTTTTGATTCATTCATCCAAAAATTCTGTGACATTCCGCTTTATACAGTAAGTTCCATTTATGACTGGATTCCGTGATTCCGTCTGCATTTTCCGCATCGCTGAAATCATAGGGCTCTACATGGTATTTGCAGTGTTAAAGAAAGTTCATTTTGTGGGTTATTGTTGTGTTATATAACCATAAATAAGAAGGGTATGCAGTTAATAGAGGTCCCCTCACAATATTGCGCTCTCGTGGCCATTGAATAGATGCAGCAGTTGTTTCAGCTACACACCAGTATGGCGGTATTTTAAAAATACATACGTACACAAAATTGACACCAGTATACCAGATGAACTGGTATACCAACCAGCACTACTGTGAAGTATGCACATTCTTAAAGGCCATCTGTTTGTGAATTTTCTTTGGTATGTCACTGATTGCATTAACACGCTTCATTTTTAAAATGCTTTTGTAAAGTGTTCTTTAATTCAATTATCAATTATATTTGCTCGTTTTTCACGTTGTGTGTGCTCTCTGTGTCACTGGCTTCTAGCAAAAAAATATGATTGTTTATGTGGAGAGAAAAGTCATTGAAGATCCAGCCATTGCTAATGAGGGCTTTGTCTCCGTCAAGAAGAACTTTTGCACTTTTAGAGAAGGTAAGCTATTATCCAAAAGTATCCAATTGTTGTTTGTGTGTGTGCTTCAGTGTGCATGGAGATGTACTGATGAATACATAATAGAATATTATTTAATTGTGTACTGTAGTGTGAATACGGACAGTTGAATATTTTCCATGACTTTTACACAACTACATAATGTGCTACTTTGAAACTGTTAGTTATTTTAAACAGTTAATTGTAAAATGTGAAATATGTAAAATTGATGTGACCTGTTGACATGTGTTTCATAGATTATGATGATATTTCCAATTGTGTCGACTTCATCATTTGCTTGGGAGGAGATGGGACTTTGCTGTATGCTTCCTCTCTCTTCCAGGTTTGACAGTCTTTTGTAAACTGATATAATAGTGATAGAATAATGCACTGACAAAGAAATAACATACTGTTTATATTGTTAATAATATTGTTAGACACCCATGCAAATTCCACACAAAAAAAATATCCTCCCAAAAATTATACAAACTTCCATAATGTTGGTAAAGGTCAAGGTGAAGTGAACCCTGGCTTTTGCTTGAAGGTGCAACGCTTTCTATCTGTGGTCTCTGCGATATTTTAATATTTTCCCTCCCAAATGCCTTATGAAAGCATCATTTATGCAGTTTGGAATGCGGTATTTCTGATACACAAGAATAATATTAATAGCATTCTTTGTTAATTGCTTGTGAATTGCTTGTGAATTACTTGACTTACAGTTGTTTTACTTTATTAGTATTTTTCATTTTTTGTATAAAAATTGAAGTGAAGCACTGTTGTATTTCACTGGTATTTATGACAGCTACTCAAACTCCTAGTGTGTATAAATGAAGGACAAGATGAATCATGACACTTTGTTATTGAATTGCTACCTTTGAACCATAATTAATCAAGTTTCTGTAACATGCTACAACCAAAGTCCAAAATGACCCAAACCTATTACTATCACTGCGCCATCTTACTGTACCATAAAGACCTACCAGAAATGTATTCATTATCTTGATAATAATTAAGAAAAAGTAAATACGCATAACCTAGGTGAAGTGCACATGAACACTGAATCTCAAACACCAACTGAACTAAATGGGTCACTAACCACCCATAAACTAGTGTAATGTCAAAAGATTTTGGCATTCATTTCCACACAAACATCTCTTTTTTTTTTTTTTGTCTGTAAATTATGCTTATTAACAGGTTGCTTTTCATTCACAGAACCTGCTTATTATAAACTTACAACCTACACAGACGCCTGCTTTAAATATGTGTGTGTGTGTGTTTGTGTGTGTAGCAGAGTGTGCCTCCAGTCATGGCCTTCCATTTGGGTTCTCTGGGCTTTCTTACACCATTTAACTTCGACACATACCAATCTCAGGTCAACCAGGTTATAGAAGGTAAGTCATTACACAATGAGAAGACATCTGATTTTTCACAGTTTATATTTGTGACACTTTTCTCAGGTTCCAGGTTGTCAAAAAAAAGTCTGAAATATTGGACTTTCCCATCTGATTTTTTGCATAAATCTTTACTCTTCTGCAGCTGTATTGTAAAGGACAGAAATGTCTGAAAAATCTGATGCATTGCTTTATGAGAACTGCTTTACCTAGGACCAACAATAGACATCAGATCAATCTAATACATTTTAGAGGGGGCTGAAAGTGTTTTACTGAAGTTCAACATCTAAGATCAGACGGTTACGCTTTATTTCAGTTGTCCACTTTAGATATTCTACTGACTATAAGTCAGCTTATGTCAACTTATTTTAATAACCCAAACCCTAATAGTCTACTAATACTCTAATGAGAGTTAGCTGACATGTAGTTAAAGTTACTTATAGTTAGTAGAATGTCCATCGAAATAAAGTGTAACTGATCAAACTCTTTATTATGTCTTGTTTGGGTTCACGCAGTCCCTCTTTCCATGAAACCCACAGCTGTGTTTCAAAATCTTGTTGGATGCCTACCTAGACAGTTACCTGTTTGCTTGCCTTGATGTTTTAGTTTTCATGCAGGGCATTTATTTAAAAAAGTTTGTAATTATTATACGTGTAGAGGATTTATGTAGTATTTTATTGTTCTTTTTGCAGGAAATGCTGCAATCATTTTACGCAGTCGTCTGGAAGTGAAAGTAGTGAAAGAATGCAGAGAGAAGGAACCTGTGGAAGAAACGAGTTTAATCATCACTAACGGAGACTCTGAACCCAAACACAAAACTATGCAGTATCAAGTGAGTGCCACATTTCCTGTAATGATATAAGGAATTACACTTCTTTTCCAGGAATCTCATTACACTAACTGTTCAGTAGCTATTTGCATTAGATGTTGGATTTCAATAAAGTATGTTTAATTTTAAAAATCCCATCCAAATTAAAGTAATTGTCCTTTCAATATGTTGGCATGTGCCATTTAGCAAACCATTTAAAGGGGTTATGACATGGATTTTCTTATTATTTTAATACAGAGTATTAAATTCTGTACAGAGACTAAAACCAGCTGTTTAAGCTGCAGTGTCAAAGCAAACGTTTTTTCACTCTTCCATTTGTCCTGTTGTCCACAGACTCAAGCATGTGGAGTATGTCAGAACAGAAGTGTAGACAGCGTCAGTGATTATAATGACTTCAGAAACTGAACGCACATCTGTATACTGAATCAGCGTAGACAGCGTCAGTTATTATAATTGGTTATATTTGCTTTTGACGCAGTGCTCCCATCTAGTGACAGTGTTGCCAATTGCTCTCAGCTGAAAGTAGCTAAAACTGGTCACTAAATGTCGCTAGATGACCTCATACTGGCGAGTCCACTGAACTATATTAATATAAATATAGATCAGTGGGCGAGTCATGGAATCTAGATAAGGTTTGTCTAAGAAGTTGCTAGATTTGTCTCTAGGCTTTTGAAAAAAGTCTCAAAAGGGGTGAGAAAGTCACTAAATCTAGCGACAAAATCGCTAAATTGCCAACACTATCCAGTGAAGGCAAATGTCAGTCAGTCGGCAGGGCCTATACCACTCTCTTACTGTAGGTTATTTGAAATGCGCTGAATACTTTAACAGTCAGCGCCGCTGTCTGCACTGCAACCAGGAAATGTTGCTACACTCACATTGCACAACAAAGCACTGCATGCTGTCAAACCATTTCTTAGAATAAAAGCAGTACTTCTGTAACCAATTCAGTGCAGTGGTTTGCTCTGTGCAGTTCTCCTTTTCTTATGCAGAAATGATGTGTGGACTGATGGTGTCATGCAATGAAAGGTTATTTACCATATTTACTTGTTGAATATCAGTCAAAAGGGCTAAGTTTAACAACTACAGTATATGCCACTGTTATTGAGGAGCTGCGTTAAGCGCCCATGTCACTAAGAAATCCCTGATAAATATGACTCAAAATCATAAAAGTTTCTCTGTGAAGTTTCAGCTCCAAATACCCCCACAGATCATTTATTATAGCTTGCCCAAAATGCCCCTTTTTGGGTGAAAGCCAAAACGCGCTGTTTTTGTGTGTGTGTATCTTTAAATGCAAATGAGCTGCTTTCCAGAAGAAGGCGGAGCCTTTACTGCTCATGCCTCGGATACTCCGGCAAACAACATTCACACACGTCTTAGTGTCTAAAAACACGAGACGCAGGTAGTGGAAAACGCAAGATGTCGAGACGTGTTTTTAAAAGTTAAAACTTTTAACTTGAGCGCTGCGTTTTTAGAACGCCGTTTCCTGCGCGAGACGTGAATGCAACGGTCAAACATGTCCGTCTAGCACATTTACATAGAAAAGCAATGGACAATTAGCGCAGTGGGGTGGAAAAACACGTTGTGTGTACATTGATACAGGATCATGGGCGTAGGGCCTGTTACAATGTGACACGATGAATAGAAAACAAGAATGATTCATTTTGTGACACAGTTTATGATTCATGGGGAATATTTAAAAAAGAGGAGTGGGTGGATTTTTAGTCCCTTTAAAATTACATCCTTAATCTGATATCATGTTAATAAAACCAACTTGAACACTGATATTCTTCACTTCAGAATGTTTACTTTTTTTTTGGCAGTTATTAAATTGGGTTTCATTTGTTGCTTTCGCATATTTTTAATTATAAAGCTGTTGTCTTATTTTCTGTAAATTATATATCTGTCTTCTTCTGTCAGGTGCTGAATGAAGTTGTTGTAGACAGAGGTCCGTCATCCTACCTCTCTAATTTGGACTTGTTTCTGGATGGTCACCTGATCACCACTGTTCAGGGAGATGGTTAGTGTGAAACATAATCCAGTGAATTACTCATGTTGTGACAGTCTATATACCGCAAAAAACATCAGATTTTTGTCTTTTCTGTTTGTTTCCTGTAAAAATACCTACATCCTTAATGGATTCATGCCCTATAGTGCCCCTATCATGCTATTTTAAAGGTTCCTAATGTTCTTCTGGAGTCTCTTACAGTAGGTTTACATGCATCCAAGGTCAAAAACACTTTAATTTTCTCATAATATCCACTGCAGCATCAGCTCTTTTCTCTCAGTGTCTGAAATGCTTCGATAAAGGATTGTCTCTCTAAACCCCTGCTTTCTGAGATCCTGCTCTGTTCTGATTGGTCAGATGACCCAGTCTGTTGTGGTTGGTCGACTGCTTACAGCACGAATCAGAAACCAAGCAGCCATTAGCATATCTGAATTTGAGCTGTTCCTCAGCTCTTGATGCACAGTAATAAGGTTTTATCTTTTTTATCTGTAATTGTTAGAAATTCTTTTTGCATAAAGGCTCTTCCTGACAGCAAGCGAGTCATTGTTAAAACTTTACAGATTCAGTTCATGTGCATCAAACGGACGGAGCACAATAGAATGGGAGCACAATAATTCTGACTAGAATATATTTTGATGTTATTTTTTTTTTTTATCCAAAAGTGGAAGTACTTCAAACCTCTTTCTCCATTTTGCACCATAAACTGCAATGTGTTGCAGCCGGTTACAGCAATATTGATAGACTTTTTAAGTTAAAGACAGAGCCATACACTTCATGATCTTTATATCATTTCAAATCCCACCACTTATATCTTTTCGCCATGTTTTTCCGACTCTTACCCTTTCATCTGTTTCATTTATGTATGCTTATCCTTATCTGTATGTGTTCTCTGTACTTGCTGTCATGTTATTTATTGCATTTTAAAGTGACCTTGAGTTTGCAGAAAGGTGGTATATAAAGTAAATTTATATTTGTTGTTTTTTCACCCCTTCTGTACCAAAAACATACCGGACAAACGAGCACATTTAACATGCACACCAATACACTGATAACTCACAAAATCAGCATATTGAAATAACCTGTTGTCCCGGTTTACATGCAAACCAATAACCTGACAACGCAAGTAGACTGTGTTTACGAGACTTTATTAATAAATCAGGTTATTTCCTAGTTTGACGTCAGAACATAATTATTTGTGTATCTGACTCTGAATAATCCAGTTGTCTGTTGTGAATATTAAATAAAGCATTAAAAACACATGTTCCAGCATGTCAGCAGGACTCGTATATTATTGTAACAAAGTTAAAGGCTCAGGGAAGTTACAGATGCAGCATTTTGACTGTACCACTTCTGCACAAGATGAGAATACATTTTTATAATTTCTTTGATCAAGAAATTATGGAAGCTTGTTTCCACCAAATAAAAAATTAAAAAAAGATAATTATGATTATCTTTTACGATTATCTTATACGATAATTATTGCCTGATATAAAGTCAGAATTGCGAGATGTCAGGTCAGAATTGCGAGTTATAAAGTCAGAATTGCCTGATATAAAGTCAGAATTGCGAGATATCAAGTCAGAACTGCGAGATATCAAGTCAGAACTGCGAGATATCAAGTCAGAACTGCGAGATATCAAGTCAGAATTGCGAGATATCAAGTCAGAATTGCGAGATATAAAGTCAGAATTGCCTGATATAAAGTCAGAATTGCCTGATATAAAGTCAGAATTGCGAGATATCAAGTCAGAACTGCGAGATATCAAGTCAGAACTGCGAGATATCAAGTCAGAACTGCCTGATATAAAGTCAGAACTGCCTGATATAAAGTCAGAACTGCCTGATATAAAGTCAGAACTGCCTGATATAAAGTCAGAACTGCCTGATATAAAGTCAGAACTGCCTGATATAAAGTCAGAATTGCGAGTTATAAAGTCAGAATTGCGAGATATCAAAGTCAGAATTGCGAGATATCAAGTCAGAATTGCGAGATATCAAGTCAGAATTGCCTGATATAAAGTCAGAATTGTGAGATATCAAGTCAGAATTGCGAGATATCAAGTCAGAATTGCGAGTTATAAAGTCAGAATTGCGAGATATCAAGTCAGAATTGCGAGATATCAAGTCAGAATTGCGAGATATCAAGTCAGAATTGCCTGATATAAAGTCAGAATTGCGAGATATCAGGTCAGAATTGCGAGATATCAAGTCAGAATTGCGAGATATCAAGTCAGAATTGCCTGATATAAAGTCAGAATTGCGAGATATCAAGTCAGAATTGCGAGATATCAAGTCAGAATTGCCTGATATAAAGTCAGAATTGCGTGATATCAGGTCAGAACTGCGAGATATCAGGTCAGAACTGCGAGATATAAAGTCAGAACTGCGAGATATCAAGTCAGAACTGCGAGATATCAAGTCAGAACTGCGAGATATCAAGTCAGAACTGCCTGATATCAAGTCAGAACTGCCTGATATCAAGTCAGAATTGCCTGATATAAAGTCAGAATTGCGAGTTATAAAGTCAGAATTGCGAGATATCAAAGTCAGAATTGCGAGATATCAAAGTCAGAATTGCGAGATATCAAGTCAGAATTGCGAGATATCAAAGTCAGAATTGCCTGATATCAAGTCAGAATTGCGAGATATCAAGTCAGAATTGCGAGATATCAAGTCAGAATTGCGAGATATCAAGTCAGAATTGCGAGATATCAAGTCAGAATTGCGAGATATCAAGTCAGAATTGCGAGATATCAAGTCAGAATTGCCTGATATAAAGTCAGAATTGCCTGATATAAAGTCAGAATTGCGAGATATCAGGTCAGAATTGCGTGATATCAGGTCAGAATTGCGTGATATCAGGTCAGAATTGCGTGATATCAGGTCAGAATTGCGAGATATAAAGTCAGAATTGTGAGTTAAAGTCAGAATTGCAAGATAAAAAGTCGCAATTACCTTTTTTATTTTTTTATTTAGTGGCGGAAACAAGTTTCCAAAGTTGGAGTTTGCTGTATATTTCCTTCCCCCCCCCCCACCAGTGAAATGCTCGCCCCGTTTGGATGTATTTAAATCCACAATAAGAACTCTTTCCTGTCACATATCACATATGCACACTTCAATAAGCCTAAAGAATGCAGTTTAATGTGTTTACATGCCAGGTGAAATTGAGGTATGGGGCAAAAATCTAGCTGTATCGATCGGTTTATGCTTAAGCCGTTTATGACTTGACTCTGATAAAGGAAAACGGATTACTGTTTTTAAATGACCTCATGCATTGTCAGCTACCAAACTGTCATCATCTGTTTAGATATTTTTACTGAAAAAGAAATTCAAGGAAAGCATTTTGTCCAACGTTCAAAGATTTGCCTTTCTAAATATTTCTTCTTGCTCTCTTTGCCCTGTGTCAGGTGTGATAGTGTCCACTCCCACAGGAAGCACCGCATACGCAGTAGCAGCAGGTGCCTCAATGATCCATCCGAACGTTCCAGCCATCATGATCACGCCCATCTGCCCTCACTCCCTGTCCTTCAGACCCATCGTCGTGCCTGCTGGCGTTGAGCTCAAGGTGATACACTGCACAGCCACTGCTCCTGGGCTTTGACTTTGACATGAGGACATTCACTGAACCCTGATATGATTTTAGATTATGCTGACCCGTGATGCCAGAAACACGGCCTGGGTGTCTCTCGATGGCAGGAAACGGCAGGAGATTGCATACGGGGACAGGTATGTGACTTCAGCATCAACATTAAAGGGACAGTTCACCAAAAGTGAAAATTATCCCATGATTTACTCACCCTCAAGCCATCCTAGGTGTATATGACTTTCTTCTTTTCAGTTTTTGTCAGAAAATATCCATATTTAAAACTTTATAAATTATAATCACTGGCTTCGGCCATACACAAGTTGAGTTCTGGTGGAAAAGTGACATCTGACCCGATGTATGACGCAAGATTAGTATCGTAAGCTTAGTTTCCTCTTGTGGTTCAAACAAATAGGGCTGGGCAACAAACTCAAGCTCCTCTTCTATATTATATATTTTCTTTCTCTTTGTATTTTTATATCAATATGATACAAGAATATCCTACTCAGAGCAATTTGATTAAATGAGTTAGGTCAATAGTAATCTAAAAGTATTCAGATTATATTACCTTAAAGGATTAGTTGACTTCAGAATTAAAATTTCCTGATAATTTACTCACCCCCATGTCATCCAAGATGTTCATGTCTTTCTTTCTTCAGTTGAAAAGAAATAAAAGGTTTTTGAGGAAAACTGCAGGATTTTTCTCCATATAGTGGACTTCACTGGGGTTCAACGGGTTGAAGGTCCAAATGTCAGTTTCAGTGCAGCTTCAAAGAGCTCTACATGATCCCAGACGAGGAATAAGAGTCTTATCTAGAGAAACCATTGGTCATTTTTCTAAAAAAAATTTTAATTTATATACTTTTTAACCACAAATGCTCATCTTGCACTGCTCTGTGATGCTCCACGCATGACGTAATCATGTTGGAAAGGTCATGCATGACATAATCATGTTGGAAAGGTCATGCATGACGTAGGCGTTTGACTTGTTTGACTTAGTCTTCGCACGTTCACTTTGTAAACACTGGATCAGTACTTAAGCCTACGTCACGCGTGACCTTTCCAAGATTACGTAATGTGTGGCGCATAACAGAGCAGTGCAAGACGAGTATTTGTGGTTAAAAAGTATATAAATTTTTATTTTTTTAGAAAATGTCCGATGGTTTCTCTAGATAAGACTCTTATTCCTCGTCTGGGATCATGTAGAGCTCTTTGAAGCTGCACTGAAACTGACATTTGGACCTTCAACCCGTTGAACCCCAGTGAAGTCCACTATATGGAGAATAATCCTGGAATGTTTTCATCAAAAATCATAATTTCTTTTCGACTGAAGAAAGAAAGACATGAACATCTTGGATGACATGGGGGTGAGTAAATTATCAGGACATTTTAATTCTGAAGTGAACTAATCCTTTAAATGTGTAATGTAATGGATTATGTTACTAACTCCAATTTTTGTCATGTAATTTTGGAATCAGTAACCAAATGGAATTTACCCAGCAATGTTGATTAGCATGCAAAAGATTTTTGTGTGTAAGCATGCATGTCAACACAGTAAAGCAGACTGGCATTCTTGTAAACTTGATGTATGACAAATGATTTTCCTCTCTACTTCCTAGTATCACCATCACGTCATCATGCTTCCCTGTTCCTTCCATCTGTTTCCGTGATCCGGTGAACGACTGGTTCGAGAGTCTGGCCCAATGTTTACACTGGAACGTTCGCAAGAGACAGAGCCATCTGAGTTCTGAGGAGGAAGAGTTCTGAACACATTCCCAGCTTTCCCAACACTATTACTGAACACATGTCCTTTTAACAGACTTTTAACAGTGTATCTCATAAAAAACAAACCGGTCTCATTTCATCCGATTACAATATTATATTTTGCTTAAAAAAAAAAACTATTTTGAGGACCATTAAGACTTTTTGCATTGTAATATTTTTCCCCAGAACTTTTTGAGTGTGTGTAATTCTGATTATTCTCAGTACTGTAATAGTCTTTATTATTGTATGACAGTAGAAAACTACTGCTAAACAATGATTGTTTTATTTAAATATGCATAAATGAAAAACGGTACAACGACTACAGCCATGATGTATAAATACTTAAGAGGTTACCCTTTTTTTATTGGTAAATTTTCATTACAGGTAAACAATTTTTTTTGCATTACAGTAATGAGAATTTTGGGGAAAAGTGTGAAAAATTCTGAAGGCTTTGTTTGTTTGTTTTTTCCCTCCTTCAAATTTTGGGAGAAATATGACCCCATTATGCGTGGCCACATATTCTTGGCGCGTTTTATGAAAATTACTTTTTAATCGACATCTGTGCATTCCATTACAACTTTAAGTGAAGTAACATGTATTGTCAGTTTTTGGCTGACAAGGTCATTTAAAGCAATAACTGAATTTCAATCTATTATATTGTGCCTTATAGAGCATTGCATCAAAGTCAGTCATTTGGGGGAAATTTATTTATTTAGAATGTATCATACATCTTTGTTATCGATATAGTACATATCTGAGTTTGAATATTCATTCTTTTCTTTTTTTTTTCTTTATTATTTTTCTGGGTTTTTTCCACTGGACATTTTCCATTATTGTCTTACAGGCCAAGCTGCCTAATTAACAATGAATTCAACGAAAAACGACCACAGGAAAAGTGCACACTACAAAAAATTAATTGTGTCCATGATCAATGTACAAAAATGTGTAATATTTTCAATCATAAAGACAAACATTTAAGTCAGTTTTTTTTTTTTTTTCAGTTCTGCTCTGAAAGTATTTAAAGATGGCCTGAAGCAAATCAATAACAATAGTACTTATCAAGGCACCTGAAAATCATTCAGGTTGATGTTTTTGTTTGTTTTTGCAATAGTCTATTGAATTGAAATGTAAGCTTTTTATATCAGAATATGAGATAAAACATTTTGTAACAGCTTCACAATTTATCATTGACCTTTTACTCCGTTTACATCATATCTGATCTCTGCTTCTGTGTTTTACGACATGATGTCAGAAGCCAGGATTTATTTACTGTCAGAACTTTTTATTATTATTAAAAAGAACATTTTCATAGCAAACAAAATCTTTGTTGATCCTTCTGGTCTCTTTCTGTTCTCAAAGTTGGTGTTATCGCTGCAAAATGTGTATATTTGCCATAACATTTTGTAACTGACAATAATATATTTTTAATGAACTTGAGACATAACTACATCTCTATCCATTCATATTAAATAATTTGACTTTCCTGTTTTTATCTCTTACAAATTTAGATAAATAATGCATTGTAGTTGATAGACAAATTTCTTTTCTTTGACAGCATTTCTCCTTTTATTTTTGAAAAAATTCTATTTTATGAATCCTTATTTTTCATAATTCACATAACTACACTCATAGATAAGACAATGAAACTCCACTTTATCAATGGCTTTTTCTTAGTGGTCAATTAAAGAAAATTGTGTCATGCATTATCTTTCTTTGGCATTGTTTGCCTATGGCCTTGTCCCAAATGGCACACTTCATATGACTTACAGTCTTGTGGACTTAAAGCGATAGTTCACCCAAAAACAAATCATCATTTACTCACCCTCAAGTTGTTCCAAATCTGTATGAATTTGTTTCTTCTGATGAACACAAAAGAAGATATTTTGAAGAATATGGATAACCAAACAGTTGATGGACCTTATTGACTTGCATAGTATGGAAAAAAAAAAAATACTGGGGTCCATTTATGAATGGCAGTGCTGGTAGGTCACATGATAACGACAACATGGTGAATGTAGTACGTCTGGATTACATTAATACTACACACACTCATACTATATACCAGGGATGGACAACTCCGGTCCTGGAGGGCCAGTGACCAGCAGAGTTTAGCTCCAACCCTAATCAAACACACCTGAACCAGCTAATCAAGGTCTTTAGGATTAGTAGAAAGTTATAGGCAAGTGAGTTTTTATCAGGGATGGAGATAAACTCTGCAGGACACTGGCCCTCCAGGACCGGAGTTGTCCATCCCTGCTATATACCTTCTGATGGCTGCTGACAGTGGCATGTGCTCGTACTCTTGGATCTCAGTGCTACTTTTGGTTCGGTTGACCATAGCATCCTCTTAGAGAGATTGAGGCACTGGTTGGGGATATACGCCACTGTTTTAGACTGGTATTTTTTCTTATTTGTCGGATAGGAGGCTCTGCATGTCCTTGAATAATTGCACGTCTTCTTATTCCACTGTGAAGTATGGTGTGCCACAGGGATCGGTCTTGGGACCAATTTTATTTTCAGTATATATGCTTCCTTTAGGGTGCATTATTCAAAGATATAAAGATATATTCAAAGAAGGCCCTATTTTAACGATCTAAACGCATAGTCTTAAGTGCATGGCGTAGGTGCACTTAGGGCGTGTCCGAATGCACTTTTGCTATAGTTTAACGATGGAAAAAATGGTCCATTTTTTAGTCCTAGTCTCTTAATGAGTCATTGGTGTGTTTTGGGAGTAAAGTTGCTATTTACATGGTGGAATTAGGGAAGTTCGCGAGTGTATGGCTGTGTTCGAAATTGCATCATACTACTGTTACTATTTCTGCAGTAAGAAGTATGTATACTGTGCGTAACTGGATGACCTACTATATTTGACCATATATTTTACTGAAATCGGTATGGAAGCTGTGTTCGGAATCGTATACTACCATATTGCAGCATGCAATGTGTATACTGTGGCTGTGTTCAGAATGCACACCAATTTACTGCTTACTACCCCACACTGCCTACTATGTTTTTAAGAATAGTGTGTAAAATAGTATACAGTACATATCTAAAAGTGGAGTCTCAGCCTACAAGGGACCTATAATCTCTTCCTCGTTCCTTGTTCCTGCACTCTTTGTGTTGATTGTTTCAGAGAAGAAAGAGTCAGGCTGTACAAAGATTAAACATTACACTTCTTTATTATGTAATTGGGTTAGGGTTAGTTTTATTATGTAATCATGAGGTAAGGTTTTTTCACTAGAATTTCCGTGTGTCACTGTGACTTTTCCTTTTTCCTCTAATCTCTTACATGAAGCAACAAAAGGGCAGTGCGTTTTCTCTGGTCTAGACACAGCAGGAAGCCTGAGAACATTTGAGAGAAACACAACGCATGAATGATGATCCATTTCAGTGATTATTTGTGACTACTGTACTACACTCTTATTTCATTCAAATATATTTTTCAATATCAACTAAACTGCAGTATTAAAAAAAGAACAGATCTTTAAGCGACGTCTCCCAACTGATTTCTCAGTGTTGCACTGTGATGTGGATCCTAAATCACTTTTGGTGAAACTACATAGAAAATACAAAAAAAGAAAAAGGTAAAAAGTCTAGAAGCAAATTTCAAGATGGATTCTGTCAAATTATTGTAAAATACAGTTTTGTAAAATTACATGCAATAAACTTTAAAAATGTAGAGCACATTTTACGGTCACAATTCAATTACAGTAGGCTATATTATAGCCTACTGTTGATCATTTTTCATTATAGAAAAACAGATAAATTCTGTCAAAATAGGCTATATTAAAAACAACCTTTCAGATTATTCTCTATAAATTTAGGGCTTTTTATTAAAGTGTGAATTCCAACGCAATGCTTTAGTTTTAATGTAGTAAGATGTAATTATCTAAACATTTATTATTTGATTGTTTTACGATGACCTAAAATGTTTAAACTGGTGCTATAATGCCTCTTTTACAAGATGTAATATAAGCCTCTGGTGTCTCCAGAATGTGTGTGTGAAGTTTCAGCTCAAAATACCCCACAGATCATTTATTATAGCTTGTCAAATTTGCCCCTATTTGGGTGTGAGCAAAAACACACAGTTTTTGTGTGTGTCCCTTTAAATGCAAATGAGCTGCTGCTCCTGCCCCCTTTCCAGAAGAGGGCGGAGCTTTAACAGCTCAACAACAACAAAGCTGGAGAATCTCACGCAGCCAAAATGAGGATTGTCAGTAACGGTGTTCAGCCTTACATTGTTCAAACCGGAGTCGACACTGATGGAGAGACTCAGGAAGAAGTTACAACTTTTAGAATGAAACTGGACGTTTCTGAATGGTTAGTGGATAAATTTATGTAGTTGCTGTGGAGTTGATTCAACTCATCCACTAGCATGTGCCGTCATGTTCATCTTTTGTGTTGAATTGACCCTCGTTTGTGAAGCAGTCCAGCGTAAAATGAAGGCATGACAACAACACTCTACTACAACAACTCTTCCTCTTCTCTAAAGCAGCCCAATATGGCCCCGCCCCCTTTATTGCGTGTTCTCAGGGGGCGGGGTTTATGTAAATTTTAGGGTTAGTGATGTCACTAACCCAGGAAGAAGCTCATTGTAGTCCCTACCAGCCGTTTGTCGTAGTCCTTAAAAAAGTGATTTCTGTAAAAGAAAAAATCTCCCTTTGCATTGAACTTTGAGTGTTGTAACTTTGCAGATGTTGTTAATGATCAAACAGCAACATTACACACTAACTAAAGTTAAAAAAAAGTGAAATCATAACTCAAAAAACTGTTTTATCAAATATTGCCGTTTTGAAAATATGCAATCATTTACATAAGTCATGTAGCCTAATTCATAACTGAATGTGATGAAGTTTGCGTTTTTGAGATATTATTACACATAGGAATAAGAGTGAATGTGTGCATATTTTAAAGTAAAATATTATTTGCAAATAATTTAAATTGATTACTTCACGAAAACAATTTGACAACAAAACCGTTTTTATTTATGCCTTAGATCTCCTTTAAACCTCATTTAATTCCTTAGTTTAATAAAATTAAATAAATAAAGGAATATTCAAGACATCATTACAGGACAAATGCTCCACACTCCAGTCCAGCAGGTGGCGACAATGAACCTTTAAGCTGTTTGACAATCGTCCATACACATTAGAAGAAGAATCAGCCTACAGTTCTGTAAAACAAAAATGGCAGCGCCGAAGCCGGAGGGTTTGCCGAGCACACACGTGGAGAAAAAGAATAAGAAACAGAAAAAGGTAAACATTATCAAGCACTGCTCTGGTTACAACTGCAGGCGCTTTTCACACAGCGCTATAAATGTCTTTGTTGATGTCGGAAACTCACTGTAAAGATTAGATGTTGTCATCATCGCTTCTTGATTTAACTGCTTTATTAAATTATACTTTATCTTTTTGATTGAATGTAAGAGTAAATCTACCGTGTGGGTGATGGTATTATATGGTAATATCATGGTACTCTGATATACTGAATAAATATCATATTAACTGAACTATATTATATTTACATACATCATCTTCTGTAATGAGCATGTGATGAATTAATATTCATTAAGGAAAAAAATCCTTATATTTATTAGAAAATATCTTAATAAAACATTTTCACTGCTTATTAATATTTGAAAACCTTTTGTCCACTAAAACAAAATCCACCAAATCAATTGCAGACACTTATTACTGTTTTTATTTCTATGAACTTGTTTTAAACTAGATTTTCTTTTACACTTTATTTTAAGATGTCTTTGTTAGAGTGTAATTATACATTTAAATACTGAGTAATATTAATTAAATTACATATTGCATATAATTATGCATAATTTACACATATCAGATGTAATGTATAACAAGGACACTGTAAAATAAAGTGTTGCCGGTTTTTCTTTACCATGGACAGTCTAATTTATCATTTGTCCACTAAGGTAAACATTGTAAATATTGTATACCATTCAGGCACAGTTGTTGTCATGGTCATTTGTTTTTGTTTCCAATGCAAGACATTTATTCCTGATAGTAAATGTAAAAAAGAAAACATTTATGAGCTGATTTCTGAAAACATTGATCAGTGTGTTTGGCTTTTCCTCTCTCAGCCCTCCAAACGCTATTGGGAGAAAACAGAAAACCCCGACCAAAGGAAACCAGAGGAAGAACAGAGCAAAGATGCGCAGAAACAGAATAAAGCTAGACCGATAAACAGGCCATTAAAAAGGAAGAAATTTGAAGGTTCGGAACAAGAGGTGAGAGTTTGTATTTCCATTCAGTGACTCTAGTTTATGATATTAATATCTTGAAATCAGATCAATGCTTCAAATGTGGCTTTTAAAGGGGCACAAAGTCATTTTAGTTTGTTGCACCTGTTTGATTTGATCTGTCAGCACATGTGGAGCATCACACAAATACTAGTACTCATGTGCGAATTCATTTCTTTAGAAAAACTTAATTTAAACTCTATAAAGGGCTGTTACGCTTATGAAGTTTTGCTAATTGTCATACATTGTGTGTTGTTTTTCACTTACAATGTGAGCCTAAAGTTTAACTTCTTTTTCATTCTTCGCTTAAGGGATAAAAAGAAGTTTGAAATACCTTTGTATTGATATACCGTTAGCGAACATCCCATTTTTCCATTGGCTTTTTGCAGAGAATAAGCTCTGTGACCAACAAACGTTTATGATCCTAACATGTTTTGATCGTGATTAATCTTCACAAATGAACACAACTCTTATGAATTTTGGAGCCTGAACACAATCAGAAGAAGTCAAAAGCTAAACGAAGGCTGTGAATGAACAACACCACGGTCACACGCCCTTCTCATCGGATCATATTGTTTATTTAGAAATCGGACCCTTTTCCTGGTGAGGCTCCTGTCCCAAAAGAACGGCTCCAGAAGTTTAAGAGAGGAGAGAAATACAAATGGGTGAGTCCAGATATTTCTGACATTGTCCAAATGCAGTCCTGTGTATTTAACATTGTCTATTCAGCATTTAGAAATAGCTGTAAGTCGCAGTTAGATATGGGTAATATGATCAAACTTATTTCACTTTATGAGAATTAATGGGAAGTAATGTTTTTACAATACCAAAATGAGAGAGCCCAGTGAGGTTTCATACATCTCAAGACCAATTTCGATACCACAGAAATAAAACATACTGATAAGCATCAGAAAATATAGCACAAAACACCCTAATGTACATTACTGTTGACAACAATATGAAAGCAACAACTATTTCAATAAAATGTAATAATGTGAGATCAAGCATTGACTTCTGAGAATGTTCTTTTACTGATATTCACAGAAATTTTACATATCACCGTTTCTAATCTTTCAGATTGTTGTGTCAGATCAGTTTCATTCACCAAACATTCATACACCATTGATTTAGATTAGCTGACACATCCGGCCGCGTTCTTGGCAGATTTTGTGAGATTCACCCCTATAACTCTGACACATTATCTGAATCTTTATATAAGGACTGCGTTTGTTTCTCTCTGTTGTGATATGTCAGCATCCAGATACCCTGAGGAAGCTGAAAACAGCCATCAAGTTCTCGGAGACGGTGTCTGATCTCGCTCAGGATCAGGCCGCACGATTTGATCTCCTGCTTCCAGAGGATGCTGGGTAATGTAGTTCACACATTGTGGCAGATGAAAAGAAGAATGACACATATGACTCTTTCCCCGCTGTAATACTGTAGGGGGCGCTATTGTGCATCTTCTGAAAGAGTGCTGAATCTCCTGATCAAAACACAGGTGAAGAAGATGCAGAAACAAGCGATAGCATTTGTAGTCATGCATATGTAAAATAACGCGATCATCAAACATTAAACAGCATATAAATCAAATCTGCCTAACCTTACTGAATGAAATGATGAACACAGGAAGTGGTTAGGACTGTGAAGCTTTGAGGTGTTGATGGACTCAATCTTCTACTCAATCTGTGTTTTGAATCCGATCCAGATATAGTCTTTGACAAAAACGTGATTTTTCTCAGCTTTTTGCTCAGTGTTGCTTTTTTATGAAAGAGTTCATTTGAAAAAACAGATAATTCCATTTTTATTAATTCTCATAAATCATGTTTTTTTTAATTTTTTTTTATTGTGCATTCCAAGTAATATCAGTCAAACTGCAGTTGGGTATTTCCCAATATAAGTGAGGACATTTGGTCCTCACAAGTATAGCCAAAACAAGTACACACAAACAAACACAAAAGGACAAACAAGGTTTCAGCATGTAAGACTTGTATAGTGTACAGGGAGTTGCAGGAGTCAAAATGATAAATCCTCGATCACTTTTAGTCAGCTTTGCTGAAACTCCCCTCAGCTAGCGCATCTTTTCGAAGTGACTAGATGCCTTGTCACCTGATCTGAATGCTGCATGCTGATCCGCTAAGACTGGCTTATCGGTTGCTTGTTGGTTTATGCTGTGAAACGTGAACTTGCTATGCCTTGACAGTGGAAAACATATTTAGGGTTCAGAACGTGCTGTATGTGGACAATAACGCACAGCAGTCAGTTCATTTTTTTTTAAATGAGGCGTTTATCATTTTTTGCAGTGTTTATACAAAAAACAATGCATGAAGCTAGAATAAAATGTTTTTTTTTGTTTGTTTGTTTAAAAGCAGAGGGTCTGTTCTTTATTTTGATTATTACATGTTCAGATATTTATACAACAAAATATTCTGTGGGGCTTTGAAAGATTTGTGAAAATGACAAAAACACTGGCACTGGCTGGCAACTTTTAAAAAAAGCTGGTAGGGAAAGAGGTAAAAAAAAAAAAAAAAAAAAAATTAAATGAAAAATGTCCAAAAGAGGAAAAAATGGTCAGAAGAGAGAATGATTTGCTGTCACTCTGTCAGCTGTTGTATTTGAAACACTCACACCAGTGGGGGTTGCACAGACTAGTCGACTTTAATGCCCTGCCATGACGTCAACTAGTCGCTGCTCAAGGCCTATAGAGGGTGTAAAAGGATAAGAAATCTTTTAAATCCACTTTAATGCTCCATAAATGACAAATAAATGTGTACTTTGAAAGCGCTTCACAAGATATGTTTGATTATACCATCTGGATGGTCAGTATCAATCGGATGATGTTAATCGCCGCTCTAAACTAATGCGTGCTGCACTGTAACGCACACAGTAGAGCGTACATCACATACGTCGCACAGATTGTGCGCACAGAAACATTCAGGAGAGCAGAAATGTATTGTCAACACTGTTCTGTAATTTATTAATAAAGTAGCTTAGAAACTGAACATTTTTAGCATGCATTTCTTAGTAACCGGAATCCACAGCTGCACGCTGCACAGGTAGAATAAATTCACAATCACTCTCTCACTAATGCATTCATATAAATGTAATCTTTACTGTGCTACTTTATCTGATTTAGAGCGAGCAGTAATCTGTGAGAAATATAACGACCCAAAGACAAGAACTGATAAAAATGAACTGTTATGTAGAAGCAGTAGCCTTGTGGGAAGCGCTGTGTCACATGGAAAACAGAAAATAAGGTCTATAGGTAAATAACTAGAAGATAGATCATGTTTTAGGGTAGTTTACTTCAGATTTATTCATGCCCTACTGATGTGGATCCAGTGAGTGTGACATGTTTACAACAAATGTGGAAACAAAACATCTTGACATATAAACTTGTACAGTCATATCTTTGCAAGCACAGACTGTTTTTTTTTGTTTAGTCATTCTTTAATCTATATATTTAGCATCAAACAAAGTATGTAATCTTTTTTACATAAAAAAAAGAGTTAAGATTATAGAATAAAAAATCAAATTAAAAATGATTGCACAACCACCCAGTAGGTGGCGATATGCACTTACAAAGTAAGTGCATATCCAAAGCTTGTCAGTGCCTGCTCTAAAAACAAGCTGGATAGAAAAGATTAACTACTGCTTGTGTGTGTTTAACATTTTGGTGAACTATTCTTCATACAATACCAGTCAAAAGTTTGGAAACATTACTAATTTTAATGTTTTTGAACGAAGTCTCTTATGCTCATTAAGGCTGCATTTATTTCATAATAAATACAGAAAAAACAATCATATTGTGAAATATTATTTCAATTTAAAATAGCTGGTTTCTATGTTAATATATAGTAAAATGTAATTTATTCCTGTGATCAAAGCTGAATTTTCAGCATCATTACTCCAGTCTTCAGTGTCACATGATCCTTCAGAAATCATTCTAATATGATGATTTAATATCAATGTTGGAAACAGTTGTGCTGCTGCTTATATACTTTTTGGAACCTGTGATACTTTTTTCAGGATTCATTGATGAATAAAAGGTTAAAAAGAACAGCATTTATTCAAAATATAAATCTTTACTATCACTTTTTATCAATTTAACACATCCGTGCTGAATAAAAGTATTAATTTCTTTCAAAAAAAAAAAAAAAAAAAAAAATTACAGACCCCAAACTTTTGAACTTGTATATTGTTACAAAAGATTTCTATTTTAAATAAATGCTGATATTTTTTTTAACTTTTTATTCATCACTGAATCCTGAAAAAAAGTATCACAGGTTATAAAATAATATTAAGCAGCACAACTGTTTCCAACATTGATAATAAATCATCATATTAGAATGATTTCTGGAGGATCATGTGACACTGAAGACTGGAGTAATGATGCTGAAAATTCAGCTTTGATCACAGGAATAAATTATATTTTAAAGTATATTAAAATAGAAAACCATAATTTTAAATTGTAATAATATTTCACAATATTAGTGTTTTTTCTGTATTTATTATGAAATAAATGCAGCCTTGATGAGCAGAAGAGACTTCGTTCAGAAACATTCAAAATAGTAATGTTTCCAAACTTTTGACTAGTAGTGTATATTCATCACATTTAGTAAATGTACACACACATAGAGCTAATATCTGTCTGTTTGCCTGTCATCAGCTTCCTGGAGGGAGACGAGGATGAAGACACGTGTACAATCTCTCAGGATGACATAGCAGATGCTGTTGACATCACTTCTGGATCGAAGGTGAATTTATTTGAGCTCTAGAAACTGCAGCGAGGCCAATAATAAACAGTAGAGCTTGTTGATAATCAGCATGGTTAATCAAGCATGTAGTGCCCCTTACACACATACAGTCTTTACTGGAAAATTAACATTTAGAGGATCTTTTCAGGATATGTATGAGGTCAGGACGTGCTGACATCAGAAGTCTGCTTTGGGCCAATCATAACGCTCTAACAGAGATGTGATTATTCCGTGCTGTTTGTAGTGAACTCAGCTGCTTTTGAATAGCTTTTCATTTAGAAATCTATTTTTTGTTAAATATGACATTTAGAAAGTGAACAAGCATAAATGGTATTGTAAAGTATTGCACAGATTTATACAGACCATTGCCAACTTCAGTGTTTATGTCCTGCTGCAGTCGGATATTCACTTCATTTAGTGTGTGTTTCTTCTTTTTCTCTCCCCACAGTACTTCAACTTGGATCTTTCCCAGTTTGGGCCGTATAGGCTTGACTACAGCAAAAATGGACGGTATGTGCTAAAGCATTTATACGTATGTAGAATGGATGGATGAGTAGAGTTCAGTAACAAATAAGAATGAAAGAAACATTTAGATATCTATTTTTATTTAAACATGTCAAGTTAACTTGTTTATCATGTGTTTGGCATGAAGTGAACCAGATCTTAAATAGAAACAGCATTATGCTGTATATAGCTGTTCACACCATGAACAAATTTGTACATGTGTGTGTGTGTATATATATATATATATATATATATATATTTATTTATTTATTTATTTATTTTCCAATTTCATAATTATTATATATATATATATATATATATATATATATATATATATATATATATATATATATATATATAATGAAATTGGAAAAATGGGTTAGGGTTAGAACACCTCAGTATTTATATATTGTCTGACAGTTGGTTATATACTTGTAATCATAAAAAGTATGTGTGAACAGTAGTAGATTTCTGCTGCAGTTCTCCTCACGTGTCTTACTCACATTTTAAAACCTACTAATTACATTTTTGTATTTTCGTGGAACAGTTATAAATATGTTAACACTTGAACTAAGTCTAACAAAAGTCTGCAATTAATTGGCATCATATTTTTATTGACAGACAACCCTGATTTCTCCCTCTTGAATATCACTGTATTCTTGGGATTGATCTTATTAATCCAAATCCAAATTAAATTATCAGATTTTAAGGAAGAAAAAAAAAGTCATAAGTGTTGTCATCAATGTACTATGGACATTTTAATCCAGAAATTGAAAATGTGTTAATTATAGAAGAGGTTTATTTAAATTGCCTTTTTATTGTATTTATTTATTTATTTTTTTAAATATGATCCATAACATTTATTTGTCTGCAACAGGCACCTGCTATTGGGTGGAAAGAGAGGTCATGTGGCCTGCATCGACTGGCATTCCAAAGACCTAATGTGTGAGGTGAATGTCATGGAAACGGTGAATGACGTCAAGTAAGTGCACAGTCATTAAGACACATCTATTGATTTCTGTCACACGTTTTAAATTCTGATGCACAATTATGAATTAGTTTTTATCCCTTTCAGAATTTTCTAAGCTAAGCATTTTGTTGTTATTGTAAGTGCACGCAAATAAAACTAGACCCTTTCGAAATGCGCATTATTCTTATCTGTATGACCAAAAATGGAGTATCTTAAGTTGTTTCCGCTGTTATCAGGAAAAAAAAATGCCAGTGATCGCGCCGGCGCCTCCATGTCTTGCTGTAAGCACACTATACTTCAGCTTCCACACTCCGTACAAACACTTGGATATGCGGCTAATAATAACGCATAAAGTGAACGGGCCATGCTTCAAATGCTTGTTTCAAATGAAAAGACATATTTGAGGTTGATGGATGATATGTGAATATTTAGATTTCCTGCCTGACATACTGTAATTACCACAAGGACCCCCGACTCACAGACTGCGTGACATCACTTCCTGTGGAGTTTTTTTTTTCCTGTTTTTTTTCCCATTTGCATAAAAATGAGAATATTATGATATATTGTTTTCGACCAACATTTTCATAATACTGTTTTTTTATACTTTTTTTTTTTGCTGCTTTCAGCCACCCCATCTGATGCATTTCCTCAGCCAAAGCAAAGCTGCATAACAAAAACACTGATTGCATTCAAGCTTTTTTCTGGGCATCTCTTGAGCCAAAGCAGGAAGTTCTTTTCATTGGACTGACACATTTGAAATAATTTCAGTTTTGAAATAAAGTCAGGCCAGATTGTTTATGTAGGGTTTTTATCATTATACATGTATGTCCTACACCCCTGTGAGTTAGTAATGAGTAATTCTCTCCGTCTGGTCTCATTTAAAGCTCACTCTGCTCATCGTTCTCCCTCCAGGTGGCTTCACACAGAGGCCATGTTTGCTGTGGCACAGAAGAGATGGCTCTACATCTATGACTCTAAAGGTGTGGAGCTCCACTGCATCAAGAAGTTCAACGACGTCTTGAAAATGCAGTTTCTGCCCTACCACTTCCTACTCGCCACTGCGGTGCGTCAATGCTTTTTGGCAAAACTTTGAACTTATTTAAGGCTTTGTTAACCTTGCAGCCAGTTCCAAATAGATATTTCACTGTTATTTCAAAAGTGCTTTGTTCAGTGTCCATGTGCAGCTTATTCGGTTCAGGCTGTTCCAGAGTTTGTGTATGAAAAAGAGATCTTTCCCATTTGTATTTCATCCTTACAGTTTTTCCATGTGTCAATAATAATATTTTCACCTTTCAGAGTGCCACGGGGTTTCTGCAATATCTGGATGTGTCGGTTGGGAAAGAGATCGCAGCCATCTGCACAAAAATGGGACGGCTGGATGTGATGGCACAGAATCCCTATAACGCAGTAATTCACCTGGGTCACCCAAATGGCACCGTCAGTCTGTGGTCGCCCAACCAGAAAGAGCCACTCGTGAAGCTGTTGTGTCATCGGGGTGCTGTTCGCTCCTTAGCGGTGGATAAAACCGGCACGTGAGTATCAGCTGAGAGGTATAGTTCTTGTGCTTTCTGTGGGTATTGAAAACTCTCCGGCAATTTTTCAGAAAAAGAAATCCCACTAAAAAAAAGTGAGACAAAACCACAAAATGTAGACCGATTATCTGAGCAGCCCACTATGTGTGTTATAATGCTAATTGCATCACATCACAAGTTTGGCATGAAACAGAAATCTTTTCTTACCTATTGTGACGTATATCCGAGTGAAATGACTTCTGGAACAAGAACAAATGTAGGGCATGTATTTATTTTTCAAAATGATGAATTTAGAAAAAAGAGAAGTCTTTTAGAATAAATACTGCAATATTCCATAAAATATAATTGTACATTTTGATTTCATGGTGACTTTAAAAGCTACAGTATGGAAGATTTAGCCCTCTAGTGGTTAAGCTGTAAAACTGCAAAACTTGTTTTGACTCTTAATAATAATAATGTGACAAAAGTTAGGCAGCGCTGACATTGGATGCAGTGATTGCTAGATATCTTTCTGTTGGGCAAGAAAAAGGCCATCTCCGGGCAAAAATGAATAATGTGAAAATGACACACATTTTTTCTTTGATCAAGTTTTATTTGCTGTATTTTACTAAATGTTATTCCACATCCTGCCCAAGCTTTTCCTCCTAACAATATGCAAATGATAGGCAATGAAAACAAATATAGTGAATCTATGAAGGCTACTATTTACATAATGTGCAAAAAAGGATTTAGAGTTTTTACAGGTTTTACAGAACCTACATTCAATGTCATCAACAAATGTAAAATGTATATTTTAGTCAGAATTATTGTGCTTACATTAAGTCATGTAAGTTTTGTCGAAATCTGCAAATTTTAATAGACGCTTGCATTCAGGATGCATCAAAATGGAAATGTAAGATAAATTTAAGATATTAACTGTGTTAAACATTTAAAAACCACACCTGACAGTCAAGCAGAATTATGTTCTTTAAATATGTTTGTGATTCAAACAAAGAATTTTCATGTTTGGGACAATTTGGGTCATGAATTTTTCCTGCAGCATCTCGTTCTGTGTCTTTGCTATTTTTTAAATGCGTTTTGTACGTTTTCTGTGTCAAATTTGTCTATTATTTTCATTGATTATTGACTTATTTGTTAGACTTACAAGACCCTTCATTTAGTTTAAGGAGTTCATTGTTTCTACATCACATTAACATGTTGTTTAAATTGATACATTGTTAGCTAACTGCATTGTTTGTATATGTACATTTCTGAAATTACATAATTTGTACACAGTCCCAACTCTAAATTGTAATGTTGACATGCATTTCCTGTAAAGCTGCTTTGAAACGATATGTATCGTGAAAAGCGCTATACAAATAAATGAGAAATTTAGAATTTACCAATAAAATGCTGTATTTGTTTATTTCAGGTACATGGTGACGTCAGGTCTGGACAGGAAGCTAAAGGTTTATGACATTAGAACGTTTAAACACCTTCACTCCTGTTTCCTTCCTGCTGGAGCCTCTTGCCTGTCTCTGAGCCAGAGAGGACTGCTTAGTGCTGCTACTGGAGATGTCGTACAGGTAGTGCACATGGACACATGACACACAGAAGTCCTAACCCAACCCTTAACAATAACCTATCCCTGAATCAGACCAGAACACACGTTCAATTGCAGTTATACCAAAATAAATCAAGTAACCTGTATTTATATTGTGCTTTATACAATACAGATTGTTTCTAAGCAGCTTTATAGTGATAAACAGGAAAAATGACAGAATCAATGATGCAAACTTCATCAAATATGAGACAAATTCTGCTGTAAAGCAGCTCTAAAAAGACAGTAGTGTCATTATTCAGCTCAATTTAGTTCAGTTGATTCAGTTCAGATCAATAACTGTAAATTTCATACAGTTATCAGCTATAACTTAAGCAGCTCTACTGAATACAAAAGTGTCATTATTTACTTTGAGCCACTACAGTGTTGATTCATCAGTTAAGCTATATATTATGCTGGTGTTATTGCAGTCAAATCAATAATAATGCTGAATATTATGTTTCTTTTAAACCCCATCTAAGCAAGACAAAGTCAGTCTGAAACTGCTTCACATTAACCTTAAGATAGAGACATTCCTTTATTTCTAATTCACTTGTGAAGACAAAACATCATGCACCATTCTATTGAATTCTATATATAGGGAATAATACGAAAGACATAAACCGCTGCAGATACACGAGTTGCACTTAGGAATAGTACACAACAATTTAATATTGTATAATACTATCTAAATTGTAACATTGAAACAAGCATTTTCTATAAAGCTGCTTTGAAACAATATTTGTGAAAAGCGCTATACAAATAAACTTGAATTGATGTTATAATACTGCTAATAGCTGCTATTAAGCCTTTTTTAGACTGTCAGTCCAAATCAGTATTTTGTGCATATCAGATTGGAATCTGATCAGATTGAAGTGTGAACAGCAAAAAAAATCACATGAAATTCCGTTTTAGCTACATTCACATGTATTTTGAAATCCTATTTAAAGGGGACCTATTATGCCTCCTTTTACAAGATGTAAAATAAGTCTCTGATGTCCCCAGAGTGTGTATGTGAAGATTCAGCTCAAAATACCCCTCAGATAATTTTTATAGCATGTTAAAATTGCAACTTTTTGGGGGTGAGCAAAAATGCGCCGTTTCAGTGTGTGTCCCTTTAAATGCAAATGAGCTGCTGTGCTCGGCCTAAGAGGGCGGAGCTTCAAGAGCTCATTCTCCAGTGTCAGGAGTCAGTCAGGATGCACTATAATGTCAGAAACTGTGAATATATGCTGCATGGAGATAGAACAGGTATAGTTTAGTTTAATTACGGTTATAACTTATATTCTTTTCTTGTTTTTATCCACTACATTAGTACAAGCCAGTTTGAGATTTATAACGTTTATTGTACTTTACACAAAATATGAAGCGTCTCTAGAAAATCACTGTAAGAGTTTAATAAAACACAGTGCAAGTGTGCATTAAAATATTCATAAACTATCTCTCTCTCTTCCTTGCATTATCATCAACATACACAGCGAAGTACACAGAAACACTCGTCACAACTAACAGTAAACAAACATATAAAGACCTTATGCCTTTTCGGGTGGTGCTTAATGAACTGGTAAACTTTATATCTGTAAATCAACTCCGATGAACTGTAATAAAGTGCTCTCACCTTCATTACTGCTGTATCCAGTATCACTCTGGAGACTGTAAGCTGGATCACGAACAGTTACTGATCTATCCTTGAGTAACAACTTTTTAGCACAACCTCTGTTTTGTATCGTCCCTTTGTATTGACATTCGTTCACAAAGTCCGGTGTGAAATGATTCGCGCAGACATAAACGAATTTCGGTAGAGTTGAGGGAGCATTTTCTTCGAAAACAAAATGAATCCTCCTCGTCTTCAGCGGCTCAGATTTCGGGAGTAAATGGAGAGAGCTCTGTGGATTAATCCATCCAGCTACAGAACACCTAAAACGCTTGAGAGACATTCTCGTCAGTGCAGAAATGGTGGACTGTGTACAACTCACTGTGAACTCGCTCAGGGCGGTTCTATGTTAAAACGGCAGTGTCTGTCAACATTCGTGGGCGGGGCCTGTGGCTAATGTGACATCACACTGCCAGGGATCTGGAAACGGCTTGTTCTGAGGCACTGCTTATGATTTATGGGGATTAAAAAAAAGAGTGGGTGGATTTTTATCATTATAGGGTGGTTGTCTACACACACTGCCTACACACACTGCCAACACACATTTATAGCCAAACACCATGCAAAAGCATTTTGCATAATAGGTCCCCTTTAAATGGCATTTTTGTAAATCCACTTCAGTCTGACTGCTATGATCAGATTTGAGTGGTTTATGTGATTTTCTTACACCATGTAAAATGTCAGACGTTGTTATATAGGAAACATGCTGAAAGTCTCTGCAGAAACAAGGTTGTTTGTTGAGCTGGTCATGCAGAAAATTACAATATAATGGAGACGTTTTGAGACCGGCAGAGACGACAGCACAGAATAAAGCCACATATTGTCGTGTTGTAAATAAGAAACATCTGTATTGCAAACCCCTCCACGATGCTGCTGTTTTTTGGCGTATACCTACCAACACACCATCATTGCCATAGAAACCAATGCAGATATTCCGGAAAACGAAACGCTACACTGGACACACAAATCTGATCTGGATAGTCCAATAATATAGATCAGATTCCAATCGGATACACAAATAGATTTGAACTGACAGTGTATGTATCCATAGGTTTATCGGGACGTTTGTGGAAGCAATCCTTTAACCAAACCTTACATGGCTCACCGCCTTCGAGGGCAAGTTTGCGGTGTCGCGTACTGCCCCTTTGAGGATGTTCTGGGAATCGGACATGGACGGGGCTTCACCAGCATGATCGTACCAGGTAAGACACAATGCATCAGTTCACACAAAGAACATGTTCACTCCTTCATTCCTGGAGTCTTACACTGGACATATGAAGTTAACTAAGCTTTTTATATCAAGAATAGGAGACTGTCAAATTCCACTCTTTGATTTGAGACTAGTAATAAACTCTTATATTAATAACAAGTGGCATATAGAATTCGATGATAGGCATGTGACAGTATCAAATTTTCATGTTGTGATAATTGCTGAAGCTTTTATCACGGTATACGGTATTATCACGATATTGAAATAAGTTGCAAAAAAAAGTGTTGTCAGATAACAGGTTTAAGAACTCTTTTTCTTATAACAAAAAACTCTGAATGTTTAAATACAATAATGCAGTACACAAAAAAAATTATAAAGTAAAATGTTTCAAACAGATTAAAGTGCAAAATAATTATATAGAACAACAGGTAACACTTTACAATAAGGTCTCATTTTTTAACGTTAGTTAATGCATTAACTAAGATTGAGCAATAGCTACATTTGTGACAGAAGGCATTATTGTTTGTTAATGTTAAGAAACATAACTGATCATTAAGTCGGTATTAAGTATTTGGTGCTGTGATGAACAACACTGCGAATAAAAAAAAGATTGAATGGCTGTTCAGTACTGCAGCTGCTTTGTTTCCGGGGTAACCGCTGCACTTCTGCTGTTCCATCAGCGCCCTCTGCTGTCAGAGAGTGAACGTGCACTTTCATTCAGCGCGTCTCCTTCACTCGTTCCGCCATGTGCTTCTCGTGCACGTTGGGCTTGTTTACATCTGTGCGCGTGTTCCTTTGACACAAGCTCATTGTTGTGCATTTTATGGTTGATGGGGAAAGTATTCTCAAAATGCAATATAAAAATTTTAATAATTGGTAATAAATGATTATTTATGGTATTTTGAAGTGCCCATTGTAACAATATTGAGCATATTCATTATCGTGATATATCGCATTACCGAATATAAAGTATATATATATATATATATATAATTTGTATCTGAACACAAATTAAGATATTGTTGATGAAATCTGGTGGCTCAGTGAGGCCTACATTGACATAATTTACACTTTGAGATGACCAGAAAGCAACTAAAGACATATTTAAAACAGTTCATGTGACTACAGTGATTCAACCTTAATGTTATAAAGTGACGAGAATATTTTTTGTGCACCAAAAAAACAAAACAAAATAACGACTTTATTCAACAATATCTAGTGATGGGTGATTTCAAAACACTGCTTGATGAAGCTTTACAAATCTTTTGTGTCGGTGACTCAGAGCGTGTATCAAACTGCCAATGTCACGTGAACCATTAAAATTTCGAAACTTTTCAAAACTCTTATGACGTAACAAAGCTTTGTTTACTGAAATCACGTGACACTTATACCACTGATTCAAAACAAAATATTCATAAAGCTTTGAAGAGATAATCAGTGATCACTGACATGTGAATAAGTCACTTCACTTCAGATTCTTGAATGTGTCTCTCCAGGTGCCGGGGAACCAAATTTTGACGCCCTTGATGCAAACCCGTACCGCAGCGCTAAGCAGAGACAGGAATGGGAGGTCAAGGCTCTGCTGGAGAAGGTGCAGCCTGACCTGATAGTTTTGGACCCGGGAGAGCTGGGTAAAATCGACAAGGCCACCTTTGAGCAGAGGCACAAGAGAAAGGTTGAGTCGTTGGTAAGTTCAACACTGCTAACTGCACTAAATACATATGTGGGAGATCAAAGTAAGCAGGAATTAGCAGTGGGCAAAATGACCAAAATTAACTTTTTATTTCAAGATAAAGATATATATCACAATATAGCTATTTGTTTTTATTTATTAAAAATATATGGAGCCCCTAAAGGGACATGGTGAAGGAAAAGCACATGAAATGGGGGAAAAAATGTAACAAATAAATATAAGAAATATTTTTTCCTTCCATCTCATATTTTTCCCATCATGTCCCTTTTGAGGCTCCATAAAAATAAGCAAATTTTTTTACTTTTATTTTTTTAGGTTCAGTAGTTTTATTTAACATGTATTAAATACTGCAGAAATTAAATAATCAAATGTAAAACACGGCTTAGTGTGAATTATTTATCAATTGATTCTTACTAAAGATACAAAAGTTGTTCAGTCAAGAGCAGTGAGTGATTTTTCTCTTTGTGGTTAAATTAACATTAATGACGGTTTACACTCTGTTTGCATTCACTTCAGACATAACCGACTGTGTTTATGTGAATACTCCACTCGGCTTATTGTGCTTTATAACTCTTTAACCTCAAGCACATTCATGCATGTTTCTTTATCACCCTAAAATGTCAAAAACTAAAGTAGTACTGTTCAGTTGTTTATACATAAAAGGGTCAATCACATGACGGGTCTTTCTTTTTTTAAGGCCTTAATAATAATAAAAAACAAAGATATGGCATCTAAAGTATGTAAGGTAGTACAACTAGATCTCTTTTATTGAATCCAAAAGGTTTTAATTATATTTTGCAACATATAAAGGTATTTTAAAGATTTTGAAGTGTCAAAAGGTCATTCGGTTTAACCATCCAAAGGCCAATACAGCCATTTCATTTGTGATTAAAACATCTTAAAATGTAATAAACTTATATATTTCTTATTCTGGCATGATTTTATAACATCATATATCAACATAGTGCAAAATGCTATTAAAAGAATGTCTGGAAAAATGAATTTCATTGATGTCATTCGGAGTAACCGTTATAAAGGGACCATTTTGGATCAAGTCATGTGGTCAATATCATGTGACAGGATGTGACATCATTCAGACACCTGCAAAAGACTATAACTCTCTTTTAACTATTTGATAAATTCATGTTTTCACTTGTTCATACGCATGTCCCGAAACATCAGGTCATTCGGTACAATCGCTATAAAACATGGAAAATGTTGTAATATTTCAAAAACTTGTACTAAATATAAAATGTCCTTTTGTTAGCTAGCTAGATATCAGCCTGTTAACATTGTTTGCGAAAGTTTGCTTAAACCGAATGACTTTTTGGTGAGAAAATTTGTCTATCATGTAAAAAAAATGATAAAAGCAGTGTTCATTGATTTTAAAAACCACAATCTCATTGTTAACACTTAATAATAAAACTTCAAAATTAATTGTCCATTATTTTTGTTTTTTTAACTTTTAAAAACCTTATTTGTCAATGATCAAACAACAAATTAATGATGCACTATTCCACTCCCAAGTCGAATCTTTAAACTTTCCATACACCATTCCCATAAATATTCAGAGTATTTGAATGTTGTGAAAAAAGAAAACATTATGGTTCCCTGTGGAGAAATAGGGTAGAATAGGTACATAACATCCCAATGCTGATAGCAAGAAGTGACAAATGGGCAACTTGAATGCCATAAGCTGCAACATGTGAATGGAGATTCCTGGTATTTGGGGATGGGGATGTGGGCTGCTGCAGTTGCTGAATTTGTCTCTGAATTCACATGCAGTAGACGAGAGGTCTGAAAGACCCGATCCAACCAATCGGCTACTCAAGATTTGCCATAGAGTGCCCATAGTGATAGGAATTTGGCCTATGTGTTACCTTATATTCATACCCCAGTGAAACAGGAAGTTATGGCTTCCTACTTATAGACTAGAGTCTAATATAGACAATTCTATTCAAGCAGCACTGTATATACCAAGGGTGCCAATATTAGTGATAGAAAGAAAAAGAAAAATCAGTTTGATGTCATTAGTTCTGACTTTGTCTTGTCTTTGTTTCAGGGCTTTGATCCATTGGGAAAAGAGCCATTTAAACCCAGAGCAAAGAAGAAAGGAAGAAGCTCGGCTGGTGCTGTGGAGAGAAGAAAGAAGAAGGTCGCCTATGAGGATCAGAGGGTATTTCCTTTTTTTGCATTTTCTAGTGCAAAAACTCCTAAGAATTTAACACACCTTGATACTGATAATATTTTTGAGGTTAGTTAAAATCCCTAATCCAGAGTATTAGACTTTGGTGTGTTTGAGTCACAGACATGACGATGCCTTGTGTAGCTTGTTGAGAATGTTTGCTAAGGAAGAGAGGTTATGTCTCTAAACAAGCTGATGACAGCGTACCATATCTAGAGGCCAGAATATCATAGACTTGAGGGATATGCACAGCAAAGTCTGTTAAACTTACCCACAATCCTCTCTCAGCATAGTGTTTCTCTTTTACTCTGTTCACATCACTTCCTCTCCATTTTGATTCTGCAGGATGTAATTCGAGAGTCTGTACAAGAGAAAATGGAAAAACAGAAAGAGTTGGAAGAGAAGGCCAAAGCGATGAAAGAGCTGGAAAAGAAGACAGCTCTTGATCGGTTCAGGAAGTAGAGCGAAGATCCCTGACTGCTGTGAACATGAGGACTAACTCATAGGAGAATACAGGATTCACACAGGCTCGTCTGTTGCGCGTTTGAGGATGCTGTTGTACGAGAAATTTTTATAACAAAACCTCTGGGTGTCTTTTCTAGTGTTCCATGATTGTGTACAAAACAAAGCTTTTTGGCTTGATTAATAAAATACCTATTATATCTACAAGAAAATGCACATGTATTTATCTTTAAAGACCCGGTTTAAAACAACGCTCCACCCACACTAGCTTTTTCCACAAGCTTTTTGCAAAGGTTTTGTCCATACTGAGATCTTCTTATTGCACATGTGTAAAATGTAATAAAATCTCCCTGAGATGATAATGAGAGACGATAGTGATAACGTTTTTATCTGACGTATTTAATACGAAATATGTTGGGGGTTTTTACATTATAAATACTTAATTACAACGTTGCAGAAATGTATTTATAACGTTTTTATCACGTCTCCTTGCAAAGTTTTAGAAATGTACCTAACATACAAACTGGTACTTCACATGCTGCCATCAAAATGTTTTCTTTACAGTGTTAGCTTTGAAAGTAAAATGACTTTAAAATAAAACAATATTATAACTGCATAGTAAAAGACATAGAGTAATTAAGTAGCCTTTTTATATTTATTTATTATTTGTCATGGGTTATTATGTCACAAGATGAATATTCAGATTTGCAGAAATATTATCTTATTACCAGCACTTTTTTTTACATTACCTGTAGGCTGACCTCTGGTTGCTTGTCTAACATATGTAGGCCTAAACCTGTATGACTTGATGTCCTCTTGAACACAAAGGGAGGTGTTCTTTGGTTCAAAAAAGTGAATGGTGAATAAGGAACATTATGCTTAATTTATCCAGTTCGCCTATCATCTAACAAAGTCATACAAGTTTGGAATAACAAAAAAAGTGTTCAATGATAACCGCTTTTTCATTTAGCGGTTTTGGAAAGATTATGTAAAATGAAATTCCAGGACTTTTTCAAGATTTTTTTTTTTCAAGGACTTACAATCGGAGATATCAGGAAAAAAAATCTAAACAAGGTAAATAGATATATAAAAATACATCAATAAAACAAAATGGTACAAATAAAGTACAGCACATGCAAATTATGCAATGATGGTGCAAATACAAGAACATTAATAAATTCCAAGAAATTTCAGTGTACAGATGTTATAACAAGAAAAAACAGCATTTAATTTGTAAAATGTAAAGATTTTCATTTGAACTAGTTACAAATCATTTTATTGCAATTATTATAATTATATTATTTAATTACTTGCTTGCAATAAAACTAATGGTTATATTTTAAATTACAGGGCATCCAAAATAATTTTGGCATACCTGATTTTGAGAAACAGTCAGTCTGTTAGCGATTTTTCAGCGCTTTCATTGCAGGTTATGTTATGCTAGTAGGTGGCAGCAAGGGACTGTCTTATTGAGTAGCCTATGCTTGTTCGAGATGCATTGGTGCTGTGCAGACCCATCGGTGTATGATGTCAAAGTACTGCAAGAGCGATTCAAAAGCATAAAGAGTCGCATGCTTTTTTTTCTGCCTTTTTTTTATTATTAAAGGTGCAATATGTAAGATTAGGCCAGTGTTATATATTTTGTTCAGTTGAGTACTTACAATATCCCAAATGTTTCCAACTATTTGTAAATCGTGAGAAAATTGCAATTTTAACCAAGGCTCCGGGACGTGTGAGGAGTCGCCTGTCGATTGCGTCATACCCGCGTTACCCTCGGTAAGATCTATCTTACTGCAGTGTGTAACAGTGTCTCACAGCAGCCGCCGAGTGAACGCACAGAGTAACATTATAACATCATTTTCAACACTCTCAGATGTATCTATTATGATAAACAGAGCTATGTTACCTCATACTCATGACCGGAAAAGCGGAAGCGGCGCCGGCGACTGTGTCATAATAAAAGTCCCGCTGCTCGTGAGGCGTTTGTTGATCAATCGCTCCAGCTCCTCGTTCAGCTCCACAACACTCGCTCCTGCTCTGCTTCACACTACAGTAACGTTAATAATCGCATCCATGAACATGCTTTCTTTCTGAGTCCAATCCTGATTGTTTCCAGTGGCTGTGAGGTGAAGACCACATGTCCCAAGATTCAGCGCTCAAACTTGCTGTCATCAAGCTACGCCTTTGTTTTGAATAGACCTCTAGCGACCTCTAGCGGACAAAATTATTACATACTGCATCTTTAATGCTTGAACAAAACAGAAACAAAAAAGTGCTAGGGTTAAGGGCACAAAAATATATAATACATTATCAACCAAATGAGAAAGTAAATAAAAACAAAACTAAATAAACCAAATAAACAATAAAAGGCTTTGCTATTTCACAAAATCTTAAATGCAGCTCTGGAGATGAATACGAGAATGGAGGTTAGAGAACTGATAAACTTTTCGAAGAAAACAGGGCTTTGTCACAGGATATGATGGTATGTTTTTTCTTCCCTTTATTCTCTTCCCTCACCAAAGAAAGTGTTAGGTTGTAAACCTGAAATCTGTTCATATTTAGTGAACTGCAAACTGCGAACAGGTGCGCGTGCCAGAAGGGAGCGCGAGATTCAGTGAACTGCGAACTTCGATTTAGTGAATTGCGAACAGGTGCGCGTGCCAGAAGGGAGCACGAGTGCATGTAAATATTAACGCGAAGGGCCTTGCATCACCAGTGCAGACCACCATCAGAAGCTGAAAGTACGCCTGGACTCGGCGATTTACCTGACTGAATTTGGTGAGTGATGGCTTCAATAATTTTAATATTTTCTGGTATATCTAAGTTAAGTTACCCAGGAGCTCTGTTGACATAGACTTAGCTAACGTTAGCTACAGCTTGATGAATTGAGTCATTGAACATCAATAAGCAGACCTGCCAACCTGTACGCAATTTGCATAGCGGATACGCATTTTGACTTCAAAGTACGCTGGTACGATTTGTCACTCTAAACTACGCAAAAACCTGGTGACGCCTCTGTGCAAGTGCAGTCCTCATATCAAGCAACAGCAAAAGAAGAAGAGTTTGACCAATCATAGCTCTAGGTTCTTCACCCAAATAGCAAGTGGGGATGATTGACAGAAGCGTAAAGCCTATCATTAAAAAGAGACTGAAAATCGACACCAATAAAGATTCCCTCGATCCCCCTTCATAATACTTAGTAAGGAGGCCATAATAATTTTTGACTCATGGCTGAAGTTAAGTTTCTCCAGCACTCCCCCTAGGTTGGCAAAAAAAGCATCTCAAAATGCATCAGATTGATGCTTTAAAATATGGAATATTTAAATTTTTCTTCCGGGGGAGCATGCCCCCTACCCCCTAGAGGGGTAATATCCTTCTCACCTTTTTCACCCCTGACCCATTTTCATGCCTGAAGAATAGAGCAATGACAAGAACCAAGCACACTGCTCGCAAATCCACGGGTGGATAAGCCCTGAGGAAGCAGCTCGCTACTAAAGCCTCCAGTAAAAGCGCCCCAGCCACCGGCGGCATCGAGGAGCCTCAACGTTACAGGCCTGGGACCTCCAAGTAGGTATAACTACAGACTGGAGCTCTCCAAAATAGGGCGTGAACTCCAAAAGTGGGCAGAACCTCTAAAAGGGGGTGGGGTCTCCAAGTGCAAAGACTTTTGCTATTGGCTCTGGCTTCATCCAGTTGTCAATGGCTTACATTTTAACATTTATGTTCGTGATAGAGGATCCCAGAGCTCGTGGCCAGTGGCATTCGGACCAGAGTTTGAACCTCTGCTCAATGATATAAGTGGGAATCCCCTGCAAGCCGTCCCAGTGCAGCATGCGGGAAAGTTCTACTCTATGCGATGGGGCGCGAGATTCGCAGGGTAGGAAGGGGGTAGTGATGCTGGGTGCAACTAAAAATGTCCGGTGAGGTCCGGTTGGCAAGTTACCGACGAGCCAGCTCAGCGATATCATATTGCATCTTATCTACTGCTTATCTCCTGAGCTGCCATTTTCTTGAGAAGGGTATATCTGCAGCCCAGAGATCTCCAAATGGGGGTGGGAGCTCCAAAATAGGGCTTGGCTTTCTTCCATTAACAGACAGGCACATGACATGCACGTGATTTTTTCCCCCCAATCCAGTTAAGCGCAAACTCCACCCCACAGTTGATTCTAAAGATTTCATTGGTCATGTCAAACACAGAGATGATTTCATACAATGCTATGCTACAACCTACCCTACACCCTAACCCAAACCAGTGCAATTTACTGCAAGGCGGGATTTGTGCTGAATAGCATGCTAAAGAAAATGGCAGTTTGCCTGAGGCTGAAGCCTGCTGCCGCCCACAGTGATGGGCAGGAGCAGGGAATGGGGGACTCCTGCCGGCTGCCCGAACCCGCAGGAGCTGTCGCCGTCCACCAGGCAGCGGAGGAGTGTCGAGCCGTCCACCGAGGGCTATTCAGCATCGCTGCCAGGTATCGCAGAGGAGTTCACCAAGCTGGTGCGCCACCAGCCTCGCCTTGTTCCCACAGCTCTCAGCCCCGCCCTGCTTGCCACAATGTTACTGGCCAAGATATAACTCTAAAATCTTGTGTAACACTTTAATTTAATGTCCAATTCTCACTATTAACTAGTTGTTTATTATCATGCATATTACTTACATATTGGCTGTTTATTAATACTTATAAAGCACATGCCTTATTCTGCATGATCATATTCTACATTCTTAATCCTACCCAATACCTAAACTTAAACACTACAAAAACTACTTAATAAATAGTAAATTAGGAGTTTATTGAGGCAAAAGTTGTAGTTACTAGTTAATAGTCAGAACTGGACCTTGAAATAAAGTGTTACCAAATCTTCTAACTTGTAAAACTTGTTTAAAATTTTTTTAATAATATTTAAAAAAAAAAAAAAAAAAAAATCTTATGTTTTTAAATGTAAAATGAACATGTTTATTAAAAGTAATAATAATTGAAATAACTATATCATTATTTAAATAATAATGTAAATAATTGAATAGTTAATTGGGCAATAATTGAAATCCCCAAAATATTATATTTTTATTTTTGGGTTTATTATAGACATTCCCATTTGTCATTTTCATAAATATGCACATATAAATTATATATATATATGTATATATATATATATATGCTTTTTTACATATCACATATTGATATTAATTTTACCAGGGGTATCTAATAAATGTTATAAACTTAGATCTTTATATATTCAAAGGATGTTTGTGTGTAATAATAATATCTCAATATGACAATCCTGTTTTAAAAAATGCACGGTTGGCTCCGATCCCACAATATGATGTCACATCCTCCACGGTCACAGGACACATCACCACACACGATGAAGATCAGTATAAGTCACTGTTTGTATTTAATTACCAAGAAGAAACACATATGAGAAAATGATAATTTATATCAAAACCTGTTTCCAAATCCTGTTCAAACAAACAGTACAAACTTTATTTGACATGTATGCGTTGATATCAATGGTTTCTGTGTGTTTAGCCAAATGATCCATCAAAAGTAACTTTGTCTCATAGCCCTTGTGAATTTAAGACTTTCTGTTTTACTTGGTGAACATTGTGACTCTGCAGACATCTTTTTAATCATTTTAACAAATAAAACTGTCCAGGAAATAGACTGTACAACTGTATTATGAACTGTTATTGAAGATATTGAAATAAAATGATTACTTGCTGGCTCACTTTTTTCCCCTTTTTTAAATAAAAAGAAATAGTAATTTTTCTTTTCATCAAAATTATTACATTAAAAAGTTCATATCAAAACAGCCATATGTGCAATTTAAATTTATACATATACAATTAATTTGATTATTGCAAATTTAATTAAACTTTTTTATTTTACTTTATTTTATTATCTGAATGTCATCCTCTAACATGGTACACCACTATTGCAAGGTCTAACAATAAAAAAAGCTAATTAATTAAAAACAAAATGTCCATTTTAATTATTTATTTTACTTCTTTTTTTTTTTCTTTTTTTTTTGCCAAGAAACAGACAAGATCATATACTGAATACATTCAAAACTCTTACTCAACTGTCAAATTAAAAAATTTAGATCATCTACTGAATAAAAGGCAGTCTATTTAATTTTCTGAATTTTTATTGAAAGATCTGTCACATTAATTGAAGATTATTAAGCAATGCTAATCTTTTTTTTTTTTTGTATGTTTCATTTTCAAAGCCCACTACATAATATGGGCAGTATCTGCCTCTTAAAACTAAAGGCAAGCATTTATGCTGATAGACAGATGTATTAAATCCAGAGATGCACATATACCTCAACACACTCAAACATGATTAGGGCTGCAAATGACGATTATTTTGATTATTTTATAATCGATTCGTTGGTCGATTATTTTTCAATTAATCAGATAAAAAGCCCAATTTTCTTTTTGTATTTCATTGGCAAAACACACTATTTCACATTCTGTCCAGTGCTGTCCTTCAAACAAACTGCTGAGTGCTATGAAAACATACATAGTATGTTCAAATATATCTACCCTTACAAAATTGACCATGGTTTTACTAGGAATAAAAACATTGTTATAGTTATTCCATATTATGAATGAATGAATGAATGAATGAATGAATGAATGAATGAGGCATTTATATAGTGCTTTCCTATGTACAACTGTACACCCAAAGCGCTTTACAATCATATCAGGGGTCTCTTCTCTTGGATGATGCGACGGCAGCCACAGTACAATGGCGCCAGTGCGCTCACCACACACCAACTGTAGGTGAAGAGGAGAGAGAGTGATAGAGCCAATTCAATGGATGGGGATTATTAGGAGGCCGTGATTGGTAAGGGCCTATGGAGGGAATTTGGCCAGGACACCGGGGTTACACCCCTACTCTTTACGAGAAGTGCCATGGGATTTTTAATGACCACAGAGAGTCAGGACCTCGGTTTAACATCCGAAGGACGGTGCTTGTTACAGTACAGTGTCCCCTTCACTATACTGGGGCATTAGGACCCACATAGACCACAGGGTGAGCACCCCCTGCTGGCCTCACTAACACCTCTTCCAGCAGCTACCTGGTTTTCCCAGGAGGTCTCCCATCGAGGTACTAACCAGGCTCAACCCAGCTTCAGTGGGCAACCAGTCTTGGGCTACAGGGTGATATGGCTACTGGCAAAATTATATTAACCACAAATTAACCATGATTTTACTTCAAAACCATAGTTTAACAATGGTATTTGTGTGGTTATACAAATGACAATCATTATGCCAACCCCCCCCCCCCCCCCCCCCAAAAAAACCATAATTTTACTGTTATAAAACCATGGTTTATTTTCATAAGGGTACATCAGTGCTATGCTACACATTATGTGCAAAAAAGTTTCTAAGCAAAAGGACAGTTTAAATCCCTACATTAAAATGATGTTAACATAGGCCTATACAAAATTTTCTTCACATCATGTGCAATAATATGTGCATGAGATCACAAAAATCATGTATTTTTTGTCCAGAGTGGACATTAATCCTGTTATCAGCATGATCACAGAGGGTTTTTTCACAGCCTACATGACTGAAAGGCCTCATTATTTATGCAGGTCATTACAACTCATTATGCGATTCTTTTGTCTTCTCAGAAACACCCATTATTCATGATTATTCACGCCTCCACGCATAATGTGTTTCTTGACAAAAAGTGTCTTTGAAAATTTAAATCTCTCTATTGTTTTATATGAACGAGTAGCCAGAATAATTTTTACATCATTCTGAAGCAAAAACTCTAGTCTACAACCTCAAATACCCAGATGTCTTGTGAACAAAGATTTAATATATATTTTTTGGCCTTATTTCAGTGACAAGTTTTTTGTTTTTTCAATAACCATGCATAAACGTTATTCCTTCAAAAACACAAACATGTACATACATATTCCTCACATATTATTGTAGCCTAGTTTGTGCTGAATACAGTGTAATGACACTTTTGTCATTAATATGTTTATGAACAACTGAAAAAAGCACAAATGTCAGGGCATGTCAAAACTTCTCCAGGCCCCAAAAATCCTCAGACCCCAAAAACACCAAAAACAAAACAAACAAACAAAAAAACAAAACACAAACTCACTGTTAACAGATCAGAGGAATGTTCTGCAGGAGCAAATGTAAGAAATGTCTTGCATTTATATTCTCTTATTATCCCTATTTTTACTACTCTCAAAAATACTTGAATTCTATGTTGATTTTAAATCTAAATTTAGCGTACAACAACAGATATTTATATTTATAAATATGAGATATTTTAGATAATATTTATTGTCTCCGTCTCTACTGTGTTCCGTCTGTTTGACGCATGTTCGCGCACCGAAGCTTATGACGTGAGAAATCAAATTTTCATTGGTCTTTTGGCATATAAGAGGTCTTTGTATCATTATTACATCTGAAAAGTTACATAACATAAACTGTCCTTGTCATCAATAAAAAAGCATATATATAATCAAGCTGTAAAAAAGCTTTGTTTGGAACAGAGGTGTCATGTGACGTCACAGGGGCACACTCATTTGCATACGACTGCCTCTGGAGCAAGATGAGGGGGGAATGATTTGGAGGAAGTGTCTGCCCTGGAGGAGGTACCCACTGACCACAACTATTTGTAACAGACAAGTAAGAGAATTTTAAAGCTACGAAAAAAAAATTGGACAATTGAACGATTTTGCATGTTGAAATATTTTCTGGTTTGAGGATGTGAGTGAATTTCTTTCATTATTCCCTCTTTCTGAAAATATCTCAGTGACATGGCAGCCGTCAATTGAGTCCGTTTTTTGGGCAAGTACATGCCCAGGTGAAAAAAGTACACTTCTATAATGTACTTAAAGTGCTCTATTTTCGTGGACTAATTTTGTACTTAATATACTAAAAAATCTTCTTTAGTACTTCTTAAGATCATCTTAAGAACATCTAAGTGTGCTCAACTGTGCTATTTTGAGATACGAACGAAATATGAAATATGAACTAAATTGTGCTTTTAATATACTGTCATCTACAATACATCTCTGTATTTAAAAAATGTATTTAGATACTACTTATAGTACATTTGAACCCGTAGTGTACTACAAGTGGTAGCTAAATATATTTTTTAAATACAGAGATAATAAACTATCTCCTTAACTTAGTCCAATTTACAATGGTAAGCTTGTAATAATGTGCTCTAATAAAATCGTTACTGGTGGGTTTCCGTGGGAAATTCGTGCATGCAGCCGTTCATCTTTGTGTCATTACGTCTGTTTACATGAAGAAGGAGTCCCAGCTAGTAGGCTATATCATGTGAGGATGCTGCAAGTGGTCGATCATTTATAGTCTTTTCTCACAGCAGCTGAAATAATTAAACTTATCATTTTGATGCCGGAATGTAATCCAGAAAATATCCAAATGACAATCATCAGTGACAACTGGAGATTCAGCCGTAGTCAAAAGCAAAAGTCTTCAGACTGTGGAGAGGATACAGAAATTGAAATCTACAGGTAACACTAATACACACTAAATACACATAGTCACGCAATGCTGATGTTGTTAACATTAACAATTTGAGAATAAAGTATAACAATAATAATAATTTGCATGGTTTGACGTGATTTGAACTGAGTGATCGTTACTTCCTTTCAGCATACTTCATACTTCCAAGATGTAGAATCTATGATTCTGAAGTACAGCATCCACACTTACAGCAAACATTAGATTCATCCACGCTGTGGTACGCCAATGCACAACCCACGTAAAGATGATAATTTCACAAATAACTGTAATTGCAGGTTTCAAACAGAGATGGCCACAAAGAGGCAAAACCTACAGACTGCAGTTTTAATGAATAGAACAAATTATTTTACATGACAAAAAAATAAATGTACAGAACAATTACTTTTTTATTTACACATTTGAACTTTAATTAAATTGGGGCAGCTTTCGTCGCGCGATGGTGATGCAATTGGCCTTCGAAGGGAAGCAATCGGCATTCGAATTTGGTCTTCAGAGGGTGCAGCCGCTGAATTGGGACAGCCTTCGTTGCGCCGCTGTGACACAATCTCCCTTAAAATGCGGCTGTGGCGAGGGGGGCGTGGTTCAGCGAGGTCTGCAACTGGAGAGAGTGTCGGGAGACGCGTGGTAAGCGAGCGGGTTAAATGTAAATTACAAACACCTGTTTCTCATTCCAGTAATTGGCGCGGAGACAGGATAAAACGCCAGGAGAAGCAGGAGTGTGTGAGAGAGAGAGGGACTGCTGGCTGAGACACTGAGCACGACAACACTGGAGAGAAGCCCTATCGTGGATTGTTTATACCGTTCTGGAGTGAAGCCCTGTTGTGGATTGTTTATACCGTTCTGGAGTGAAGCCCTGTTGTGGATTGTTTATTTTCGTTGTTGTGCAGTGCGCAGACTTTTTGTTGGACATTTTTCATTTTACTAAATAAAGCTCAGTCAGCAGTCAAAAGCCGACCCTTGTCCTCTTCCTTCCCCACGAACTTTGAACTTTACTACACTGGTGCCGAAACCCGGGAAGGAAGAAGGGAGCCGCCGCCATGCAAACGCCCTCCGCCGTGCCGTTTGCGGACATCATTACATCCCTCGCGGTCTTACACCAAGACCAACATCAAGCCCTGCTGGACCTCCGCTCGGATCAGGAACGGCGTTTCCAAGCCATCCTTCAGGTCCAGCAGGAAGACCGCGAGAGGTTCCGGAGCTGGATCGACCGGGAGGTTCGTACGGAGACCACCGGACAGCTGGCTGCGCCCACCCATCTCCCCCTCAACAAAATGGGCCCGCTGGATGACCCGGAGGCCTTCCTGGACCTTTTCGAGAAGTCCGCGGAGGTTTCAGGTTGGCCCCGGGATCAGTGGCCCATGCGACTCATCCCCCTGCTCTCGGGTGAGTCGCAGGTGGCAGCGCAGCAGCTGCCTGTACAGAACCTCCTGGTCTTCGACGACCTGAAGAGGGCCATACTTCAGCGGGTCGGCCGGACACCAGAACAGCATCGCCAACGGTTCCGCTCACTGGAGTTAGGCGAGTCCGGTCGGCCCTTCGTGATGGCCCAACAGCTCCGGGACTCCTGCCGCAAATGGCTCCTGGCCGAGGGAGGCGACGTGGAGCAAGTCATCGATCTGGTGGTACTGGAGCAGTTCATAACTCGGCTGCCCAAAAGAACAGCCGAGTGGGTCCAGTGCCACCGTCCCACGTCGCTGGACTCGGCCATCCACCTCGCGGAGGACCACATGGTGGCGTGCCCAGGGGTCGGCGAGCCCCTTCCATCTGCCTCTCTCTCTCCTTCTCTTCCATCCTCCTCTCTCTCTAAGCCTGTCCCTCTCCCCAGGTCTCGTCCGCCCGGCCCTCCTTGTGTCCCGCCCCGGGGGCGGGGCGGGACTGAACAGGGATTCTTTTCTGGACCTCGGGTCCCGCCCAGGGGGGCGGGACCATCTGCGGCCGGGCTGGACCCCACTCCTGCTTCTCCCCTCTCTCCGCGCCAACCCTTTAACCCTCTCCCTGCCACGAGAGCGGCGGGCAGGTCTGGGCCGGCCTGTTGGCGTTGCGGGGACCCGGAGCATTTCGTGGACAGGTGTCCGATTATGGAGGTTGGGACGTTGATCCGGGTCCCGGACGTTCCACAGGCCGCCCCTGGTCAAGCTGGCGGGTACCAAATTCCTGTGAGTATCAAGGGGGGTACCTATCAGGCTTTGGTGGACTCAGGATGTAACCAAACCTCGGTGCATCAAAGCCTGATTTCATCCGGGGCATTGGATACAAGCCGCATGGTTAGGGTTCGGTGTGTGCACGGGGATGTGGTGAACTATCCTATAGTGCCAGTCATTATCCAATTTAGGGGACAAAAGCATAATGTTGAGGTGGCAGTTAACCCGCACCTCCGGCATCCGATAATTTTGGGGACGAATTGGCCTGCGTTTAATAAATTATTGGGTTGTTTGTGCTCGGATGCCTCTTGGAATAAAAATTCGCCGGGTAAGGATGTGCGCGTGCAGGTGGGGGAGACTGACCAGGGACCAGTGAGTACTGCCTCAGGGGAACAGAGCGAAATCGGGAGACTAATTCTTTCGGACCGCGATGACTTCCCCCTGGAGCAGTCTCAGGATGAGACGTTAAAACACGCTTTTGAAAAGGTCAGCACTATCGATGGTCAGCCTCTCCAGCCTGGACGTCCACTGAATTATCCGTATTTTGCGATCATAAAGGATAGGTTGTATCGAGTGACCCAAGACACTCAGACAAAGGAGGATACAACTCAGTTATTAGTTCCAAAGAGCCGCAGGGAAATGCTTTTCCACGCGGCTCATTCTAATCCAATGGCTGGTCACTTAGGACAAACGGCAACACTAAATCGCCTCATGACCCGATTCTTTTGGCCGGGCATTCACGAGAATGTGCGCAGGTGGTGTGCGTCTTGTCGTGAATGTCAGTTGGTGAATCCACCGGCCGCTCCAAAAGCGCCTTTGCGCCCCCTCCCATTAATGCAGGTCCCCTTCGAAAGAATTGGTATGGACCTCATCGGGCCATTAGAGCGATCAGCAAGGGGGCATCGCTTTGCATTAGTCATTGTGGATTATGCAACGAGATACCCTGAAGCAGTGGCTCTCCGCAATATTTCCGCTAAGAGTGTTGCGGACGCACTGTTTAGTTTAATCTCCCGAGTGGGGATTCCGAAAGAAATCCTCACTGATCAGGGCACGGCGTTTATGTCACGCACGTTACGCGAACTTTACGAATTGTTGGGCGTTAAATCGATTCGTACCAGCGTCTTTCACCCACAAACGGACGGGCTGGTCGAACGTTTTAACCGCACGCTTAAATCCATGGTTCGTAAGTTCGTTAAGGAAGACGCCAAAAATTGGGATAAGTGGCTAGAACCCCTGTTATTCGCAGTACGAGAAGTCCCGCAAGCCTCCACGGGGTTTTCCCCCTTCGAGCTTCTCTTTGGACGCCAGCCCCGCGGGGTGCTGGATGTCCTAAGAGAGACTTGGGAGGACGGACCGTCTCAGGCTAAAAATGAAATTCAGTATGTGATGGACTTGAGAGCAAAACTCCACACTCTGGGGCGGCTATCTATGGAGAATTTGTTACAAGCCCAACACAAACAGAGCCAACTGTATGACAGGGGAACTAACTTACGCAAATTTTCACCGGGAGATAAAGTGCTTGTATTGCTTCCGACTTCAAGCTCAAAATTATTGGCAAAGTGGCAAGGACCGTTTGAGGTTACACGGCAAATTGGGGATCTCGATTATGAGGTAATACGGTCGGATAGGAGAGGAGCACGTCAAATTTACCACCTCAACCTCCTTAAAAAATGGAATGAGGCGGAATCAGTGATGCTGGCGATGGTGATTAGCGGGGAGGATGATCTCGGGCCAGAGGCGAATGTCAAAAAACAATCCTTCGCTCTGGCTTCAGGGGGAGATCACCTCTCGCCCTCCCAGCTCACTGATTTATCTAAGTTACAAGCAGAGTTTGCTGACGTGTTTTCTCCCCTACCGGGCCGTACTGACCTCATTCAGCACCACATCGAGACAGAGCCGGGCGTGGTGGTTCGCAGCCGGCCGTATAGGTTGCCTGAACACAAAAAAAAGGTAGTTCAGGCAGAATTAGGGGCAATGCTTGAAATGGGAGTAATAGAAGAGTCCAGCAGTAACTGGGCGAGCCCGATAGTTTTGGTTCCCAAAACGGACGGCTCAGTTCGGTTCTGTGTGGACTATCGCAAGGTGAATGCAGTGTCGAAATTCGACGCGTATCCAATGCCACGGGTGGACGAACTGCTTGACCGGCTCGGTACGGCTCGATTTTATTCGACACTGGACTTAACAAAGGGATATTGGCAGATCCCCTTGTCGCCATTATCCAAAGAAAAGACAGCTTTCACGACGCCGTTTGGATTGCACCAATTTGTTACACTTCCGTTCGGGCTGTTCGGGGCACCGGCTACCTTTCAGCGGCTCATGGATAAAATTTTGCGGCCCCATGGTGCATATGCTGCTGCCTATCTGGATGATATTATTATCTTCAGTAATGACTGGCAGCGGCATATGCAGCATTTGAGGGCCGTCCTGAGATCGCTGAGGGGAGCTGGGCTCACGGCCAACCCGAAGAAGTGTGCAATTGGGCGCGTGGAAGTAAGGTATCTGGGCTTCCACTTGGGGCATGGACAGGTGCGTCCCCAAATTGATAAGACCGCAGCAATTGCGACTTGTCCGCGCCCCAAGACCAAAAAGGAGGTTAGACAGTTCCTCGGGCTGGCGGGATATTATAGAAGGTTTGTACCTAATTATTCGGCCCTCACCAGCTCGTTGACTGATCTAACTAAAAAGGATGCACCAGATACGGTCCAGTGGACGGAGCTGTGCCAGCAGGCCTTTACCCAAGTGAAGGCTGCTCTATGTGGCGGGCCACTGCTTCATTCTCCTGATTTTTCTCTCCCCTTTTTGTTGCAGACTGACGCGTCGGACAGGGGGCTGGGTGCTGTCCTGTCCCAGGAGATAGAGGGGGAGGAACGGCCGGTGCTGTACATTAGCCGTAAGCTCTCCAAGAGAGAAGCTAAGTACAGCACCGTAGAAAAAGAATGTCTTGCCATTAGGTGGGCCGTCCTCACCCTCCGTTATTATCTCCTGGGACGGGAATTCACCCTCTGTTCGGACCACGCTCCCCTGCAGTGGCTCCACCGCATGAAGGATACCAACGCGCGGATCACCCGTTGGTATCTAGCTTTACAGCCTTTTAAGTTCAAGGTGGTCCACAGGCCGGGTGTTCAGATGGCTGTGGCCGATTTCCTCTCCAGAAATGGGGGGGGGGGGGGCTGCAGGCCGGATGGCTCCCTGGCCTGAGTCGGGCGGTGGGGGTATGTGGCGAGGGGGGCGTGGTTCAGTGAGGTCTGCAACTGGAGAGAGTGTCGGGAGACGCGTGGTAAGCGAGCGGGTTAAATGTAAATTACAAACACCTGTTTCTCATTCCAGTAATTGGCGCGGAGACAGGATAAAACGCCAGGAGAAGCAGGAGTGTGTGAGAGAGAGAGGGACTGCTGGCTGAGACACTGAGCACGACAACACTGGAGAGAAGCCCTATCGTGGATTGTTTATACCGTTCTGGAGTGAAGCCCTGTTGTGGATTGTTTATACCGTTCTGGAGTGAAGCCCTGTTGTGGATTGTTTATTTTCGTTGTTGTGCAGTGCGCAGACTTTTTGTTGGACATTTTTCATTTTACTAAATAAAGCTCAGTCAGCAGTCAAAAGCCGACCCTTGTCCTCTTCCTTCCCCACGAACTTTGAACTTTACTACAGCGGCCTTGAAACATTCTATTGGCTTTCACTTCTTGTCAATATAAGTTATTTGGGTTAGGTGCTTCTACACCATTCTTATTCACCTATTTCCCTCTGATTTTAGTGATAGGTTTTGGGTTTAGGAGTAGGGTTAGGACTATGGGTTTGGACAGGAATCACAAAAGATGTTGATCCAGGAACATGTCTTACTTGGCAAAATCACGGAAAGCCACAAGGTACACATCCTACACCTTATTGTACAGTTTTTCCAAATGTTTGTCTTACTCAGTATATTTATCTTTCAAGATATAAATATAAAGATATTTAAACCCCAGTTTCACAGACAAGGCTTAAGCTAGTCCAGACTAAAATGCATGTTTGAGCTGTTTTAACTGAAAGCAACTTGAACTGACATCTCTTAAAATATGTCAGAGCCATTGTTTTGTCTCAAGATGCACAACAGTTATGTTTTTTCTAAGGCACATTTATTAAAAGCCACTTACAGTAAATGTCCTAATTGATCTAAGACCTAATGCTGGGTCTGTGAAACCTACTTGTCAAAGAGTTTTACCATTGCTTTCAGAGAAATGCATCAATTTTATGAGATAAATGCTTCAATAATCAAAAACACCTCATGAAAATTATATTAGAGATTAATATTTTATTATAATTATTTATAATAATAGAGAATAATTTCTTTTCTGGACTGGAATTTTAGTCCAGATTAAAATGCAAAAATGTAAAGGACTAAACAAATGTTTGAGATAAAATGGTGTCTTTAACTATTTGGTGTTGTTCCAAAGTGAATCCAAAATCTAAATTGCTGTTTGAAAACATGTAAACACTGTTTTGACTTCCTTCCTTCTTTATAATTAGCACCATGTTGATTCCCAATTTGCCTACTTATACAATGCTGTAAAAGCATGTACTCTTTTTTTGTTTTGGGTTTGTAGCAGAAATAGTAAACAAGTGTTGGAACATACTCAGACATCCCAGCCTTCAAAAACTCATTTCCAGGAGGTATTACTTTGACAAAATGACTGTTCAATAGGGTTCTCATGAGTTAATATGACGTGGCCACGACAAAACTAGGGCTATGTGAACTGAACATGTCCCCTCCAGGACACCGTAATAATCTGCCAATGAATGCCTCTTTTTAAACACTAGAGGGAGCCACAATTATTTGTAAGGTAAACCTGGGCGAGGCCTCAGTTCTTCATAGCGGAAGATAGCATTTCCAACATGCTTTGCATTAGTCATACAGCTGTATTGATAACACTTTATTTTACTGTCCTTGTTACATGTAGTTACTATATTAATAACTATAAATTATGGATAATAACATGCAACTAACCCTAAACCAAATCCTAATGTTGTTGATTAATATTACTAAACACCTAAATGTATAATTACAATGTAACAAAGACGCCTCAAAATAAAGTGTAACTTTGTATTCATACGACACAAGATATAAGTACATTTTAATATAATTTTTACAGTGAAATGTTTAAACCAATTCTTTGCATGAAATTTGCATCATTCTAGTATCATGTAAAAATTATTTTTCAAAGTTGTAAATGAAAAAAAGATGATTGGTTTTACAAGAAAATACCATTTCAGGTTTTCAACTTCAAATTTTCACATTTCTTTGTAATTGTTTGTGAAATTTACTAGCAATTTCTGAGTGAAAACTGTTTCTACATTAAATGTTTCTCAGTGTAACTGGTGTAACAGCAAAACAGCTATCTGGTAATAACTGACCAAGATAATCTTGATATAAATGTATAAAGCAAACAACTATATTCAGTGACAGCAGATGTTTTGTTGGCAGATGACTTCCTTCCTTTGATTGCGGCACACTAATGACCTTTGATCCATATTAAAGTCTCGCTATTGATTGAGAAGATGCAAAACCCTCCCCCTAAAACCAATAAGCATCCAGAGCTCAACAAGGCCTTCAGAACAGAAAAAGAAATGCTCAGGCACTGGCACTAAAATGTGCTTTACCATCAGGGCCGTCCCCAGCACAGGGTGGGCCCATTTGGCGTGAGGCCCAGTGTGGTCGTACCAGTTTGTACAGTATGACAAACCTGTTTCATACATGTCTATCTCCGAGCACAGTGATATTCTGCAAGGCCTACATCCGTGTTCCTCTGAGCGTGTCTCCAGGGTCTCATCAGCACTGACTGCATGCGGAGAGGAGTGGAGGGGGAGGGACGGTCCACTTGCATTACCATCAGAGCTCATATCCTGCCAGCGCTTCCCTAGAGAGACTGTGAGAGCAAGACTCAATCAGATGTGGGAGTCTCAACCCCCACAGCTGTGTCTCTGCATAACTCAAGACCACATAATGCACACTGACCACTGCCAAAGAGAAGAACTCAACCATTTAAACAGCATGGCAAGGGCTTCTTCTTTTTCCGCCCCACATTCGTTCCAGCACACCAAAAGAGAGTTGAATATGAAAGGTGATACTGTGGATGATTGACTTACATGTCAATGATTTACTACAATAGAGGTGCATTACTCATACATATGCAAATCACCCTCCTGCCATCTTCATCTTTACTACAGCTGTTGAGAAAAGCCTCCTAATCTCCATCTGCTCCGCTGTTGTATTGATGACTGTTTGAGAATCATTCTGGGATCCAAAGCCTAACATTAGGCTAACATTAGCACTGTTCCACTAACTAGTAAGCAGCCTACCAATACAGCATTTTAAGGCATTATAAGCACGCTCCTGAGGTTTAAAGGTAGATGATTGAATTATGCTGCTTTCTGTCATTTTAAAGCCTGGAGACGGCAATGCCAGAATACAACGAGTTCAGGAAGAGAATTAATATATGGCAGGTGAATATAATATAATATAATATAATATAATATAATATAATATAATATAATATAATATAATATAATATAATATAATATAATATAATATAATATTATATAATATTATATAATATAATAAATATAATGGTCACATTTTAGTGTAGGGTCCAATTCTCACTATTAACTAAGACTTCCGGCCTCAATAAACTCCTAATTTACTGCTTATTAATAGTTAGTAAGGTAGTTAAGTTTAGGTATTGGATTAAGAATGTAGAATATGATCATGTAGAAAAAGGCATTAATATGTGCTTTATAAGTACTAATAAACAACAAATATCTTAGTCACATACATGCTAATAAGCAACTAGTTAATAGAATTAGACCCTAAATTAAAGTTTTACCTATAATATAATATAATATAATATAATATAATATAATATAATATAATATAATATAATATAATATAATATAATATAATATAATATAATATAATATAATATACCAGTCAAAAGTTTGGAAACATTACTATTTTGAATGTTTCTGAACGAAGTCTCTTATGCTCATTAAGGCTGCATTTATTTCATAATAAATACAGAAAAAACAATATTGTGAAATATCATTACAATTTAAAATTATGGTTTTCTATTTTAATATACTTTAAAATATAATTTATTCCTGTGATCAAAGCTGAATTTTCAGCATCATTACTCCAGTCTTCAGTGTCACATGATCCTTTCATTGTAATATGCTGATTTATTATCAATGTTGGAAACAGTTGTGCTGCTTAATATTATTTTATAACCTGTGATACTTTTTCAGGATTCATTGATGAATAAAAGGTTAAAAAGAACAGCATTTATTCAGAATATAAATCTTTTCTAACAATATAAATCTTTACTATCACTTTTTATCGATTTAACAGATCCGTGCTGAATAAAAGTAGCCTATTAATTTCTTTCAAAAAAAAAAAAAAGAAAAGGAAAAAAATTACAGACCCCAAACTTTTGAACGGTAGTGTATATTGTTACAAAAGATTTCTATTTTAAATAAATGCTATTTTTTTAAACTTTTTATTCATCAAAGAATCCTGAAAAAGTATCACAGGTTATAAAATAATATTAAGCAGCACAACTGTTTCCAACATTGATAATAAATCATCATATTAGAATGATTTCTGAAGGATCATGTGACACTGAAGACTGGAGTAATGATGCTGAAAATTCAGCTTTGATCAGAAATAAATTGCATTTTAAAATATATTAATATAGAAAACAGTTATTTTTAAATTGCAATAATATTTCACAATATTACTGTTTTTACTGTAATTTTTTATCAAATAAATGCAGCCTTGATGTCTTTCAAAAACATTAAAATATCTTCCCAACCCCAAACTTTTGAATGGTGATATTCAACAGGATACTGAAATGTATTTTTAAAATAGTTTTATATTCTTTGTCTACTTCAAAAAACAACAGTTTAACCTGATATTTGTGTGCGATGTTATTTTATGCTTATTATTACAGCTTTTATTACAGCTATTGTCTCATTCATTACATTCCCAGTCAAACATGCAGGGCTTTTCCCTTTAAATCTGTGGACCTAACCTTAAATAACAGGGTAAAACAGAGAGCTGATTACAGCCTAAAACTGATTTACAGAATTCAAGACCTCTAGCCAATGCTGTATAAAGAGAGACTAATCTGGTGTTCACTTGTGAGTTCAGTGTAAGAAGACTAAGCAGTGGCGTCCAGAACAGCTGACTCTGGGAAGTGATATGAAGGGCTGTGACTCAGGCTGTGGGGGAAGGGCAGCGTTACTGTACCAGAGACAAAGAGCAACATGTTAAAGGAACAGTTCCTGAATAATAGACAACAGAAAGCGCATCTGACGCAGTGCTTTATGTCACACTGCAGTTGTAATGTGTTATATACAGTGGTGAACTACTGATCAAGACATATTGATTGTGTGGATCATGATATCCTGTGGGATCTGGATGAATTTCCCATCTGCAGTCGATGCTCAGTGAGAAACAGCTGCTCATATGCAAGATATTCCACACTGAGATCTTACCATGACTAATGAAGAGCTGCAGCCTAGCAGTACGTCTGCTTTACCCAACACACACACACACATATTTGAATACATGGCATACAAGTGACACTGTAGTATATTTTAGCATATTATTTAAATATATAAATACTATTATATATAAGAAAGTACTCCTAAGTGGGTCAAAAAATATAGTTTATATATAAAGTATAGTTTGTATAATACATTTTCATTTAATTGTAACATGCAATGAAGTTGTGCTGGTCTATTGTGACATATATCAGAATGAAACGCTGCTCGAACAAGAACAAATGTAGGGCGGGGCTTGATTTTTTCTGTGGGGAATTGATTGGATGGTTGTGGTTTGCTATTGGTGGATCTCATGTGAGTGACAGGTTGCCCCGCCCTCATCATCAAAGAAGAGAAGAGATGCTGCAAAAGGGAGGGGAAGATATTCTGATTATGAGCCACATGAAAAATAATGATGTGCACGGATAAATGATCATTTTTACCCTGTTTTATCATCCACTGCATGAGAACTATAAATCTTGAGTCTTTAGTGTGAGTAATACTACTGCTTGCCTTCGTAAGCACAAACATGGTTCACTGGCAGGACATATGCTGAATCAGTACAAGAGTCATTCAGTGTGTCACGTCAGGGCATCTCTGACCAGATGCTCAACCAACAGAAGACAAGGACACTGCAGACAATTCAATAAAACCAAACTGTAACAAAATACAATGTCCTCATGGCTCTGTACTGCTGTTATCCAGAATCACTTAAAATGTACAAACAAAACAGTGTAACAACACAAATGTGCAGGTTCAGCTCCCCTGTGGCATAAATAATTCATTTAGCAGGCAAAAAAAAAAAAAAAAAGCTTTTGCAACAGCTGGATCAAAGAAGAAGTGGTGAAAGAAGAAAAGACACGAGCCTGTGACTTCCTCATTAACAGCATTCATCCTATTGTGAAAAAGAATTGAGTTTAATTGTAATGAGTGTGTAATACTTTTAGTGTACTTCAAATCTTTATACAGATCATTTTAATGAAATAAAAGGCCACTTAAGTGAACTTTCATGACTGCTTCTAATAATGTCAAATTAGACGTTTTACCTTAAATTGAAATCATTATGTTTTAATAATCTTTTGTTGTGCTGTAATGACGTACACATATTTTGATGTGTGGGACTATTAGAGAGGCGTGAAGAGAGACGGGTAGACAGGGTGTGCCAAATTGTCTTTAAAATGTATCTGATGTTATTTTCTGCAACACTAAGATGGCCACTGATTGAAAGTCAGTGTGAATCCCTGTTTGTAACCCATTTTACTTCTGTAATGTCACATATTTCCAAGTGAAACTAGATTTTAAAAAAAAATAGCGCAGAACATGATTTATCCATGGTGAATTCATTGGATTGTAATTGACTGTTCGCAAAGACCCGCCCCCTTTAGTTACTGTTGCTATGTCCGACAAGCCATGCCGCTCACACACACACACATCATGTTCTCACACAGTGAAAGGCAAAGAGGATACTGACAACGCAGTATACTTTTGATAGGAAACGACAAAGTCATTTTTAAAGAAATATAAGCAATAAATACAGTTTTGTGGCTCTTTAATGTGTCGTGACAGAGCGACTTCGTTTCTGTTGTTTCAACCGAAGAAAGACGTCAGTACACACCATTTTTCAAGTTCAAGTCCACCGATGTTAATCTAGCTACTAAAGCCCGGAGTACAGTTCAATTTTTACACGTACGCGAAGGTCAGCATTGTGTGTGATGTGAATTTCATCCTCAGAAAATTATGCACGTTTTGTATGCAAACCGTCGCGTTTTTGTAACCGTGCATACTTGTACGTGCAGATTGCACATGCACATTTAATTTCTTTTGCAGTAATTAGATTTTCCACAAGGTGGCAGCCGTGCCCTGGGGGCGTCGATTCAAAAGATAGTCAAAGAAAAAACTGCATAAACAGAACAGACCGTAACACATGCAAGCTACAGCGACAATGGAGGCCTACATAGAGGAGAGATTGTGTGAAGAGGTTAGAAAGTACCCTCATTTGTACAACTCTAGCATGAAAGAATACAAAGATGTTTACATGGGTTGTAACTCGTGGTGAGTCATTTCTCAAAACTGTGCATGCATCGAACGTCTGTGTACATATACGAGTCAAGTATACTTTGCAAGGCTGTGCATTCGACTGTGCGCGTACAAGAGCATACGTGTAAAAAAACAAAGTATACCCAGGGCTTAACTCCCCTGATTGCTTTGTCGGACATAACGGCGGATTTGGCATTATGATTGGTTAGATCGCCTGTCAATCAAACTACCGGCGAAGGGTTGATTAGATTGTAGCGATCTGGATATTGGTAAACATTACTGAATAGCCTAGGTGACAATAATAGAGAAGGAAAGTCAGTTTTCACATTTTGATTAAAGTCGTGGTGAAGTGGAACTTTTATTCTGTATTGTGACGTACATCCAAGTGTAATGGGTTATTAATAATGAAAAAAATACAGGGCAGGGATTTGATGCTCTGCATCGTTTGTTGATTGAATTGCACTGAAAAATGAATGTGAGCTTGTATTCAATTGTGGAGGGGTGGGTTTAAAGGGTTAGTTCACCCTAAAATGAAAACTAAGTTATCATTTACTCACCCTGGTGTTGTTCTAATGCCGTATACCCTTCTTTCTTTTTTGGACCACAAATGGAGAAATTTTTAAAAAAGAAGTCCGGTTCGCTCTCATCCATATAATGACAGTGAATAGCGACCAGCATCAAGCTTTTTAAAAAAAGATGCAAAAGTATCACAGAATAAATCCCATGCCATCACTATGTGTACTTTCATCACAGTTGAATATCTCCAGAATGACAGCTGACGGATGTGAATACAATAACTTGTTGTTGCAATGAACACAACAGATATTGTATATTTGTATGTATATAGAAAGTACATAGATTGTACTTCATTTCACGTTTTTAATTAGTCTTGATTTCTCACAGTCAGTGTGAACTGCGGCACTAATAGAGTCTCATGACCGCACAGTCGAGCACAGAAGACCAATGATCAAGATCAGGATTTTCCTTAAATAATACATTAAATTTAATTTGTTTTTCACTAAACCCTATCATAAACCCCCAGAACACTTGAAATATATCTCACATGTTACATGCGATCATTCTGAGATACTTTTGCATCTTTTTTAAAAAGCTTGACGCCGGTCGCTATTCACTGCTATTATATGAACGAGCACGAGCGGGACGTTTTTTAATTGTCCTTTTGTGGTCTGAAAAAGAAAGAAGGGCGTACGGCATTAAAACAACACCAGGGTGAGTAATTGATGACTTCGTTTTTCATTTTAGGGTGAACTATCCCTTTATAGTAAGATCTATAACATGCTTTAACAAAACAGATATGGTGAATTTTATTTTCATGACGACTTTAAGAACATGCATGTTATTTTGACTTTAAAGGGAATTTGGTAGAAGGTAAGGTAAAATGAACAGTAAAAATTAACACTAGTCTAATATATTAGATCTCAAACATGAAACACATCATAAAAAATGAAAATATATCTATTTTTCAAATATGTTTGACTCTCACCCAGATCTCACTTTCATAACCCTGACCCACTCCACCCTCTTTTACTCACACCTTCCCTGGGAAACTGGCACATCATATTTCTCACTGCATACTTACTAAATATTATATTCCTCATTCTTTATACTTCTCTTGTCAGGGTGCAAAAAGCATTCAAATGTGTTCAACATAAGAAGAAAGACATATTATGGGTTTGGAACAACAAGAGGGGGAATCAGTTTTGGCAAAATTGCAAGCATACCTTAACTGGAAGGCTGAACTCATTAATGCTCAAAAACCCTCATGAAACTGCCATGACTCACCTAAGTAATCTGTAAGTATTCACTGTAATGAACCTATTTTAATCGTGAAACAATAGGAGTGCATAAGTAGCCTCACTTCAAATGATTTGAATCACAAATGCATCAGTGAACCATCTGCTTCTGTAACCGTATCTGCAGTCTTATCTGGCCAGCCCTCTGAAAACCCCTGAGGACTTTGCCCATGATACAGCAGGACGACTGCATGGGGCAAACCCTCATTCTCCAGGTTTAAGTCACAGCAACTGCGCCAAGGCAGATTACATTACCCTGCATTCCCTCTCCTACAGTCAGATTAGCTTTAATAATACAACTGCAGCCAAACCAGAAACACGAATCTCTATTAATACACTTCTTCATTTCCACATACACAAAAGCACAAAAGACCTTTAACTTTTGATTTGAGAAGCCTGACTGGGCTTCATGTTGCCAAACCATTAATAAACATCATATGCTGCTTTATCTCTGGCTCTTTGCACTTGCTTCACAGTAGCACTCAATAATGAAACAAGTGCTCTATGTAGTAAACACAGGACAAATGTATAATATTTTGATTTAACACTTATGGGTACTGAGATATTCTGTGTTTATTAAATATTCTATACATTTTTCTATTTATGTTATGATATTTATGCTTTTTTTTTTGCCTGTAAATAGAATGTTACATTTTACTTCCTGTTATTATACTAAGCCTTGGCACACACAACGTTTTAGAGACATAAACAAAGAAGTGTTTTCGAACATTTACAGCTTCATTACAGAGCTTTGCTTCTGTGGTATTTCAAGTATTTTCTTTTCTTCCTTTTTTTTTTTTTTTTTTTTTTTTTACAAAAAGTGCTGCCGTAGAAAATCATACGTTGACATCAAATTTGATTGACAGTGGTTGAGGGCCAATCAGCATTCTCGTGCTCTTCTGTGATTGGACAGAATGACGTTTGTGGGCGGGCTTTAGAACTACAGCTAATGGTGTGCTGATACATACTAACCTTGTGTCCGGGGCGGGGGGGGTGAGGAGTCTATTTATATGGGGGAAGTCTCCAGTCCCAACCAGTTGAAGAAAGAAAAAGGTTAACCACCTTCTGAAATCTTATCACTCAAAAGTGAAAATGAGGGAAATCGTGCATCTTCAAGCCGGACAATGCGGTAACCAGATTGGAGCCAAGGTCTGTTTTTTTTTTGTTTTGTTTTTTAAATCGAAATTTGCTGTTGTTTTTGGGGTTAATATTTAATATTAGTATTAACAGAATAGAATATGTATAGAAATCTAATCTAATTAGTCAATCTAATCGTTATTATTTTCTCTTATGTGCTTTAATTATTTTCTCTTATGTGCTTAATTCTGATCTCGTTTGAATGAAATCTAGGTCATCCATGTGCTTCCTCGTTTGAGTTTTATTTTGTTACATTATGAAATGCTTGTAAGATTTTCAAAGACGATTAAATTGAGTAGTTGCCAAAAAAAAGGGAGATATTTTGATGCCAACTGTTCGTCCTCGCCGGCGTCTGTCTGGAGCTTCCCTTTGTGAGATTCACTGCAGTGCGACAAAAGGAAGTGAACGTTTACGCGCAGTCTAAAAACAGCCACAGCCCAGATTTTTTAACGAAATAATCGCACTAAATATTAAAAAACTAAAATATAATAGAATCGACCGTTTAACTCAAATATATATTTCATTATTTCCGAAATGTAGGCCCCATTAAATCGATTAGGGTATGAACGCGCCGGAAATGGATGTCAGCCAACCGGTGCGCGTGCCGCGCGCGCGAGAATTGCGCGGGAGCAATTCAAACACGTTCAGTTGTTTGCGACGATGAAACAAATTTTAATCAAAGTTTATTATATGTGTAAAAGCGCAGTAGATGTGCCAACGATTTTGTATTCAACTTATGAGGCCTAAATGCATGTTAATGCGGAATCTGCGTGGGAGTTTGTGAACAATTGGCGCATTTTGTAAAGCCCACTCGGTGAATATTTGAAAAACATAGTTTTAAATAAATATTTCAGTGCACAATATGAACGCATACATTGTTGGTTTTAAATCTGATATTAATTATTGATAACATCGTTAATTGTTGCCTGTAGCAAGGATAGTTTACACAAAAATGAAAATTCTGTCTTATTTATTGACCCTCAAACCTGTATGATTTTCTTTCTTGAAAACAAGATATTTTGAAGAATGTAACCATACAGTTTCTGGTCCACATCGACTTTCATAGTATTTGTTTTCTATACTATGGAAGTCAAAAGGTTACGCATATTCTTCAAATTATCTTCCTTTATGTTCAACAGAAGAAGGAACTTCATGCAGGTTTAGAACAACATGAGGGTGAGTAAATAATGGCAGAATTTTCATTTTAGGGTGAACTATCCCTTTAAGCTCAGTGTACTCAAGTCACTTATATTAATTATTATATCCTACAGTTCTGGGAGGTTATCAGTGATGAACATGGTATTGATCCCACCGGCACATATCATGGTGACAGCGACCTCCAGCTGGACAGGATCAATGTCTATTACAATGAGGCATCAGGTACGTCCACATATCAATACAACCAACACGTTATGGTAAACATTTTTATCTTTTAATATATTAAACCATATTGTTTTATCATGTTTTAGGAGGCAAATACGTGCCCCGTGCTGTGTTGGTGGATTTGGAGCCTGGAACCATGGACTCCGTGAGATCCGGACCCTTCGGTCAGGTCTTCAGGCCAGACAACTTTGTCTTTGGTGGGTATTGTTATTAACTCGATGAAATGCCATATATTTGTTCAAGATTAACATGTTTTAAATATTTTAACTACTTTGACAGGTCAGAGTGGTGCTGGAAACAATTGGGCTAAAGGCCACTACACTGAAGGAGCGGAGCTGGTTGACTCCGTCCTGGACGTTGTTCGTAAAGAAGCCGAGAGCTGCGACTGCCTTCAGGGCTTCCAGCTCACCCACTCTCTGGGTGGAGGTACTGGCTCCGGCATGGGCACCCTCCTCATCAGCAAGATCCGTGAGGAGTATCCCGACCGCATCATGAACACCTTCAGCGTGGTGCCCTCGCCCAAGGTGTCCGACACCGTGGTGGAGCCCTACAACGCCACGCTGTCTGTCCACCAGCTGGTCGAAAACACAGACGAGACCTACTGCATCGACAACGAAGCGCTGTACGACATCTGCTTCCGCACACTCAAACTCACCACACCCTCATACGGTGACCTCAACCATCTCGTCTCCGCCACCATGAGCGGCGTCACCACCTGCCTCAGGTTCCCCGGCCAGCTCAACGCAGATCTGCGCAAGTTGGCAGTCAACATGGTGCCCTTCCCTCGTCTCCACTTCTTCATGCCTGGCTTCGCACCTCTCACCAGCAGGGGGAGCCAGCAGTACCGCTCCCTAACCGTGCCGGAGCTCACGCAGCAGATGTTCGACGCCAAGAACATGATGGCCGCGTGCGACCCACGTCATGGACGCTACCTCACAGTCGCCGCCATCTTCCGCGGCCGCATGTCCATGAAGGAGGTCGACGAGCAGATGCTCAACGTTCAGAACAAGAACAGCAGCTACTTTGTGGAATGGATCCCCAACAACGTCAAAACCGCCGTCTGCGACATCCCGCCCCGTGGGCTCAAAATGGCAGCCACCTTCATCGGCAACAGCACGGCCATCCAGGAGCTCTTCAAGCGCATTTCCGAGCAGTTCACAGCCATGTTCAGGCGCAAAGCTTTCCTCCACTGGTACACAGGAGAAGGTATGGATGAGATGGAGTTCACCGAGGCCGAGAGCAACATGAACGACCTGGTGTCTGAGTACCAGCAGTACCAGGACGCCACCGCAGAGGAGGAGGGCGAGTTTGAGGAGGAGGGAGAGGAAGAGCTGGCTTAAATCTCTCTAATATAAGTGTCGTTTTTCAGGCTGTATCATTTTGCTCCTGTACAAGATAAAAAAAAATGTTCCAAAGTTCAATTTTCTTGTTCTGTTCTTGCCTCTTGTTTGTACAGATGTCATTAAAAGGCTTTTTCTTCTGTTAATACGTCGTCTTCTTTATTTAATTTGCACTTGTGAATGAACATAATCTGAACCCATCCTCATTCTTCACGGGTCACATACACTGACAGATCCTTGTCAAACCTGTTGGGATTGCCTCCAGACATCACTGGTTGAGTTAACACCATTTCGTGCCAAAGTATATTTATGTTACCAGTCATAAGTTTGATAATCTTCCAGTCATAACTTTCCCACACATGATTAGAAGAACATCAACCGTAGCTACTAACATGAAATAGTGTTTTACTTCAATCTTGATGTTCATTTCTATATAAAACAAATACTAAACATTTTAATAAGTGGGGAGAAAATAAATACTAAATATTAACCTGTGAATACAGAATTTATATCCATTAGTTTATGATAGTACTGTTAAAGTAATCAAAACTAATGGTCATTGATTTTGCCATATTTTGTTGATCCTGGAACATTCCTATCTGAAAATGTAGTCCTTTTTCCCAACCCCTAAACCTAACCCTACCCATAACTTATCCCTAAAATCAGAGGGAAATGATAGTTGAATAACACTGATGTAGAAGCAGCTAACCTAGGTTGTAAGCCTAAACTTGACATAAATGATAAACTTGTCCCTCAAACCTGATTGGTTGATTGGAATGTTGATCCAGGAACATGTTGTACTTGGTGCAATCACCTTCACCCAAAACTAATAACGCGTGTGGTAGTTATGTAGAGACCTGAAATGTTAAATCCAGTTTTCTTTTGATATTTTTTATGTATCATAACTCCATGGTGGATGTTTACAAGCCATTTTATTGGAGTTCGAACATATAGTGGCTTTGAAAATACTTTTTTGTGTGTGTAAAAAGCAAAATAAAAATGCTACACACAATTTATTAGTCTACAATGCTACTTTCAGGCATTTAAGTATCATTTACTCATCCTCCTCTACAAGCGACTTTATTCTGCAAAACAAAAGATATTCTGAAGAATGATGGTAACCAATTTTCATTTTAGAGCGAACAGACCCTTTAATATCAAAGGGAGATAATGAAAAACATTTCAGTCATGTGCAGCAACAATAATTGTACTTATGAACAAAGGAAGGTTTATTCTTCACAATTTATATAACAATTTGGGTTTAAAGCTTCAAAACCATATTAGTAATCTTACACAACCAAGCGAATCACGAGTGTCCTTATTACATTTACTCAGCAGATGGTGCTGTTGTCTAAGTTTTCCTTCTCGTCCATACAAAGTAGGAAAAGATCCCAAAACACAGCAAGAGCAGAGACCAGCAGCACACCCGCATCACCTGGTCTTCAAGATTCTGCTTCTGGCCAAAACGACTGATAAAACCTGACTGAGAACAAAACACAAAGTCAGATATGTAATAACAACTTACAATAAATAAGTATCCACCTTATTTTGCACCGCGGAAGTAAGCTATTTCCTGTGAATGTGCGAGACTTCCGATTTATTAGTTGCTATGGCTAAAGAGTAACTGCAGTAAACTCAGAGATGGGCTTAAATGGTTAGTTCACCCAAAAATGAAAATTCTGTCATTTATTACTCACCCTCATGCCGTTCCACACCCGTAAGACCTTCGTTCATCTTCAGAACACAAATTAAGATATTTTTGATGAATCCGATGGCTCAGTGAGGCCTGCATAGCCAGCAATGACACTTCCTCTCTCAAGATCCATTAATGTACTAAAAACATATTTAAATCAGTTCATGTGAGTACAGTGGTTCAATATTAATATTATAAAGCGACGAGAATATTTTTGGTGCGCCAAAAAAACAAAATAACGTCTTATTTAGTGATGGCCGATTTCAAAACACTGCTTCATGAAGCATAAATGAATCAGTGTATCGAATCATGATTCGGATCGCGTGTCAAACCCGCCAAACTGCTGAAATCACGTGACTTTGGCGCTCCGAATCATGATTCGATACACTGATTCATTATGCTCCAAATCTTCCTGAAGCAGTGTTTTGAAATCTGCCATCACTATATAAGTCGTTATTTAGTTTTTTTGGCGCACCAAAATATTCTCGTGGCTTTATAATATTAATATTGAACCACTGTACTCACATGAACTGTTTTTAAATATGTTTTTAGTACATTAATGGATCTTGAGAGAGGAAATGTCATTGCTGGCTATGCAGGCCTCACGGAGCTATCGGATTTCAACTAAAATATCTTAATTTGTGTTCTGAAGATTAACAAAGGTCTTACGGGTGTGGAACGACATGAGGGTGAGTAATAAATTACAGAATTTTCATTTTTGGGTGAACTAACCCTTTAATATATTATGTGTTAAATGTCTGAATATTTCAGATATAAATAAAATAAATTAATGATGTTCAATTATTCACTTAATAGCCTATTATTATTATTTATTAATTAACAGTTTATTAAGTGTAAGAAATTACATTCAATTGGTTTAACTATGCACTAATTTGTTTCTTTACACATTTTATAGTAAGCTATGTGCATTTTAAATTAATATAATTTGTATATACTTAGGATAATCATTAACTGACAGTTTGTGGAGACCTGATTTCGAGGGAGGACCCAATTTCTCATGACATCATTCAGGTAAAAAAGGACGTGCCCAGCGTTACCTTAAAAATAAGGTAAATAAAAAGTTATTTCTTTTTCCCAGTGCAGTTAACTGCAGCACTAAATCTTTTCTAATAAAGAATTTTTCACATGCTCAATACATGAGAGTGATGATAAATAGAATAGGTATGATAATAAAATATGTCCCATGAAGGTAAGCATGAGAAATCTGTTTGTTAAACTAATAGCACAGACTAATTTCCAAAATATTTAAATGTGTCGTTCCAATTCTGCAGGAGAGCGGATCTTTCTCCACAGCCTCTTCCAGATTTCACTTACCTAGTATTTTTGAAACACCTGCCTCAGTGAAACAAGCATCTGCTGACATTAATGAATCATCATAATGATTCAGACAGGAACCAAAGGGGAAAAAACAAAACATCTTTGACCCTTGACACTTACCCATCCTCCTCTGTCCCTGATCTCCGGGCAGATGACCCTCTCTACGTAGCTACCCACGCACTCCTGAATCTGGGGCAGGGTAGCAGACATGCCCCTTTCCTGGCAGTGCAGTGCCAGCTGACCAGCTAGGACAAACACGGACAGCACGGCGCTCCAGGCCAGCTCTCTACGTCGTGTGGGTGCAAAGTGCTCGTCCAGGATGGAAACCAGGGTCGAGCAGGCCGTTCGGTCCGTCACGTCCTGGAAAACACGCGGCCAGCGGCGGAAGAAGATTGGGAAGCGAGCGAGCAGCTCATCTCCAGCGTGACGCAGGGCGGCCGTGGCATGGGATGGTGCTGCACCCAACGGGACGCCAGGTTTGGCTGTCACATAGTTGATATAGTCGTACGCCATCAAATAGGCCTCACGTACCAGCGGGTCAGGACTGTTCAGGCCTCGGCCGATCACAGCGTTATCCGACAGTCCCATCACAACAATAGGCAGCTAAAGCTACAATGTCAATGTCACGGTGTCTTTCTTTAGCACCCACTCATGTTAGACGTAAAGGTTGCTTTCCATTGATCATCTACATAAACTGCCTGTTCTGATAATCCAGTTCCTTGGGAATAAAAGAAAATGCAAGGTCAGATGCTTCAGATAAACCTTATATCAGTGGTTCTCAACCTTTTAGACTCCAAGAGCCAAGACAATATTCAGGCCTTCCAGTCTAAGGGCCGGGACACACCAAACCATGTCTGTCGGGGTAGTTTTTGCTGTGTTTTCCACATATCAGCTGTAATCGGGCTCATGTCGGCAGGACTTTGCTCAATTCAGCATGGTGAATCGGCGTTGGTGCCGTGGGTGAGAAAGATCACTCTGATTGGCTGTTCAGTTTGGCAAACTTATTGGGCACCAACTGGCCCCTGGTTGAGAAACACTTTCCTTATGTCTCTGCGTCAATGGCGTAACACTCTTTTTTGTCCTATGTATTAATTTATTACAAATTACATTGCAGGCAGTGACTTCAGTACACATTAAGGGTGTGACGAGATTTCTCATCGAGGTGAAAATCTGTCTTGTGCAATGTTGCCATGACTAGGTGCGTTTAATCGGTTTAAAAGTCCAATCCGAATGAAAATGCTCCATATAAACACCTCAATCAGAATATAAATGCCCAAACTGAATGAAATTGTAATCGGTTTGAGAGGGGTGGGAAAACTCTGCCATGTAAACGTGTTAAAGGGTTAGTTCACCCAAAAGTAAAAACTCTGTCATTTATTACTTAGCCTCATGCCATTCCACACCTTCATTCATCTTCGGAACACAAATTAAGATATTTTTGTTGAAATCCGATGGCTCCGTGAGGCCTGCATCTCCAGCAATGACATTTCCTCTCTCAAGATCCATTAATGTACTAAAAACATATTTAAATCAGTTCATGTGAGTACTGTGGTTCAATATTAATATTATAAAGCCAAGAGAATATTTTTTGTGTGCCAAAAAAAACAAAATATCGACTTATATAGTGATGGCTGATTTCAAAACACTGCTTCAGGAAGCATCGGAGCGTTATGAATCAGTGTGTCGAATCAGCTGTTCGGAGCACCAAAGTCACGTGATTTCAGCAGTTTGGCGGTTTGACACGTGATCCGAATCATGATTCAACACAAAAGATTCATAACGCTCCGAAGCTTCCTGAAGCAGTGTTTTGAAATCGGACATCACTATATAAGTCGTTATTCTGCTTTTTTTTTGGTTCACCAAAAATATTCTCGTGGCTTTATAATATTAATATTGAACCACTGTACTCACATGAACTGATTTAAATATGTTTTTAGTACATTAATGGATCTTGAGATGTTATTGCTCCCTATGCAGGCCTCACGGAGCCATCGGATTTCATCAAAAATATCTTAATTTGTGTTCTGAAGATGAACGAAGGTCTTACGGGTGTGGAACGACATGAGGGTGAGTAATTAATGACATTATTTTCATTTTTGGGTGAACTAACCCTTTAAACCGATTACTTTGCATCTACTTCATCACGTCAAGAGGTCAGGGGTCGTCATTGCTATGGACCTTCATCCACACAATGCTCCTTAGAGATGCACAGCCACTGAAAAGGTCAGCTTCCTGCGCCTGTCTTTTCCTCATACTTACAGCAGTAATATGCTACAAATTCACGCTGTTGCTTTATTAAGAGCAACACTTTACATAAAAATAGCGCACATGAGAAATAATGGAACTCCATGTTGACAGGAATAAAAGACGGAAAACACGACATAGGCTAATGTGCGCATGTCACAGAGTAATTCGGATTGAAAATCTCATGTAATTCTCATGTAAACCAAATCTTCCAATCGGAATGATTTTAATCGGAATGACAAGTGTACATGTAAACTGAGTATGAGGGTGAAATTGTAACAGAATATGCCACCGCTGCTTTAACATTACGCCTCCACTGTTGTTTTGCTTTTTATAGAAATAAAAACCATTTAATTCGGTTGGATAACGGTCATTTCAATCCCATCCAGCTCATCCAACATGAGCAGCAGAATCGTACGTAGTGCAGCAGGAATCAGAGTTCACTGATCACGTGTCGAGATGACTGACAAGACCATAGCGGAGGATTCGTTGCACAACAGAGCCTAAGCATCTGACAAATGTCTTATCCTGTACAATGTGCGCTCAGCACAGCCGCTCCCTGTTCACAGAGTATGCGAGATCACGATATCGGAAAAGTGAAAGTAAAACGTGAGCGTGCATTAAATAATACCACGCATTTTGAAAGCGGCAACCTGATGCATGCAAATATCTCCCTGTCTGAAAGCTATCTTAGGCTGGGATGTGTAGTTATAACCATCTCTCAGCTCTGTTTCATGCTTGGAGAAAAATTTGGTCTCCATTTGCACTTTGAATACTGAGAGAGTACTTTGATTATGGCTGCGCTTATTGTTTGCACTTAATAAGACTAAGAGAAAACTGTGTTATTAATTTTTATTTATACTGTTTTTATTTATATGATCAGTTTGTGGAAAGGAGTTCAGTTAGGAGGTCAAAAGCTGTAGAAGCTCATAAATAATGTACAGTAAGGTCTGAAGAGACTGAAATCATACAGGAGAGAAGCCAGTCAGTTGAGTTAGTGGCAAAACCTTTTACAGTGCTTGAGTATTGATGATAATTCATCCTCAGAAAGTAGAATTGAAATGACATTCATTACAAGATGATTAGTTAAAACATTTCAAATGCACCTGCAGAATATTTTTTGAGGATCACTGAGGATTTCTTAAAAATAGTGTGTAAAAATCTCATCTCATTCTTGTGAACTTAATCTCGTGTCTCGTCACACTCCTAGTACACATCTTCTATGATGTCCATTTAAATTTCTGTATTAAAATACATTTTGATATTTTTTAAATTAAATTCTTGAATATTATCAAGTAGTTTGACGTTGTTGGCTTTTATTATTATTTCTTAGTTGTTGTTTACGAAACTGCTTGTGGTGTGACCAACATGCAAAAAATAAAACAGGAAATGATATCACAGAAAGTGCTCATGCAGACCATGACTGCACAACATGACTGTTTATAAAGGTCAATAATTCTCTTAAAACATCAGCAAATCTGACCTTTATATGACAATGTTAGTTTCAGTTGTACAATGGTGGCGTAAAATTAAATGGTGCTACTCCCCAAAAAGTTATTAATTAATGATATTTAAAAAAAAATACTTTCCACATTGAAAATTATATTTAAAACTAATGAGATGTACATTCATTGTTGGTGTAAAAAAAAAAATCAATACTTTTTTACTTGAAACCATCATTAAAGTTCTTTTCTTGAAAATGGTATAAACGTTTTCAAACCCAATATGAATACAAAAAGTACATTTCTAAGAACTTGGCATTTGTATTGTAAACTAGACGTAAAAAAAAAAGAAAAAAAAAAAAGAATATTCCTTAAACTCTTGTTTGCATTTGACCTCACTATAAAAAGGTCTAACATTAAAGGAAATAAAACATCTTAACCTGACGAAAAGTTTTAGACCATCAGATTATCCGATCATCAGCAGAAGCCCTTCATTTATGTCCAGATTGTTGCGTTACTGATACGATCATAAATGAAAGGAAATAGCAAATTCACACACACTGCAGTGAAGGCCCAGTGACTCACCCTTCTTGCGCAGATGTGAATCATGCCATAACCAAACAATTAGGATTAGTTAACAGCTGACCCAAGGACAATGTACAACTGGAGATTCTCTAGAGTGAGTCGAGGTCTGTGAGATTTGCATGCTGTTGTCCAGCTCGGACTATATTTAGTTCCCTTGTCTGTAACAGATACAGAAAAGCATGCTCAGTCCTCTGGGACATGACACTGTCCTGCATGGGTACAGCTATAAATACTCAACATGCAGGAACATAACCCACATTCAGTGCCCGCACGGTGTGTTTGTCTATAACTTAAAGCTCCAGAGTAATATCAGGCTACTTTGCATTGAAATTGAACAATATATTTAAAGGGGTTTTATGGCTTTTAATTTGGAAACTCTTCTTAAAACCTGTTTTCATTACAAACAACCAGGAGTCATTAGAAAAAAAAAAAAGCTTAAAGACTGGACTATACTTTTTAAATTTAAATATTATATACAATTATATATAAAAATAAATGCTGTTAAATGTACAATGTAACTTTTTTGTTCCAAATTAAGAAAATGTAAATAATGGGTCAATACATCATCAATCCTTCTTTCAAAACCCGTTTTTGTCTTATGCTGATTCACTAAGCCTATTATAAGTGTTCATATTTTAGACCTGCTTTGCAAAACGTTTTTTAAACGGAAACGGTGTCGCGTTGAACACCCTGTTCTGATGACGCAGGAGTTGCAACTATGGCAGCTGAGAAGGCCATTCTTTGTGTTCTTTCTGAAGAATTTTCGGAGCCTGATGAAATCGGTATAAATATGTGTTTAATACTGCAAAATACGCTCAATGTTACAGTCACTGCCCTTGCCGTCCTGAATAAAAGAGAACATCCTAATCGAGTGAAGGGATTTGTTGAAACTTCTAATTATTGTGATACAACATTTGTCTCGCATTTCAGCATGAAAAGACAAACATTTCAGGTGAAGGATAATCCATTTCTTACCTCTGAGACTGTGTTATGATATATTATTTTTATTGTGAGTATTAGGCTTATCATTATTGATGATCACTGTTGTTGTGCTATTGTAATATTTACCATTATATAATCAGAGGAGAATAGAAAAGTTTATTAAAGTGTCACTTCACAATACAATAGCAAAATATATAAGTATAGTATTTTTATGTTTCAGTAATACCCATTGTGCGAGCTGTCTCTTTAATACCGCGTGGTTCATATACATCCTGCCGCTGATTGGGCTGACATTTCTGACACACCCACCAAACAAGAGAAAAATTAGGCTTGTTTGAGATGAGCAAATTCTGCGCAGAACCGATCACCGGTGATCACCGCGAGATGCATGCCGGTTAGAAATGTGTCCGAGGGTGGTCCGCCTTGCTCTGATGTCATGCTGACGTGTGTCAAAAACCTCTCGCGAGGGCGAGGCGGACGTGTCGGATTCTGCAGTCGAGCGCAGTTCCTCTCCACAGACTGCGCTGACCAAAAGCATGATGGGAAACGACTTGATGACGACACAGCTTAAAGCTTATTGGTTTAAACAACCGTGATGTATTGATCTCTTTTAAAATGTTTGATTTTAAAACACTAATACCATGATTTTATGCATATAAATTATGTGTGAATATTCCAAAAGTCTCTGACAGTGCGATCTCTCTATGGGTTATGTGATTGTTATCATATTTATAAAAATATATAAAAACATGTCTGTAATTAAAATAAAAATGATTGATACGCACATCCTTCGAATGGAAAAAATAACAAGTACTTTGGGTGTCTTGTTCATTATGTTTATTTTCATTTAAAAGCAACAGAACGTAAATTACATCCAGTTTATCAGCAACACAGTGCACAAGTGTGAATCCCGCGATATCCGCCTTTGATCTCGCAGGTGTCTGATGCACTACGAGAACGGAGAATTGTCCGTCTTGCCTGCACTTTTTTCACTCCTCCCCTCACTGCAGCCGCCTACTCTCGGCTGAACTTCAGGCGAGGCTAGGCGCATCTCAAACCTGTTGCACACCGTTTCCAGGAAACACGTCGTTCAACCCGGAAAACGTAGCAAAACGTTGTGCACCGGTTTGAGCTTGAACGTGCCCCTGTTGTGATGGTTTTCGCGTACATACGTCACCCTCGTCATATCCGTAAATAGAGTAAAGTTGCTCCGGCTGCTGTCGGGTCTGGTCCGGAAGTGGCAGAGGTTAGTTTCACAACAAGCGAGAAAGGTTGACGTGGAGACGCTAAATGTTCAATCTGGGGAATCAGCCGTTTTAAACAAACGCGAAAAGAGGAGAGTCTGCTGGAGAAAAGAGAATGCGGCAGAGAGCGTAATAAAACCAGAATCAACACTGGCTTGGCTGGTCGGAAATGGCGGGAACTGAGGTAGACTACCGTTGACCTATTTGAAATGTTGTAAAAGCGATGCAGAGGTGTTATTTTATTACTAAACAGGTGAGTAAGGTATTTTATTGAACAGATGTAGTTCTCTAACAGAGTTTATTGTAATTATTAAATTATCTATTGTGACGTGTCATATTCATCCGCACAGTCACGCAGAGCAAAATCACAAACAAAACAATGTTCTTCCGCAAAAGACCAGAGGCCAAAAAGTTAAAGACATTTTGTTTTTATTTAATTTTATTTTTATTAGGGTGACCTGACGTCCCCTTTTTCCCGGGACAGTCCCGTATTTCAGCTCTATTTTTAGTGTCCCGACTTATTAAGAAAAAAATGTTATGTCCCGTACTTCATCTTTCAACTGGGTGAAGGAGTTCTGTCACACAAGAACAGCCCGATCAATTCGTCATAGAACAAAGTTACCATTCAATCACAATTCGTTATCGATTAGTGAAGGCGAGGTAGGCGGAATCACGCTGAATAACACAGACCAGAAGCCTCTCTCTCGCGCACTCTCTCTCTTTCTTTCGCGCGATCAGTTCTCCTCGCGCCTGGTCAAATGCACACATAGTTTTTCAAAATGTCCATCGTGTGGAGTATCTCACGTAAATACAGTCGGTTAAGTGGACGTAACAGGTGGGTAAAGACAGGAAATGTGTCAGTATATTACATCCATGGATTCGGTCTTAAAGGGACAGTAGCCTAATTAAATATTTGTCAGTATATTCAAATGTGAAAAAACAAGTTTAATCTCTGTCGTATTTGTTGTATTGCTTGTAATTTGTTTGTAAATTTCTTTTTATATAACAATATATAACAAATATTTATATCTACACTGCCCTCCAAAAGTTTCCCTAGAAAAGTGGGGTTTTGGACAATATTGGCATGAATCCTTTTTAATTTGTGATAATTTTGCTCTGGTAAGGGACAACACAAACTATGAAAACATATTTTATTACATAAACAGTTTATACATAGAAAAAACTTTTGATTCGTCAAAATATCCAGCATTAGCAGCTATCTACGGAAGAGGATTAGGGCCAAGCAATAATAAAAAAATAAAACCATCTCGAGATTAAAGTTGTTAAATTTCGAGAAAAAAGTCGAGATAAAATGTTGAGAATAAAGTCATTAAATTATGAGAAAAAAAGTTGTTAAATTACGAGAACAAATTCGTAATTTAACGAATTTAACGAATTTGTTCTCGTAATTTAACAACTTTTTTTCTCATAATTTAATGACTTTATTCTCAACATTTTATCTCGACTTTTTCTCGAAATTTAACGACATTTTTCTCATAATTTAACGAGTTTGTTCTCATAATCTAACGACTTTTTTCTCATAATTTAATGAGTTTATTCTCGTAATTGAATGACTTTATTCTCAACATTTTATCTCGACTTTTTTTCTCAAAATTTAACAACATTTTTCTCATAATTTAACGAGTTTGTTCTCATAATCTAACGACTTTTTTCTCATAATTTAATGAGTTTATTCTCGTAATTTAATGAGTTTATTCTCAACATTTTATCTCGACTTTTTTCTAGAATTTTTATTATTGCTTGGCCCTAATCCTCTTTCGTAGTAATCTGACCTAAACTGGGTTCTAATTGGTTCATTGTATTCTAAACTTAATTGGCAATCAATTGTTGAAGCTATTAAGGTGTGCTGACCCAAAAATCTTTTACAAAACTGGGCCAAGTTTAAACCAGTAACCAGCATCACAGCTGGCAAAGGGGCATGTCTGACTTTGACATGTATATATTGCCATTATTATGTAATCAAAATGAAAATTATTATTGCTGGATAATGTCAAGTTACTGTAATGTATTTGCACCAAAAAATTATAAGGATTTATGCTGATATCGTCCAAAACCACACTTTGCCAGGGGTGTTTTCAAACTTTTGGAGGGCAGTGTGTGTGTGTGTATATATATATATAATATAATATAGTGAAATAAAATTTCTTATATCATGGTCATATTGTGCACTCATCCTGTATTCCACCATGAGAAATCTGGTCACCCTATTTTTTTTTTTGTTATCTGCAAACAATGATTGACTGTCTTAAAACTGAAAACTTAAAATTCAATGATTTAGAATCTGATTTAATAAGAAATATATTTAAATCCAAGCAGTGATTTCTGGTTTATAATTTGGTCTATTTCTGATATTTTTGTTCTGAATGGTTGGTAACTTAAAAAGTTAGTAGTTAAATTGGCTGATGAGTGAAAAAATTCATTTCATTTCAAACCCTGCAAACAATGGAATGTTTTTACAGACTTAAATCTAAAATGTCTAAAAATAATTCTTCAAATACACTGGCCCCAAAATTGATACTTATGTTACACTTAAAATGTGTGAATGTCTATGCATCATATAACAAAATATGAATGCAATTTTCCTAAAATAAATATAGAATAAAAATCATTTCAAGCTTGAGATGCTTCATACATCCTCTAAAAATCACCTTGATACTTTAGTTAAAAGTCTACATTTGTTTGCAGTTGTCACTGGTTTTGATATTTTGAATGTAATGCAGTGATATAATGTATACTCATATACTATTAAATCAATTGATTGAATAGAAATCAGTAATATATTTTTTTTCACCATTATTGTGTGTTCAAATGGATCGGATGGCAGTGCATGGGATTGGTTGTTTTAAAAGACCCAATAATAAACCCTTAAAATAAACCCCTCCAGCCAGACATTTACTGACCACTAGGGGGCATTGTTATACTTTCAAATGACCTGCAAAACCAGCCCAATATCTTTAGTTGTATTCTCTTTTCAGAAATAACAACATCAGATGGGTTGCTGCCATGTGTGTGAATTATTCACTGAATGCATTTTAAACGGTGATAATTAATGAATCATTAATATTCTGAACATGTACATCACCCACAGAGCATTTCAAGTAGGCCTATTTACTAGTTTCACACAGGGTGGGTAAATTAATAAGAATGATTCCAAGTACATTAGTCATTAATAAGCTATATGGTACTACACCACTGTTTAATTCAACATGAAACACAATGTGATCTATTCTATACTGTGCTAAAACCACTTTACATGAGGGCTACCGTGAATATTATTCACGGTTTTAAATTGATTTTCAGTGTGTTGTGAAAATGTAAAATGCAATGCAATACAGTTTTGAAGGGTCCTTTTTGGACTACATGGTTTCTCTTAATAGTCTCTGTTAATTAATATGATTACCCTCTGTGTTTGAATGATTGACCTTGATTTGCAAAGGTGCTGACATTTATTTGCATATAGTTTTGGAAAGGACCGTGGAGAGCCTGAGAGCGCGTGCAGGACGACTCCTATTAAAAGAAGTTATCAGGCGTGAGAGATCGAGAGCCGTCGTCAAATTCTTCACCAGTCCACTTTAAAACGCTGCGAATAATCACTGATTATTTTCTCATTTCGAAGCCTCTGTGGTTTATGGGTAATTTTAAAAGGTTTTTAATTTCCTGTCGAGTTCAGTGCGCTCAGATGTGTGTGTGTGTGTGTGTGTGTGTGTGTGCGCGGGGGATTTGTGTTTTTGTTTTTACAGCGTGCTGTGCTCAGCTCTGGGCTCGTGTGTCATGTAGGATTTTAATACGGAGCTCATTTCCTGGAGCAGCTAAGATAGAGATCAAAGCCTCTGCTCGCTCTCATTGCTAAGTGTGGGACAGTCTGGGAGGTTTGGGTCTGAAGCATGTTCAAGCCTCGCTCCCCATAGCTCTTGTGTCATCAGCTTTCCCTCATATTGGTCCCATATCGTTGATTGTTTTACCTCATGTTTTTACTCTCTCTGCTCTAAACCAGGATAATTCAGTTTCGGGACTCTGACACAACTATACTGGCATGTCCGTCCTTTATTAGATCGAATCTGGCTCAGCCCACTGACTGCAGAACATTTTCCTCTTGTGCTACAAACTGGTTTTACATAGCTTTATGCACTGAAAAAAAGTGTGCTGGATTTACATGATTTTATCATGTGCATCATTCCCACATTAATCAATTAAGTTAAACAAACATAATTTGTTCACGTAATTTCAACACCACGGAGTAAAGTCATTTTCACTGACCCAATTAAGTATCAAAGTGATTTTATATGGTTCCCTGACATGATTAATTTATTCAGTATACTATATATTTGTGTCACATTACTGAATAATAGGATTGTACTTACTAGCTATAACTAACAAAATATTAGCTGGCATTAGCACATATTAACATGCTAAGTGCTAAACGTTACTCTTTGAGCAAAGCAGAAATTACATGTACAGCCTGAGCAAATGCTCACTCGTCTCCACAATAGTAACCCTGTGTAATAATTTATTAACACAACATAATTTAACATTACTATCAAGTCTCCCCTTTTTTCATCTTGCTCAAAAACGCATAAAATAACAATTAATTTCAACATTTTTACTCTCCTAAGAGAGTTAATTCAAGCAAAGCATGCTGGGAACTACAGTTTCATCAAAAATAATTTTCAATTACTTGATTGCTGTTCACATTCACCCTAAATAATATAATCTCCTAAATTGCACATTTTAGAGAATTTACATTAATCGAAAGAATTCAAGTTTAGAAGAGAAACGCAAATTTGTTGCATCGCAAATAATATGATTGAGAATTTTAAGCAATAATGTGTTTTCCTGTTTTTATTTCCAGTGTATTTTCTTTAACCAGATAATGCCAATCAGTGTTGGGGAAAGTTACTTTTAAAAGTAATGTGCTACAATATTGTGTTACTCCCTAAAAAAGTAACTAATTGCATTAGTTACTTTTCATGGAAATTAATGTTACATTACTTTTGCATTACGTTTTCCCACCTGGGCTGGGCTTACTTGTTTGTATTTTAATGACAAAAAAATAAATAATTTTGGCCCTTTCACACCTTAAGTGAAATGAATAAGCCTCAAGCTGAAGGAAATGCAAATTCACATCTGTATGGTTAATAAAGTGAGATTAAATACATAAAGTATATTTGTGTTATTTAACATATTTAAATATTGCAGTTTTGCATAATATTCTGAGTTTGTATTTAATTGTTTTTATTCATTTTGAGGTATACTGAGAGTAAATGAGTAAATGCATGTTCACATTTGTCTAGAACTAGTCTAAAATAACCATCATTTTCACACACAACTCCTCTGGACTTATGATTTCTCTCAACATGAGGACAGGAGAGCTGTCAGTCAATACATGGAAAAACAAAGTAACTTGTGTTACTTATTTGAAAAAGTAACTCAGATATTTTGTTGCAATTTTAAAAGTAGTGCATTACTTTACTAGTTACTTGAAAAAAGTAATCTGATTACGTAACTTGCGTTACTTGTAATGCGTTACCACCAACACTGATGCCAATATTCTGGTTTCTAGAAATCTAAAAAAGACAGTGGCATGTATTTATATGTGTCATATAAACATCCATTCACAATCGAATGTATACTTTCTAAAGGTGTAACAATCAATAGATAAGTATTTTCGCATTACAAGTAACTTGAGTTATGTAATCAGATTACTTTTTCAAATAATTAATGCAAGTTACTTTGTTTTCCCATTTATTGACTGACAGATATCCTGTCGCCATGTTGAGAGAATCATGAGTAAGTGCAGAGGTGTTGTGTGTGCTGTGTGAACATGATGGTTATATTAGTTCAAGACTACGTGTGAGCATTTACTCATCTCACTTGTGAGAAAACATTCAGTTTTCCTCAAAATGAATAAAAACAGTGAAATGCAATCTCTTTTATGCAAACCTGAAATAATAAAATATATTAAATTACATTTATGCGTTTGGCAGACGCTTTTATCCAAAGCGTCAAGCTTTTATCCATCTAAATTACTCATATACTTCATGCATTTAATCTCACTTTATTAACCAATATCTTTGCTGCTGAACTTCAATGATGAGGTTTGTAAAATAAAGAAAATAAACAGGATGAGCTTTCTGCCATCTCAGTAAACTTTAGCACATAACAAAAATGAACCGAAACTCAGCGTACACTTGCCTCACAGACATGAGAAATGTATCTATAGAAAGATTTACGGATCTTTTGTTTCGAATCAGTGGTTCAGATCACATGTCAAACTGCCAAACTGCTGAAATCACATGATTTTGGCTCTCCGAACAACTGATTCAAAACAAAAGATTCGTAAAGCAATGTTTTGAAATCAGCCATCACTAGATATTGTTGAAAAGTCGTTATTTATAAATTTATTTTTGGCGCACAAAAAGTATTATCGTCGCTTCATAACATTAAGGTTGAACCACTGTAGTCACATGACTGTTTTAAATACGTCTTTAATAGCTTTCTGGGCATTGAAAGTGTTAATTAACTTGCTGGCACTGGAGGCCTCACTGAGCCAGCGGATTTTATCAAAAATATCTTAATTTGTGTTCCGAATCCGAAGATGAGCCTTACGGATGTGGAACGGCATGAGGGTGAGTAATTAATGACCGAATTTTCATTTTTTGGTGAACTAACCCTTTAACATTTGCCAAAAATAGAACTTTTTTGTTGTTGTTAAAAAACAAACAAGTGAGCCCAGCCCAGGTGAGAAAAAGTAACACAAAAGTAACGTAATGCACTACTTTCCATAAAGAGTAACTAACGCAATTAGTTACATTTTTTTAGGGAGTATATTGTAATGCATTACTTTTAAAAGTAACTTTCCCAAACATTGATTATAACGGTGATTACGAGACTGTCCTCCAAAAAATAGGTCATTTTTTCAAGCACCTTATTACGACCTATATTTACGTTTTAAAGTCATGCACCCTCTAGCTGGCGTAAAAATAATGACATTGTCGTGTTACGTCTGTCGTCATGAAATGACGTATAACTGTCGTTACCAATTAAAATGCGTGTTCATTTAAAAGTAATGTGTGGACTTTTTACACCATTTGTCCTATTTCCATTTAGCAAAACTCATTTTTTATTAACAACCACAACCACCCCACCCCTATACCCTTAGTGATTTATAGTGCATTTACACTTTATGAGCACATGCGTTCCCTGGGATCGAACCCACAATCGAATTATCACATGATTGCATATTGTTATTGCAATGCTCTGCCAATTGAGCAATGCGAAACCAGAAACCCCACTTCTATGGGTCGTATTTCAGGGAAGTGACAAACGACCTATATGGTCAAATTGGTTGGAGGACATGTTGGTGATTACAGTTATTCATGAGAACATACAATGCATTATAAGAAATAATTCATACATTGGTAATACTTTTACAAAGGATTTAAAGGATTAGTCCACTTTCAAATAAAATTTTCCTGATAATTTACTCACTCCCATGTCATCCAAGATGTTCATGTCTTTCTTTCTTCAGTCGAAAAGAAATGAAGGTTTTTGATGAAAACATTCCAGGATTTTTCTCCATATAGTGGACTTCAATGGCCTCCAAACGACTGAAGGTCAAAATTACAGTTTCAGTGCAGCTTCAAAGGGCTTTAAACGATACCAGACGAGGAATAAGAGTCTTATCTAGAGAAACCACGTGCAAGGCGATCATTTGTGTTTATAAAGCATATACATTTACATTTTTTTTTCGAAAATGACCGATCGTTTCGCTAGATAAGATGCACTGAAACTGTAATTTTGACCTTCAACCGTTTGGAGGCCATTGAAGTCCACTATATGGAGAAAAATCCTGGAATGTTTTCATCAAAAACCTTCATTTCTTTTCGACTGAAGAAAGAAAGACATGAACATCTTGGCAGTGGCGGAGCCAGGATTTTTTCATAGGGGTGGCCAGGCAGGGGCCAGCAACCAGTCTGGGGTGGCACAGAAATATTCATTATTTAAACATAAAAATGAGTCTGACTATAATGTACTGGACTGTGCTTGCAACACAACTTAGTACAGATAATTTGTACTTAATCATTAATCATTCCTCACTTGCAGGCATATTAATAAAGGGGCTCACACTATAGCTAAATTTCAACTTATTCAGTCAGCTTGTTCTGGTTCTCAAAACCCCCAATAGCTTGTTCTCTGTTGTTAGTTATCTGAAACATCCAGATAACTACATACTATAGTTCAAAGATTATTCAACCTTCATTGAATTTTATGTATAATCAATGAACTTCAACAATTCTGAGTTTGTCTGTTTCAAAAAGTAACCAAAAAAGTAAACACTAAATGTTTAACTTTCTATATTGTCAAAATAAATAATTGCAACAGTTCTATCATACCTAAATTAAACTCAGTACAAAAAAATAAAGTGTTCTCTTTTAAATTTCCCATTTGCTGATGCAGAAGCGGAAGTCAACAGTACAGCCAGAATGTAAAATTAATTATTTTATGCATTTAAATGTGATACATTTTTGTTTGTACTTTATAAATGAACGCAAAATTAGCATCTTCTAGTACAAATGCACAGTTCTCACTTTTATTTATGCATTATCTGATCTCAGATTACAGAATATTTTAGTCCAGAGACATATATCAAATAGGCCTACATACATGCATGCACAGTTTTAACGCAGCTTTAATCACCTTTTTGGTTATTTCATGACTTAATAGACGACAGAACTATGTCGTTGCATGCTTGTAGTTATAGTGAGTAATATACAGTGCGCCATATTTGCTGGCTCCGCCCCTGCATCTTGGATGTCATGGGGGTGAGTAAATTATCAGGAATTTTTTTTTTGAAACTGGACTAATCCTTTAAGTAGTGTTACCAAATAAGTTTTTGAACCCTCTAAAAATATCAGACTGGAAAAAGTAAGTGAAACTTACTAAATAAGATATGTAATTAGCTGTAATTACAACTTCACCAAAAGCTACCGAGAATCAGTTAAGTAGATGACATTGGAAGTGTGGGTCGCACAGGTGCCCTGCCTTTTAAATAAAGGCACACAAAGCCTGGTTGTTCTCCAGAGAGATTCCTGCAAAGATCATTTGAAGAACTCAATCCTAAACGCAATCCTAAAATAGATGAGAAGGAACCCAAGAAGAACAGCAAATGACCTCCAGAAAACTATACAAACTGCAGAAGTCTTTATTCATATGTCAGAAAAACACTGAACAAGATTGGTGTTCATGAAAGGACTCTCAAAAAATGATCTATAAGGTACCTCTAAAAGGTTTACCTTAAGGGTATATAGTACTGTAAGGTTCTAATATGCACCATTTAATGGTAAGGTTATTGAAGATTGTAATACTGAAGATGATGCCTTTCACAGTTTTACCTGTGGTTTTAGTAAACACAACACCATTGACACTGCTGTTTCATAACATCTAAAAGTGAGCCTCAAAACAACACGTTCTTTGAAATAACTTTGATGGGCTTTTTGTTTAGTTCCTTAGTTTTATTGTATATTTTCCATTTGCTGTGATTTCTGAAATGGGTTAGCAAACATCAATAATCTTTTTGTGACACAGAGGGAGGAAAAGAGAAGATTTTATAAAAGAGCGAGTGAGTACACCTCACCGGCTGAGCACGTCTGATTTGATAGAGAGAAGAGTAGGGAGTCACTGCAAATTACAGGATGTTTTTATTGTATTGCACCAAGGGCGGCTTCCAATTTCCCTCCTCCCTATACACCTATCACTTATTTTAAACCCCTGCCTCTCACAGTTCATCTTTCTACCCTCTGAATCGCTCCTGCAAAGTGGAGGATGGCATCGAACTGAAGAAAAGAGGGGAAATTTTCTGTGTTATTACTGTAAAAATAGGGATGAGACAAGAAGAGAAAGAAGGTAATTTAGCTGTTTGGGACTGCTAGGCTAATGGCCTCACTGGGTCTCCAGCGCTAAACTCAAACAAAAGCTAAGTCTTCCTATTGACACATTAAGAGCAAGATAAAGAGAATGAAAGAGAGACTGAATCTATAAAACATGAGAAGCGACACAAAGGGGTAAAAAGGGCCAGACGCTGGTTAAAATGTTTTAGCCTGAACATTTGTGATTGAAACACACATTGCATCTGACAGAAAAAGAGCTCTTGGCTGCGTTCAAACCAGCAAGTGTAGGATAGCATTAAGGCCGTTCTTGGGGAAGCTGTTTGAAACCCTTGTGAAAAAGAAGTGCACTTAATTCTACTGAGTGTGCACTTGTAGTGTACTTCAAATCTTTAAAGTATATTGAAAACTGTACTTGCAGATAATATAATATTACTGAAATAAAAGGCCACTGACTTCACTTTCATGACATTTAGAATGTAATAATGTCAAATTAAAGTTTTACTTTAATAAATCATGTTTTAATAAACTTTTGTCATGCTTTACAGAAGTACACTTATTTATTTTAAATTTGCAACTTACACTTTATTTTAAGGTGTCTGTGTTACAGTGTAATTATACATTTACGCACTGAGTAATAATAATGAATTACATGTACTTACTATAGGGTTAGACTGTGGTTTAGGTTAGGTGCATGTAATTAAGCACAATTTATAGTAATAACTATAGTAACTACATGTAACATTTAACAAAGACTCTAAAATAAAGTGTTACCTTTCATCATTGCAATTATAAATATGTGACATGCAATTTTAAATAGAAACGTCCCTTACATATAATATAATATATTATTAGTTTATCATAAATGCTTGTCAGTACATTCAGCAGTACTCTGACTTTAACCATAATTCAAAGACAATAGAAATATTTATGACATTACATATAAACATATTTAAGTTCTAGATGGGCCAAAAAACACTCTTAAGTTCAGCTAATTGCATTTAATATAAATAACATGCAGTTAAGTGTCTGAAAAGATTACATTCAATTCACATTTAAAGGGTTAGTTCACCCAAAAATGAAAATTCTGTAATGTATTACTCATTCTCATCTTGTTCAAACACGTAAGACCTTCGTTCATTTTCAGAACACAAATTAAGATATTTTTGATGAAATCCAAGAGGTATATGACTCGTCCATAGACATCAATATAATCAACACTTTCAAGGTCCAGAAAGGTACTAAAGACATCTTTAAAACAGTCATGTGACTGCAGTGGTTCACCCTTTGTGTAGGGTGTGCAAATGACAACACACAAAATCAGAACGGGACTTCATGCCTTTATAATGAAATAGCGATCGCGAGATGAATCCAATCCATTGCACTTGGGTAAAATGTCCATGAGTGTCCATTGAAAAACAAAAAACAGTACTTTCTCACCACAAAAGCATTAAATCCATAAAATATTGATATATTGTCCATTGTTTGCATCACATTTCTTCTGAATGATCTGCTCTCCATCATCGTTCTTCAAGAAATTATGCAATCTATACAGCGTTTATGTTGTAAAACTGTATGATCGTATACATTAGACTCTAACAAACAAATGAGCCTGTGTTCAAAGTATAATTTTTCAAAATAGTGCAGTTTTAGTTATAATATCCAAGCAGTGCTGTCGGAGTTTTATATTGTCCAGCCATTGTCATTGTAGTAAATCTTACGAACAAAACTTTTAGCCAACGCCACTATCCAACAACGTGTGTTCTGTTTATCTTCCGCATGTGTGCACATCTACACCGACGCAGAATCTGTCTCGACCGTATAACCGCACAGCAAGCCATAATATTTGATAATTGTATAGAATAATCCTGAAAAGGCCAGAAAAAAGCAGCGCCAAACCTGTCACTCAAGTGACCACGCCCTTAATTATGCAGAACATTAAGGCTTAGTATAATTTAAACGGATGAGTTATAAAAAATTCACCCCCCTCAGAGTTGTCATGAGGGGAAAAATTAGTTGTATAGACCAAAACCACATTCGATCCAACTGTAAACATGGTAGAAGTTACTCATATTTTAAAGTAGTTAAATTACAGTCAAGCTAACTAAGAGGACAATTTATGTTTAAATGATCAGATGATACAGTTTAATTGTGCCATCATAACATTTACCTCTTAACAGTGAATAGCTGTTATAGTTCATGAAGTGTCCAGCATATTTTGTGCATCATCCAAGTATTTAAAGTGCACTTCTTCTTGTTGGAATTTCAGTGTGAACATACTCAAGCTATTTTTATATATAGAATAGTGCATAAGTTTGCAAATTGTGATGCACCTATTGTAAATGTCCTTATATACTTTTATATCATAAGAAATTATACAGTTGTGGCCAGAATTATTAGCCCCCTTCATAAATATGATCAAAGATGACTCTAAAAATAAATCTGCATTGTTTATCCTTTTGATCTTTAATTTATAAAATTAGCAAAAATCTAACCTTTCACTGAAGGAAAAGAATTGAAAGTGGGGGGAAAATAACATTAAGAAATAAATGTTTTTCTCCAAAACACATTGCCCACAATTATTAGCACCCTTTTATTCAATGCTTTTTGCAACCTCCTTTTGCCAAGAGAACAGCTCTGAGTCTTCTTCTATAATGCCTGATGAGTTTGGAGAACACCTGACAAGAGATCAAAGACAATACCTTTATGCAGAATCTCTCCAGATCCTTCAGATTCCAGCTCCATGTTGGTGCTTCTTCTCTTCAGTTCACTCCACTCATTTTCTTTAGGGTTCAGGTCAGATGACTGAGATGGTCATGGCAGAAGCTTCATTTTGTGCTCAGTGACACATTTTTGTGCTGCTTTTGATATTTGTTTTGGATCATTGTCCTGATGGAAGATCCAACCACAGCCCATTATAAGATTTCTAGCAGAAGTGGTCAGGTTTTGATTTTTTATCTGTTGGTATTTGATAGAATCCATGATACGATATATCTGAACAAGATGTCCAGGACCTCCAGCAGAAAAATAGGCCCACAACATTAAAGATCCAGCAGTAGATTTAACCGTGGACATGGGGTACTTTTTATCCATGTGTGCACCAAACCCATCTGGTGGGTTTGCTGCCAAAAAGCTCTTTTTTTAGTTTCATCTGACCATAGAAGCCGGTCCCGTTTGAAGTTCCAGTCTTGTCTGACAACTGAATATGCTGGAGATTGTTTCTGGATGAGAGCAGAGGATTTTTCTTGAAACCCTCCCAAACATCTTGTGGGGATGTAGGTGTTGTTTGATAATTTTTTTTAGGCTTTCTGAGACTCAAGACTCTACTAATATCTGCAATTCTCCAGCTGTGATCCTTGGAGAGTCTTTGGCCACTCAAACTTTCCTCCTCACCGTGCATTAGGACGATTTAGACACACGTCCTTCCAGGCAGATTTGTAACATCTTTAGTGATTGGAACTTCTCAATTATTGCCCTGATGGTGGAAATGGGGATTTTCAATGCTTTAGCTATTTTCTTACAGCCACTTTCTATTTTGTGAAGCTCAGCAATCTTTTGCTGCACATCTTTTGCTGCCTTTGTGTTTCCTCATGTTTATACTCCTGTGGAACAGGAAGTCATGGCTGGACAATTTCATGTTCATGATCACCCCGGTGAGCTAAAAAAATTTAAATATGGATGGGAATATACTTCAGAGATATTTTACTCATAAAAAATTCTAGGGGTGCTAATAATTGTGGGCAACGTGTTTTGGAGAAAAACATTTATTTCTTAATGTTATTTTCCCCCCACTTTCAATTCTTTTCCTTCAATGAAAGGTTAGATTTTTGCTAATTTTATGAATTAAAGATCAAAAGGATAAACAATGCAGATTTATTTTTACAGTCATCTTTGATCATATTTATGAAGGGGGCTAATAATTCTGGCCACAACTGTATGGTGTCTTGGGAGCTTCTTCTTAAAATGTGCTTTCATGCTTTTGAAAGTGCATTATTTCAGCAAAAGCAAAAGTTTCAAGACTTTCGGACACAGTCCGAATGTTTGTCAGAAGACCTTCTCTATTCAGTGTAAATTTGCAAACGATCCTTCCTCTTTTACTGTGGTGTTGACAGTGAGTTGAAGGTGACTGCAGGAGAGCTAACAGGTGATTGGTGTGTGCGATTACCCAGCATCCCTCTCCTCTTCACTGTAGCAGCAGGACGGTAGCGGTCATCCAGACGCTCTCTCAGGCCTCCATTATTCTCTCAGTATGAAGCCAGGCCACTGAATGGAAGAAATTACACTGAATCTTCCAATCATTTAAAATGCCGATCACACCTTATGGTCTGATCCCCTCCAAGCATGAAAAGACATGGCTTTTTCTTTGGTCGGCGACTGTCTCTCTGTGCCGTTCACTCACGTGCACCAGCCCAAACAAAGGACAAGCGTTTCTCTTTGATTATTCTGAAGCACATTAAATGGTCCCCTGTTTTGTCCCCTACTGCACAGAATTGATGCAAACTGGTGGCATCCCAATTATTGTCTGCTTGCAGGATAACACACTGTCTACTGCCACACACACACACACACACACACACACACACACACACACACACACACACACACACACACACACAAAGACCCCACCATGGTAGATTGCAGGTATTGATGCTGTAACTTTGTATCTGTGGGCCCAGCAGGACCAGCAGTTTGGGTAGTTAAGGGGAAATTGGGGATCCTTATGTGGAAAAAGCTTTTATTGATCTACAAGCCCTTTATTTTTTTATTATGGCGGCAGGTTTTACAGAACCTAGAGATATTTTCAGAACTTGCACAAGCTTCTTGCCATGGACTTGATTGTATGGAATTGCTTAGGAATGTAAAAACAAAAAGGTGTTCTAGGTGGTTGCTAAGATGTTTTTAGTAGTTGTTAGTATGTTGCTATGCAGTTTCTGTGGTGTTCACACTCAGGCTTCTATGACAATTTGGCTTGAGTCTGTAAGTCTGATTTTTGTGTGCCGGGTAATCTGATGACCTTAGAAAAGTAAAATACATTTCACCTCAACAGTTTGCACAATTTGAGGTATAATTCATATCTGTTAGGTAAATTACAAGGGTTAGGGGTTTTGAAAAGTAATAATGCTTGGCTTAGCAAACAAGTCTAAAGAATTAGTACATTTTGAACTAATGATAAACCCCATTAGTGATTATGAGAAGAGGTTGTTTAATCCTCAGCCATCTCTTCAAGCTGTTAACTCCTACAGACACGCTGGTTTATTTTTAATAGATAGCAGTACACAATAAGTGCGTCCTCTTAATTAGCCCACACATCACATGATCAACACATACAAACACAACACACACTTTTAGGTGCGTTTGGCATCACTGACACGGTTTATAATGTATAAACACCCTCTATCTTTCCATAAATTGTTATCATAGAATGATAATGTCATTAAGACACTTCTCACACTGGTTCTGTTTATAGAGGTGAGATCCTTAGGAAGGAAAAGAAATTCTGAAGAATGAATACATGGGTATAGGTGGTTGGTCTGAAGGTACATAGAGAGATCATACCAAGGTTTGACTGGTTAGCAAGCTCCTGCCATCAGAGTCACAATGTCATTTTCCTGCAGCTCCAGAGTAATTAGGTGATTGGCTCAAAATAACCAGGCTACAGAGCAAATCATGTACTTCCAGGGGGACTCCCACTCCATCTGAGCAAGAAGCTTTCTTTAAGTATTATGTGGGTATAGATCATTAACAATAGGACTAGGTGGGGCTGAAGCCCAAGGGCCCGAGCAAGGAGGGCTGAAGTAGATTGACTGGTCATCGAGAGCTCCTGAACTTTTCCTAGTGGGTTGATGATATTAAGTGCTGTTATTTAGTTGAGAACCTGGGAAACAAAAGGGGCTTTCACACCAGGTAGTTATAGGAACTAGCCACCAAGGTGGTCCCTGAGATCTAAATGTTCCTTTAGGACTATTTTCCTGGTTGCACTTGCACTACTAGTTATCACTTACATCCTGCCGCTCTGGTTGTTGTGCGGAACTTTAAATTTAGAAAGACTGTGTACTTGTATTACTATGAATGAGAGAAAGTGCAACAATATGGCAGAATAAGTCCTGCCTTCTAAGTAAGCGTCAATCGCTGATTGGTAAAGTCATTGCGTCACAGCAGCTGCCGTTAGAAGCTGAATATAAACTGCTGTAGAAACAGTCTGAGACACGCGCTTAGTACATGTGCATTAGCTGCTCCAGGCTAAAAAATGCTGTTTTTTTGTCATGATTTGAGCATTTAGAAATCACATTTGAGAGTTGTTTTCAGTTTTTATTTGTGATTTCAAATATGAATTTAATTTGTAAGCTTGGCGAACAGCTTTGGAGAATTTGGTGTTCCCCATTTAAAGAGATAGGAGCTGCACTGAAACAGCTGCCTGAGAGGTGTTTCAAAGATGGCCACCCAGTGAATTGACTTGCCTTAATGGGATTCTGTTTTGACGGCATGGCAGACTTTTATTTTGACGGCGCTGAGAACAGCTTAGCCAGAGCCTGAGCACACAGCGCTCACATTCTCTGTCTTCATTAGTTTACAATCTTATTAACAGTCTAATCTTATAAGTTACTAGATAGAACTGTTAAACAAAGAAGTAAATGGTATACGGAAAAAGAATTGTAGCATTTGCCATTTATAGTAGTCAACATTTGAAGTGGATCAAAATCTTTCATTAAAGTTATCCTTAAACCTTCTTCTTAGCACAACTTTCATGAACTTTTTTGATCCACCTCAAATGTTGACTACTGTTATTGGAGCCCAATGTCACTAGCTGAGCAGAAATACGTAATTATGTTTCACTTGGTCCCTTCAAAGTCCCGTTGAATTTCCTCCTTAGCGTAAAAGGCTGAGAAGTGCCTGGACTTCGGTGTCGGTCCATCTATCACTGTTTTCCAAGTTTGTGGAGTAACTATATAGGCCATAAACTGTGTTTGGGTGCCAGTGTTTCGCATGCATTCGGCCAGTCAAGCTGTGGAATCTCAAACGTGCTGCGTAACACGAGAATGAACCTCATTGGTTCTTGCAGACTGCGTAACACGAGAATGAACCTCATTGGTTCTTGTTGTAGCTCGAACGTGCTGCGTAACACGAGAATGAACCTCATTGGTTCTTGTTGTAGCTCGAACGTGCTGCGTAACACGAGAATGAACCTCATTGGTTCTTGTTGTAGCTCGAACGTGCTGCGTAACACGAGAATGAACCTCATTGGTTCTTGCAGACTGCGTAACATAAGAATGAACCTCATTGGTTCTTGCTGAAGCTCAAACATGCTGCGTAACACGAGAATGAACCTCATTGGCTCTTGCAGACTGTGTAACACGAGAATGAACCTCATTGGTTCTTGCAGACTGCGTAACATAAGAATGAACCTCATTGGTTCTTGCTGAAGCTCAAACATGCTGCGTAACACGAGAATGAACCTCATTGGTTCTTGCAGACTGCGTAACACGAGAATGAACCTCATTGGTTCTTGCAGACTGCGTAACACAAGAATGAACCTCATTGGTTCTTGCTGAAGCTCAAACGTTCTGCGTAACACAAGAATGAACCTCATTGGTTCTTGCAGACTGCGTAACACGAGAATGAACCTCATTGGTTCTTGCAGACTGCGTAACATAAGAACGAACCTCATTGGTTCTTGCGGAAGCTCAAACATGCTGCGTAACACGAGAATGAACCTCATTGGTTCTTGCTGAAGCTCAAACATTCTGCGTAACACAAGAATGAACCTCATTGGTTCTTGCAGACTGCGTAACACGAGAATGAACCTCATTGGTTCTTGCAGACTGCGTAACATAAGAATAAACCTCACTGGTTCTTGCTGAAGCTCAAACGTGCTGCGTAACACGAGAATGAACCTCATTGGTTCTTGCTGAAGCTCAAACGTGCTGCGTAACACGAGAATGAACCTCATTGGTTCTTGCAGACTGCGTAACATAAGAATGAACCTCATTGGTTCTTGCTGAAGCTCAAACGTGCTGCGTAACACGAGAATGAACCTCATTGGTTCTTGCTGAAGCTCAAACGTGCTGCGTAACACGAGAATGAACCTCACTGGTTCTTGCTGAAGCTCAAACGTGCTGCATAACACGAGAATGAACCTCATTGTTTCTTGCAGAAGCTCAAACGTGCTGCGTAACACGAGAATGAACCTCATTGGTTCTTGCTGAAGCTCAAACGTGCTGCGTAACACGAGAATGAACCTCATTGGTTCTTGCAGACTGCGTAACATAAGAATGAACCTCATTGGTTCTTGCTGAAGCTCAAACATGCTGCGTAACAGGAGAATGAACCTCATTGGTTCTTGCAGACTGCGTAACATAAGAATGAACCTCATTGGTTCTTGCAGAAGCTCAAATGTGCTGCGTAACACGAGAATGAACCTCATTGGTTCTTGCTGAAGCTCAAACGTGCTGCGTAACACGAGAATGAACCTCATTGGTTCTTGCAGACTGCGTAACATAAGAATGAACCTCATTGGTTCTTGCTGAAGCTCAAACGTGCTGCGTAACACGAGAATGAACCTCATTGGTTCTTGCAGACTGCGTAACATAAGAATGAACCTCATTGGTTCTTGCTGAAGCTCAAACATGCTGCGTAACAGGAGAATGAACCTCATTGGTTCTTGCAGACTGCGTAACATGAGAATGAACCTCATTGGTTCTTGCAGAAGCTCAAACGTGCTGCGTAACACGAGAATGAACCTCATTGGTTCTTGCAGAAGCTCAAACGTGCTGCGTAACACGAGAATGAACCTCATTGGTTCTTGCAGAAGCTCAAATGTGCTGCGTAACACGAGAATGAACCTCATTGGTTCTTGCAGAAGCTCAAATGTGCTGCGTAACACGAGAATGAACCTCATTGGTTCTTGCAGAAGCTCAAACGTGCTGCGTAACACGAGAATGAACCTCATTGGTTCTTGCTGAAGCTCAAACGTGCTGCGTAACACGAGAATGAACCTCATTGGTTCTTGCAGACTGCGTAACATAAGAATGAACCTCATTGGTTCTTGCTGAAGCTCAAACATGCTGCGTAACAGGAGAATGAACCTCATTGGTTCTTGCAGACTGCGTAACACGAGAATGAACCTCATTGGTTCTTGCTGAAACTCAAACGTGCTGCGTAACACGAGAATGAACCTCACTGGTTCTTGCTGAAGCTCAAACGTGCTGCGTAACACGAGAATGAACCTTAGTGGTTCTTGCTGAAGCTCAAACGTGCTGCGTAACATGAGAATGAACCTCAGTGGTTCTTTCAGAAGCTCAAACGTGCTGCGTAACACGAGAATGAACCTCAGTGGTTCTTTCAGAAGCTCAAACGTGATGCGTAACACGAGAATGAACCTCAGTGGTTCTTTCAGAAGCTCAAACGTGATGCGTAACACGAGAATGAACCTCAGTGGTTCTTTCAGAAGCTCAAACGTGATGCGTAACACGAGAATGAACCTCAGTGGTTCTTGCTGAAGCTCAAACGTGCTGCGTAACACGAGAATGAACCTCAGTGGTTCTTTCAGAAGCTCAAACGTGATGCGTAACACGAGAATGAACCTCATTGGTTCTTTCAGAAGCTCAAACGTGATGCGTAACACGAGAATGAACCTCAGTGGTTCTTTCAGAAGCTCAAACGTGATGCGTAACACGAGAATGAACCTCAGTGGTTCTTGCTGAAGCTCAAACGTGCTGCGTAACACGAGAATGAACCTCAGTGGTTCTTTCAGAAGCTCAAACGTGATGCGTAACACGAGAATGAACCTCAGTGGTTCTTTCAGAAGCTCAAACGTGATGCGTAACACGAGAATGAACCTCATTGGTTCTTGCAGAAGCTCAAATGTGCTGCGTAACACGAGAATGAACCTCATTGGTTCTTGCAGAAGCTCAAACGTGCTGCGTAACACGAGAATGAACCTCAATGGTTCTCACACATCAAGCGAACATGCCTGAGCTTCCATTTACCATAACTGATGTGTGAGTTGATGAATGAATGTGAATAAAAGTCTAAATTAAATCTGTTCATCATATAAAGTGATGCTGTTATTATAGAAACTATAAAACCATGGTAATAAGGAGCATGGTTTTTGCCCATGTCAAGATCTTATAGTTAAACTCTGAATTCTATGAAAGAACTAGTAACTTTTCAGGACAAAACTTTTTCTTTTGTGAATGTTCAGTTCTAATAAACTGCAACATATTAATTCAATAATTAAGAGTCTTGCAATATAATGCAATATTAATATTGTTAAACACATTTGCAGTGTATTCAAAAATACTTATTATTTTTTTTTTCTATCCTTTATTTATTTATTAATTTATTTATTTATTCCAATTTAAAAGCCCCTTACCTCAGCAAAACATTAGTAGGGACACGTCTGGCCGAATGGGCTCAATTTGAGCTCCAGTCCATCCCTGATGATTCTCCTCTTCTAGGCACAGAAAGACCCTCTAATGATGAAACTATTTAAAGTAAACTCCTTAAGGAAGTTGTGTGTGCAAAAGTTGTTGCTATTTCTGGAAACCTGTTTGCCTTGACCTCATATCTTGTGTTAGTGCATTTATGCTTTTAATGTGTTGTAGTCTGGAATATTTTTTTATTTTATATAGAGACATAACACATTGTATCTCTGTGTTGAAGATATGATTTTTTTTTTTTTTAAAATACGAATTATTCCTGCGGTAGAAAACATTGTGGCACCAAGATAGGCTACTATGAAGAGGCCCTCGGGTTTGTGTTCTTACACTCTCAACGTTTTACAAGTGAAAAAGAAGCAGCACAAGCTGTCTGTTAACACGATGGAGTGATAAGAGAGAGGCAAACAGGAAACTCACACTGGTTGTTAGATGGTGATAAGATGACAGCAAACAAAATATCACTCAGACCTACAGCCATGGAGACTATACGGTACAACAGATTTCCACTGGGAGCGTCCATCATTTATAGAGTGACTCAAGTCATCCACACCTAAAGTGTTTGTTTATTAGATGTTTGGCTAATCTGGTTGTGCTTTCAGCTGATAATATTAGTTATGAACTAAAGTTTAACAGTTCAGGTTGGGTTAGGGTCTCTTTAAATGCAGAATTTGAACTTAAAGTCAATGTGAAGTGGAGCTTGCAACCAATTTTACTTCTGCAATGTATTTCAGATTGAAACAGGTTATTCAATGAGAAAAATAATTATGTTGAAAAATCGCCCAAATGAATTGCGACTAAATAATGATCTTTTGTTAACACACATGTACACTGTAAAAAAGAATTGGTTTAACTTAAAAAAGTAAGTTACCTGGTTGCCTTAAAACTTTGAGTTTGTTGAAATTAAAAATTTGAGTTAATACAATGAAGGTGATTGGTTTAATCAACATAAACTCAAAATATTATGTTAAATGAACCACATTAATTATCTAAATTGATTTCACAAAAGAAATGTTGTGATAACAAATCATGAAAATATCTATTTTTTACAGTGTATACTTCTACAGCAGTTGTTAATCATAGTTAATGTTAATTTCAACACTTAATAACAACATTTTTTTTAAATGAAAAGTTTTGTTTATATTTGTTATCATTAGTTAATGCACTAGCAATAATAAAGCAATAATAAAAAGAAATAAATAAAACCATCTCGAGATTAAAGTAATTATAATGCAAGGTTAAACTCGTTAAATTGAGAAAAAGCCAAAATATGTTGAGAATAAAATCATTAAATTTCAAGAAAAAAGTCATCGTGTTTCAAGAAAAAAAAGTCGAAATAAAATGTCGACAACTCACAAAATTTTGAGAATAACATTGTTGTGTTTTGAAAAAAAGTCAAAATAAAATGTTGAGAATAAACTCATTAAATTGAGAATAAAGTCATTGTGTTTTGAGAAATTTCGAGAAAAATGTTGAGAATCAAATGTTGAGAATAAACGCATTCGATCAGTGTCATTGCATACTGATCCTAGAGGACATGACAAAGTAAGATCACTTAGTCAAGCTATATTTTAAGCTTTCTTTCAATAACGAAGAAATACAGCTAATTATAACCGAATAATAAGTAGCATACGAACTTAGAGAACTTTCAGGCGGCTGCTTATAAATAAACCATACTATGTGCAGATAAGCATAATGACTTCACCCTAGGCTGGACGAGTGTGTATAGACATTTATCTTTCTGTGTAGGCTATTTAAAAAGTCGGTGCTTATTTACAGATTTAGACCCAGTTTCACAGACAGAGTTTAGCCTAAGCCAGTCAATTATGGCATTTAAGTAGCTTTTATAAACATTCTCTAGAAAAAAACATTACTGGTGTGCATCTTGAGATAAAACAATGGCACTGACATATTAAAAGATATGACAGTGCAAGTTGCTTTCATTTAAAACAGCTCAAAAATGCATTTTAGTCTGGGACTTAAGCCTTGTCTGTGAAACCGGGGATAATGTTTCCGTTTGCACATTTACAGTAAAACACATCAATGCCACTTTTTTTCATTCTTGAAGTGAACTTTTTGCCTGTATGATGATTCTCTGTTTTGGACTGCCACTCTGAAGTTGAGAATGTGCCGCGTCTGGTGTGCGGCATATGGTGCTTCATGCATAGTGTGTAGACTTTATTTTGAGATTTTTCTCGAAAAACAATTTTATTCTCAACATTGTATTCCGATTTTAAACTCACATTGTAATGACTTTAATCTCAAGATGGTTTTATTTTTTTATTATTACTTGGCCCTAATCCTTTTCCGTACATTGCTCATTGTTAGTTCATGAATTTTAATGAATGATACCTTATTGAAAAGTGTTACCAAAATAACTAAATGGCTGTTGTTCAACATTATCCAATGGTTTGAACAGTAAGTGATATCCGCAGAAAAGGAAAGTTCTTTGAAATTTAAAGGATTACAAATACATATAGGGCAAATCTGGATTTCATATCGACCCCAGTGGAGGAAGAGCAGAGTGTGGATAAAGAGACTGGAAAGAATAAAAAGACCATGAGAACTGCAGACTCACTGCAACTCCAAATCAAAGCAGATGGACTCATTTACAGCCAATTAGCTGCTGCACTTTAAGAACGGCCTCACCTACACAATTAAAGCCTCCCCACAGCTTCAAGAAAGCATCCCCACCCCCAGAGCCCAGATGGGAGGCTGGAAAAGTGGTGCTCGGTGTAGGGCAACAATGGAAGAGAGGCCCACAGAAGGCTGGAGCACAAAGCACAGCAGACAAGAGAACAAGACACGCAACGCAACCTGATCTCAGGGTGTGATTCACACGGCTCCGAAGTGGTTCACGCGATGAGTTCAAGATATTTTATAGGCTTGTCCTCGTTATTATTGCTCAAGCGCATGTGGCAGGAATGTGAGTTCCTCCCTGTTCATGAGAGCTTAATTCTCTTAATTCAGTTTGATCTGTAAACATCAATGCTTACACTATGAGGAATGTAAATGTCTGCGTCTCTTGGGACTGGGAGAACGCTATATTACTTGTGTAGACTAGTTTGTTTGTTGCAGCTTAAATTAACCAAAAGAATGTTCTGGAGATTTGGAGAATAAGGCTGTGCTACTAAGATGTGTGCACAGTTGTGTTGTGTAGTTGTGGTGGGTGGACAGATTGCCTCACAGAAAGAATGGAAATCATGCTGGAATGTTGCAGGAAATTTGGGATTATGTGTGAATTCAGCTTTAGAAACACTAACTGGGTGGTAGTGTGTGTGTGTGTGTGCGTGTGTGCGCACCACTCTAACATCTGCCAATATATTCAATTGATATGAATTTATTTCTCTCTCTCCCTAATTCTCAGAAACACACACATATGCACATAAACATCCAAAGCACTTTATTTTTCAAATCTTAAGTATCTAGAAACACAATAACCAGTTCAACTGCATGAATGTCTTAAAGGTCCCCTTGAACATGTTTTTAAAAGATGTAATATAAGTCTAAGGTGTCTCCTGAATGTGTCTGTGAAGTTTCAGCTCAAAATACCCCATAGTTTTTTTTTTAATTAATTTTTTTAACTGCCTATTTTGGGGCATCATTAACAATGCACTGATTTTCACTGACGCCGCCCCTTTAAGAGCGAGCGTGTTCCCTGCCACATGAGTTGTTGACTATATTACAGCGCATTTACAAAGTTCACACAACTAATATAACCCTCAAATGGATCTTTACAAGATGTTCGTCATGCATGCTGCATGCATGCTTCGAATTATGTGAGTAAAGTATATATTTGGATGTCAACGTTTTATTTTGAGTGAGTTTGAGGCTGTGTTCCGTGGCTAACGACTAATGCTACACTGTTGGAGAGATTTATAAAGAATGAAGTTGTGTTTATGAATTATACAGACTGCAAGTGTTTAAAAATGAAAATAGCGACGCTCTTGTCTCCGTGAATACAGTAATAAACGGTGTAACTTTAACCAACAGTAGCCTACATTAGCAACATGCTAACGAAACATTTAGAAAGTCAATTTACAAATATAACTAAAAATATCATGATATCATGGATCATGTCAGTTATTATTGCTCCATCTGTCATTTTTCGCTGTTGTTCTTGCTTACCTAGTCTGATGATTCATCTGTGCAGATCCAGATGTTACTGGCTGTCCTTGTACATTTGAACACTGGCATTATGCAAATATTGGGGTGGAGCCCCCGACTGTTACCTAACAGTCAGTGTTATGTTGAAATCCGAGTGTTTTCCGGAAGTCTTTTAAACAAATGAGATTTATAAAAGAAGGAGGAAACAATGGAGTTTGAGACTCACTGTATGTCTTTTCCATGTACTGAACTCTTGTTATTTAACTATGCCGAGGTAAATTCAATTTTTGAATCAAGGGCACTTTTAAAGGTTGACAGATTGACAGAAATGCAATATAATATACATAACTATGTTTTCAGTGGCGTATAAAGACATAATGAACCGTTATGTTTTTATTACGTACATACACCGCGGGTCCCCTTACATGTTAAGTCTGCTCTACAGAGCGCTTTTGATTGACTAGCTACTGTCTGCTGTCTCAGACGACGACATATTTGTCCTGTGTTGGCCACCGTAGCTTCTCTATATTGCAATTCGCAACCTCACCGCTAGATGCCGCTAAAATTTACACACTGCACCTTTAAGATTCTAAAATTTTGTAGGTTTGTGGAGTTCCAACTATTGAAGTATGCAGAATTTTCAGGTACAATTTGAGCTTCAGAAGTGGAGAAATATAGAAACTTAAAAAACGGTAACACTTAAAAACGGTAACACTTTAAAAACACTTTAAAAACACTTAAAAACGGTAACACTTTATTTTACAGTGTCCCTGTTACACGCATTGCATGTAGTTACTGTAGTAATAACTATAAATTATGCATAATTACATTCCAATTCCAATTTATTTTTAAGGCACATAATAAAACAACATAGTTAAGCACAGGTCTGTACCAAGTACTGCAAATAAAAATAAAAGTAGTACAAAAGTAAATAACCACAAATTTAAAACATCTGCATAATAAACCTTAAGACGAATCACTAGCAACAATACCTTGACACTCATACATGATCAAAAGCTAATATAAAAAATTATGTTTTTAAATGTCTTTTAAATTCACTCAAAGTTGATGATAGTTTAACATACTCTGATAAATTGTTTCATAGCCTTGGGGTAGCTACTGCAAAAGCATGCCACTAACCTTAAACCTTAACCTTAACCTTAAGTACGTGTGGGATATATTAGGCAGCAAGTGAACAAGTGAATCAAGTTGATGTGTTAGAAGCAGGAAAAATGGGCAAGCGTAAGGATTTGAGTGAGTTTGACAAGGACCAAATTGTGATGGCTAGACAACTGGATCAGATCATCTCCAAAACTGCGACTCTCGTGGGGTGTTCCTGGTCTGCAGTGGTCAGTATCTATCAAAAGTGCTCCAAGGAAGGAATAGTGGTGAACCGGCGACAGGGTCATGGGCGGCCGAGGCTCATTGAGGCACGTGGGGAGCGAAGGCTGGTCCGTGTGGTCCGATCCAACAGACGAGCTACTGTAGCTCAAATTGCTCAAGAAGTTAATGCTGGTTCTGATAGAAAGGTGTCAGAATACACAGTGCATCTCAGTTTGTTGCGTATGGAGCTGCATAGCTGCAGACCAGTCAGGGTGCCCATGCTGACCCCTGTCCACCGCCGAAAGAGCCAACAGTGACACGTGAGCATCAGAACTGGACCACGGAGCAATGGAAGAAGGTGGCCTGGTCTGATGAATCGTGTTTTCTTTTACATCACGTGGATGGCCGGGTGCGTGTGCGTCTCTTACCTGGGGAACACATGACATCAGGATGCACTATGGGAAGAAGGCAAGCCGGCGGAGGCAGTGTGATGCTTTGGGCAATGTTCTGCTGGGAAACCTTGGGTCCTGCCATCCATGTGGATGTTACTTTGACACGTACCACCTACCTAAGCATTGTTGAGACCATGTACACCCTTTCATGGAAACGGTATTCCCTGGTGGCTGTGGCCTCTTTCAGCAGGATAATGCTTCTGCCACAAAGCAAAAATGGTTCAGGAATGGTTTGAGGAGCACAACAACGAGTTTGAGGTGTTGACTTGGCCTCCAAATTCCCCAGATCTCAATCCAATCGAGCATCTGTGGGATGTGCTGAACAAACAAGTCCGATCCATGGAGGATCCACCTCGCAACTTACAGGACTTAAAGGATCTGCTGCTAACATCTTGGTGCAGATACCACAGCACACCTTCAGGGGTCTAGAGGAGTCCATGCCTCGATGGGTCAGGGCTGTTTTAGCAGCAAAAGTGGACCAACAAAATATTAGGAATTGGTAATGTTATGCCTGATCGGTGTATAATTACACTGTAACACGGACACCTTAAAATAAAGTGTAACCCAAACTTCTGTGGCTAGACTGTACAGTGTGTGATGTATTCCAATCAGAACTATGAGTGAGGTGAGAATTCTGCATATTTTTTTTTCTACACTATTATTAAACACTATTTCTCTGGAATGGCTGGTTATGAATAATCAAGTCTGAAATAATTCTTTTATAATTATTAAATAATTATTTAAGTGGATAAACACTTTTCCTCCTGGTAGTCATTTGTCCTGTGTAAACAGATATTCATTATTCATTCATTCGGCCATGGTAAATAAGTGGAGAGTAAATTGTGCGGTCACATTTACCCCTTGCATAGTGATAAAGACATTATACTGTCCAAAAAAAAGCACCATCCTTCAGATGAGACATTAAACCGAGGTCCTGACTCTCTGTAGACATAAAAAGTCCCTGGATGTCCTTCAGAAAGAGTAGGGGTGTAACCCCAGCATCCTGGCCAAACTTGCCCATTGTCCTCTGTCCATCGTCCATTTGGATTTTACATATACTCTATAAATCAAGTTTCATGCTAAATCAAGCTTAATCTCATCAGCGTTATGTTCAGCCTCTCAGTTAAAATCGCTGCTGCTTCAGACCACAGTCATGTTGCCTTTGTTTGTTGTTTCATCACCTTGCCAACTACTCATCTTTTGCGCTCAATGCTAAGTGTAGCAGGTTATTTAGATGGCAGCATCGATAGCTTAGTTTCATTACTCCTTTTTATTGCCCAGCAGACTGTCCTGTCATCAGTCGGACAGATATTGAAGTTATGCTCAGAATCTTTGCAATGCATACAGTGAGATATGTTTCAGTAGATGTACAACAGGCTTTTTCAACATTTCTGTATTACTCTGTATGGAATGTAACTATGGCTCTTTGTCCTCATTTTCACTGTTTTTCTCTCCTCTAATCAGTCTTTCTATCACTCCTCCATCCTCTGCTTGACTCCTTTTGTGATGGTCCACTTCATCTCGGTTATAAACAAAGTCCCCAACTTGCCGTCATCTACACCACTCTTTTACTCGTTCACCCTTATTCTCTCTCTCACCACCTCCACCTTCTGCACTTTCATCTGTTCAATCCATTTTAGAGAGATTACATTGAATTACTGTGTTATTAGCCTGTAGTGCTAAAGTGACCAGGTTATTCAAAGTCACCATGAAATCAAAATTGATGATTCTTATTTTTTATGAAACATTGCATTGTTTATTATAAATTATTTATATTGGTGCAAACATTATTGTTTTAAAATCATGTTCCTCGTAATCTTGAAACAGAATAACTTCCCCTCCATCTTGCAGCAACATCTCTTCTCTTCTCTGATGACAAGAACCTGTCACTCACATGAGATCCACCAATAGCAAACCACAACCATCCAATCAATTCCACACAGACAAAATCAAGCCCCGCCCTACATTAGTTCTTGTTTGTGAAGCTGTTTCACTCAGATATACATTCACAATATGGAAGATTACGGCAACTTCTGTTTGATGTGACTTTAAACTAATAGTTCACCCCAACAATGAAATACTGTCATTACAAAAACAAGACTCAGGTTCTGAGAATATGTACTATGGATTGGTCAAGATGGTCAACTTTGTGCAACAACCAACTAACCAATTATTTTTGTAAGATTTTTTTTTTTTTTTTTTTTTTTTTAGTGGCTTTAATTAATTTTTAAATCCATTCCCTTTAAAGCAGCTATAATAAAATGCAGACAGGTGTGTTTGTTCATTGCAGTGTGACTCATCTTTTTTTTTTTTTTTTTTTTGAGCATTTACAGATGCATGTGGCAGACATACTGAAGGTAAACATATTATTTGTCCATTAATTTCTTAAAACTGACCTCAAAATGGCATAAGTTAATGCTCTTTCATATGATAATTTACCAAAGTATTAAACTCTATAAAGTGGAGCTTCAATCTACAGAAATATACTGTTCAAGCTGATGTTTATTTTGCTTCTGGGAGCATGACTGTCCTGTTGGAAAATCCAGCTTATGTTTTGGAACATGACAGCTGGTTTCTAGCTGCTTATTAGTTGATTGGCTTTTCCAAAACCAGTTGCAAAGATGTTCTACCAGTTTGCACCAGCTAGTAACAGCTACTGTTTCAAAACACAACTACCAGCATAAACTGGATTTTCCCATAATATAATTGCAGCATCAGCTCTTTTCTCAGTGTCTGAAACGGTTCGATCAAGGATTTGGTCTCTCTAAGCCCCTGCTTTTTGTGAGCCTGCTCTGCTTTGATTGGTCGACCGCTTACAGCACGTGTCAGAAACCAAACGTCCATTACCATATCTGAATCTCAGCACTTGATTCACAGTGATACGAACAGTTATGATGCCGTCTGTTTTTTTACGGATTAATTCCAGCCTTTGGAAGTGGATTCGCAGAATCCGCTCAACATGAACAACACGAACCAAACTCTTCCAGTCTCGGCTACAACTACAGTGTTTGAGGGCGGGGCAAATTAGACATCGTTCACAGGCAGCCAATGAAGACCATGGACTGGCACACTCTAAAAAATGCTGGGTTAAAAACAACCCAAGTTGGGTTGAAAATGGACAAACCCAGCGGTTGGGTTAAATGTTTGCCCAACCTGCTGGGTAGTTTTATTTAAACCAACTATTGTTTAAAAATTGCTATATGGCTAGCTTAAAATGAACCCAAAATAGTTGGGAAATTAAAAACCAGATGCAATTAGAGACAACAATAATAGACAAAAGGTGAATGTTTATTAATAAGCTTTAATATTTTATTAATATAAATTTAATAGTTTAATAGTTTATTAATATAAATTTATTAATAAGCAATTTAATAAATGTTTATTGTTTAATAATTATTCATTGAACATTAATAAATGTTCATTTCCAACATACTTTGGGTTAATTTTAATTAAGCAGTACAGTAATTTTTAAACAATAGTTGAGTTAAATAAAACTACCCAGCAGGTTGGGCAAACATTTAACCCTACTGCTGGGTTAAAACAACCCAATTGCTGGGTTTGTCCATTTTCAACCCAACTTGGGTTGTTTTTAACCCAGCATTTTTTAGAGTGCATTATGCAAATTTGTAACAAACGTAGTTTCATGCTGGAAGTAAGACTGGAATTTCTGATGACTCATTTCAGGTAGTTCAGAAACTTTTTTTTTTTTAGGAGACAATAACTTTATTTATCTGCACTTTGAAACTTTGCAGACCTTTTACATTCACAAACAGCTACATTACACACTACATGAAAGGTAATATGCGAAAAAGCATAATTCAATTCAATTCAATTTAATAAATTTTTTGCCATGTCAACACAGTTGATAGGAATTTGTCTTGGTACAACTCTCAAACATAAATACAACTCTCAATACATACAGTTAATAAAGTGCTGCTAGCACTCAGTGCAAGTTCAGATATCTGATAGCCAGAGGGTAAGTACTGTCCCTGAAACGTGATGTAGAAGTCTTAATACTCCTATATCTTCTTCCTGATGGTAGGAGATTAAAGAGATGGTGAGCAGGGTGAGAGTGATCCGCTATGATGTTTTTAGCCTTTCTGATTATTCTGGTGGAGAAAAGTGAAGAAAGTGAAGGTAGACCACAGCCTATAATTTTTGATGCTCTGCGTACTACTCTTTCCATCCTAGTTTTGTCCTGAGCGGTTGTGTGACCGAACCAGACAAGCATGGAAAAAGTAAGCACGCTTTCAATAGTTGACCTATAAAAGTGAGTCATAGCAACTCAGCTGACTCTAAACTTCTTAAGCTGCTGCAGAAAGTGGAGTCGCTGGTGAGCTTTACTGATTTTAAAATTAGTGTTGAGCTCCCATGATAAGGATTCCTGAATTGTGGTCCCCAGAAACTGGAAGGAAGTAACCCTCTCCACCTCCACCCCATTAATGGAGAGCGTAGAGAGGGGGCTAGGGGTCCTCCTAAAATCCACAACCAGTTCCTTAGTTTTTGAGATGTTAAGTATCAAGTTATAGCTATCGCACCATTTCACCAGCCCCTAGCCGGGGTGCTTTAAGTAACATCTGAGAATGGTGAGGAAGATGATGATGTCAGTGACGATGGTGTCAACAATTACAATAAGATGACGGTGAGGATAATCTAATGATGATAATAATCAGTCATCTTCCATTTCATCTCAGTAATTATTCACAGCCTCAGTTCCTCTTAAGTGTCTGTTTATGGAAGAACCACCTCCTTACCTCCCTGCTTATCCTGATTGCTATCACAGCAGCAGGAATTTAACCCACAGATCTGAGATTGTCCCCTCTACACACCATAGCTGACAGTGTGGAAAGAGAAGATTGATTAAAGATGTCGCCCTGAGGTAAAGAACACACTGCCACAGATGAACTCATAAAAAGGATAGTTCACCTAAAAGTGACAAATCTGTAATCATTTATTCACCCTCATGTTATTTCAAACACATATGACTTTCTTTTGTGCATGGAACACACAAGAAGATTTGCAAAATGTTCACACTGTCTTTTCCCCATATAATGAAATGATGACAGACATTTTCATTATGTAGTGAACTATTCCAGACTGATGAAACACATACTAATTCTTCTGCCAAACACTGTTCACCTTGTCTTAAATGTTTAATTACCTGCTAAAAATGTGAGAACTTGCCCCAGTCTCCTCTTCGTGTTTTAGAAGATTTCTAAAGGGGTGAATTATTTGAAAAGAACTAAAAGTGAGAAAGAAAGGGAGAGAGAGAGATTACCAGTCCCCCTCAGTATCTGCTCAGTCATCGGTTTGTCTGCTGCACAGTGTCTATAGTCTGGCTCCAAAAGTCTTATCAGTATTCCTCTGTGACTTATACAATAACCACACACACACACACACAAGCACAAATGCATGAACACCCAACTGATTTTGTCTGTTGGTTCAAACGCATTTGACAGGTTTGTTAAATTTGAATGTATCAGTGCATAAAATGTTAGGGCTGAAAAATACTTGATATGCAATGCATATACTAGCGCTTGACCAGCTGCAAGCTGTACATACTTAATGTGTGTGTGTGTGTGTGTGTGTGTTTTACTGTGGCAGTAACAAACCTCAGTACTCACGGGGAGGTTTAAATGTCTCTACCTATCAAATGTGTAATTATTTAGGTAGTTAGCTAAACATTTGGGCAGTTAAACAAACTTTAACAGCTTTAACAGTTACTCTGCCATGACAGTAGTTCACCGAAAAGAAGACAAGCTGGTTTATAATAACTGGAGAAAACTATACATTAGCATTCCCAGTCATCTCAATGGCAATTGCTTAGCTAGCGCTAGAACCCTGTGAATATGCCGTTTGAAATCTCACACATTTGCTCATGGATAGAAGTTTTTAACTCGATCACCTGAGCTAAAATGGCATGTAATTAATTACTCTGGAGCTGCGAAAAATTACATGATGCTAATTGGCTAATATCATTACAAGAATGCATGAGAAAATATAAATTTATTTTATGCATTTAAGAAACCTTATAAATGGCTACATGCCATTAATAAATTAAGCCTATATTAAATTGAAATATTCAGTTAAAATTCACCAGTTTTTACACTCTGCGTTCATTTGAGAAATTTTGCAAAATCCTTTGCGTTCGCCTGATAAACTTTGTGCTTTCACAAGAAACTTTGTATTCCCTCACAAAAACTGTTCACTCGCAACTTTGCATTCCCTCGTAAAAAATTCAAATGTTGTGTATTCGCCCAAGAAGTGTCGATTTCATTTAAAGGGGTCCTTGATTATGACTTCACTTTTTTAACTTTAGTTAGTGTGTAATGTTGCTGTTTGAGCATAAACAACATCTGCAAAGTTCAATGCAAAGGGAGATATTTTATTTTAAAGAATTCGCTTTTTAAGTACTACAACAAACGGCTGGTAGGGACTACAACGAGCTTCTTCCTGGGTTTGTGACATCACAAACATCACAATTTACATAAACCCCGCCCCCGAGAACACACAACAAAGGGGGCGGGGCCATGTTGGGCTGCTTTAGAGAAGAGGAAGAGTTGTTGTAGTAGAGTGTTGTTGTCATGCCGTCATTTTACGCCGGACTGCTTCACAAACGAGGATCAATTCAACACTGGATTTGCACAAAAGATGAACATGACGGCACATGCTAGTGGATGAGTTGAATCAACTCCACAGCAACTACATAAATTTATCCACTAACCATTCAGAAACGTCTAAAAGTTGTAACTTCTTCCTGAGTCTCTCCATCAGTGTCGACTCCGGTTTGAACAATGTAAGGCTGAACACCGTTACTGACAATCCTCATTTTGGCTGCGTGAGATTCTCCAGCTTTGTTGTTGTTGAGCTGTTAAAGCTCCGCCCTCTTCTGGAAAGGGGGCGGGAACAGCATCTCATTTGCATTTAAAGGGACACACACAAAAACGGTGTGTTTTTGCTCACACCCAAATAGAGGCAAATTTGACAAGCTATAATAAATGATCTGTGGGGTATTTTGAGCTGAAACTTCACAGACACATTCTGGAGACACCAGAGACTTATATTACATCTTGTGAAAAGGGGCATTTTAAATCTGGCACCCAAAAGCATGAAAGCTTGTAGAGACAGATAAAGAGACACATTCGCCAGAGAACTTTGCATTCCCTCGTAAAACCCAACATTTTTGTGAGAAAACACAAAGTTACTTGTGAGAATGCAAACATTTTGCAAGTGAGAGAAAAGTTCCCCAGAACGCGAAAGCATTGAAATATAACTTTTCCTCACATCTCCCATGTCCCTTTAGGGTCTTTCGTAACATTCACATACCTGCACTATGTGTTTTAGGTCTACAATAATTGATACAGGCCACACAAACACGTTCACAAGCATAATCACTGAGGTAAGATGCACTGCTGAAAGTTGAAAACCAAAAAGATCAAGCACAGAGATACTGAAGTGACTGTTTATCAGTCAAATGTACACACACTCACTGATGGAACAAACAAACCACAGTTTGACTGTTTAGAAAGATGAGAGCAGGTGAGGTCAACGCGTTTAGGATGGAGATTCTCCTGACCTTGCTTGATCTGTTCTTGTTTCCACTATAAACACACACACACACTTACTGCCCCTATTGTCTGTGTGAGCAGGTGTGTGAATGATGATAACGAGAGCGATGAGCTGTGGTTCAGAGAGGTGGGGCTCCCTCAGAGGAGCTGTACTGGCATTTATATACATCACACACAGACACACAAACACACACACACACACACAGCTCTCAGGCCTCACTCCAGCCCTGCCATTTCCAGGATAGCCATAGCGAACATTAGGCTGTAGTAACTCAGGCTTATCTCATCTGAGTCTGTCCGCTTTCTCACAGTCTCACGGTTCATGGGTCACATGACCCTTCCCTCTTGGCTTTTTATGCCTGTCTGTTTCAGATACACCCCGTCTGTGTCATACGCAGCTGTGAACACCTCAGCAAGAGCCGTGACAGAGAGTTCGGAGGCCCCAGGAAGGGCTCGCTCCTCTTTTCACCGTTTTGCGAAAGATATCTCTCTCTCAAATGCCAAACCAACTGACATTTAACTACAAGAAACTGATTCACATCGACACCTGACAAAACGTACGTGTGAAAGTGGGCACTACAAAACTACTAAAGCTCTTAAAGGGACAGTTCACACTGAAATGAAGACACTGCCATCATTTACTCACCCTCATGTCATTCAAAACCTCTTTATTTCCTCGTGTGAAACAAAAGGAGATGTTTTCCATACAGTAAAAGCAAGATTTTAAATGCCTGTGAAGTAAAAAATTGCCATTTGGCAGTTTTTGAATACAATTATTACTTGTAGGCTACCTATACTTCACCTGTATGATGAAGAACAGACAGAAAATCACTATTCGCTAAAAAAACAAAATGCATTTCTGCATATTCACTGTTTGCGTTCTCCATCAATGATGTCAAATGTGCAAAGCATCTTCACATATTGTATTTTAATGAGATTTGAGATAATGAGCAAATAATGACTTTAAAATGAAACTGGCTTCAGAAGGCTGGCATTATAGTGAACGATTCATATTAACTATACTTATGATTATTGTGATTTTTGTCATTTTCAGTTCTCTTTTGCTTTCGTTGTTTGGAAAAGAGCAGCATGAACATCCTGCATTATATCTCATTTTGTGTTTCTTGGATGAAAGAATATCATACAGGTTTGGCATGACATTTTGCATGAACTTCACCTTTAATAATGACAGAACTCTGAGAGCTCAGACAAAGAGTGAGAGAAAGACACTGAAATAAATGTCTTCTAATTGTGATCTAAATCCTGGTGATATTCATTGTCTTGAAACTTTAATTGTGTGCTCTGCTACTGATGTCAGTCTGCATGTGTTTGTGTGAAGGTGTTTCTATCTGCATCTGTTCCTCTTCACAGGGTGCTAATGAACAGTCAAACCCACCTGGGCTGTGGGGGGATATAGATAGATGGATAAAGAGAGGGAGAACGAGAGAAAAAAGTGCAAGACAGCATGCATGCAAGAGGACAGAAATTGGAGTCCTTTTAAAAACAAATATGTACTTTCACATGCCTCAGTTTGATGATGACCTCAGTAACGTCTGACCGAATTGATCTTTCATGAATCAAGAGAAAGAATGACTGTAATACATCAACATTTGACAGCATCTGATGTGCCTTTTCACATAAAACACAGTTCAGACACCAGAATCTGATTGGATGAGCTGTGTTTGAAGCATGTTGTCATTTAAAGCAAATATGTTAAATACCAAATAATAATAATATAAATAAAGTAATATACATTGCAAAAAATATTATTTTAAATCATTTAATTTAGTAATAATAATACAATATTATATAATATAAAACACATTTGTGTGCGTCTTGCTTGTACATTTTCATAAAAGCAACTCAATACAGTAATTTTATCACAGTTTTAGGCACTACATGTTGTGGTAAAATGACTGTAAAGCATGACTTACTGCTTTAATATACTATATGAGGGTTTGGTGGATTTTTATGAAACAATACTGCATATTTTACATGAAATGTTAATTAACTTTCATGCCACAAGGTTTTTCATGCATGGATTTACCCCAGTTAACACACATTCTTAATGATTAGTAAGAATAATTTTACAAAAAGCACTTGACAGTTAAATTCCCATGTCGCCAATCATGTTTTTTCAACTTCACTTTAAAATAAAGGTTACTTATAATATATCATTAAAATAGTCCATGTGACTACAGTGGTTCAACCTTAATGTTATGAAGTGACGAGAATACATTTGTGTGCAAAAACAAAACAAAAATAATGACTTTATTTAACAATTTGAACTGTTGTCATACACAGTTGACACCATATTGGCACAGCTGACATGGTATTGACACCGACGCTGATCACGTGATCAGCACGTGATGCATGCATGTGATGCTGACGCAGGAGCCGGCCAATAATACATTCACTATGTCAAATTGTTACATAATGTCATTATTTTTGTTTTGTTTTTGCGCACAAAATAGAAAAAGACATACGTCTTTAATACCTTTCTGGACCTCAAAAGGTGCAATGACGTTGCTGCTTATGTGTGGTTCAGAATCCCTCGGATTTCATCAAAAACATCTTAATTTGTGTTCCGAAGATGAATGAAGGTCTTACAGGTGTGGAACGATATGAGGGTGAATAATTAATGACATAAATTTACTTTTTGGGTGAACTAACCCTTTAAATTAGCTTATGTCCTTCAAACTCCAGTCCACCCTGTTACTTTGGTGCTTCATCCCTTTTAAAAGCTTAAACGTATACCCTAAATCACATGATTTGTTAGAAGTGACATCATTTCCTTGGAGGGAAAGCAGCTCCAAGAACAAAAGTAAGAATTCGTCACAACATTTTCTCTCTTTTCCTCATTTTTAGAAGACTTATCTAATAGCGTAAAACATAACATGTCCACCCTGTGTCCATTTATACTGGACATGAAAATGTTTATTTTTTAAATAGAATTAATATATCTATTAAAGTGCATCCTAAATGTAAATCTTCTGCTAGCATGTTCTTTCCTAGCTTCATTATCTTAAAACATCCACCCTGTTACACACTGCATTGTAAAAATGTCATATAACAGGGTTGACAAGTTTCACAGAATGTGTGAAATTTTTGGTCAGGATTATGTAAGGAATAACTGACTCAGGGCTGTTGAATTATTAGAAAATAATGCACACTCGACGTGGTAATGCAGCCACGACGCGAAGCCGAGTGGCCGGGAGAAAGAGGCTGTGCTTTCTGTACATAATTAAACATAATTTTGTGGCAAAAAAAACACATGAAAATAATTTGTCGTTTTCATCCTATTATTTGCTATATTTATTTGCTTGGTCAGTGTCTTTGTGGGTTTTGTTTCTTTTGCGGTTGTTGACTGTAAGGACCTTTGAAATAACTGAAATCATTTGGCGAAGTGATATGAAAATGTAATGCGGTCAAGACCTGCCTGGAACTACTTTAGCCGTGCATTTCCCTGAAAATAATTCCATACCTTAGAACGTTCGTCAACCAATCAGATTCAAGCATTCAACAGCCCTGTAGTATACTAGCCTGAGCTTGACCAGTAGTGTTTTTATGACAAACATTTTCTCCCTCTGACCATTCTAAAAAATAATTGAATTTAAAAAAAAAAAAAAAATTCAAAAACCTGCTCAGTCAAAAACTGTAGGAATGACCCATGTACATTAATGTTCAATTAATTCCAGTAAGTCTTTATTAATTATTTGTCTTGTATACTTCACTCACAGGGGAAAGGGAACAGGATGACGCTCTGTGTCAAACTCTCCTGACAGAGACGAATCTGGTTCAACAACATCCTAATCGTGACCCGATACTTGGGAGTGCTTTGAAGCAGCCAATCTATGTTCCCCGTGTAGTCGCTGTTAATGTTTTTTATTTAGTCAGGGTCCTCTGTTACACCGCCGTCTCTGGGGCACATAGCAACATCTGGCTTCCCCGAGGGGAAAGAGACGAGAACAGCGCTCTCCTGGGCCCTCGAACCGACACAACACTGACACTATCACTGTAAACTGTCCTATCTGGAATCAAGAGGGATGCGGGAGAAAGATATGGCCCATGTTAAAAATACCGGGCTTGATAAGGTGTTGTAACTTGGGAAAATTTGCGATGATAGGTGAGGAGAGAAGTTTTGGTAACACTTTACAATAAGGTCCCATTTGTTAACATTAATTAATGCATTAGCTAACATGAACTATGAGCAATATGATTTTACAGCATTGATTAATCTCTGTTAATGTTCGTTAATAAAAACACAATTGCTCATTGTTAGTTCGCAGTGCATTAACAGATGCAACTTAAAAATGCAAGTTAGTTATAAATAATGTTAACTAATGAAACCTTATTGTAAAGTGTTACTGAAATTGTCACTCTATACTAAGATGATATCACATCAGTTTATGGATTTAAACTCATAATTGAGGATGCATGCAAATAAAAGGTACATAAAAAGTTGTTACATGGCAGTCTGGGTACACAATTTTCTCTCACCCTCTTTGTAGCTGCCTCCTCTGCCAGGCTCCATGGAATGTAAGTAGCTGTTAATTTAATATGCAAATCACTTTGTTGTCAGTCTGAATGCATTTTCTAATTAAAAATGTGCCATCAATGTGAGTAAAAAGGATTGGGGGCTGGGGGCATGCAGAAGAAGAGAGGACGTGATCAAGGTCTGGTGTAATGAGATATCACAGGCAAATCAGTCCTTGAAGCGAGAGTTGAGTTCGACATGGCGAGTGGACCTGCGGGTGGACTCTTTTAACAGGAGCGGAAACTGGCGAGCAGTATTGAGGGCTTAGTGTTGAGTTTGATGTCGTGCCTGTGGAAGCCAATGCCAGTCTCTGACTCAAACTCGAGCATACAAATAATAAATCAGATAGTGTATATGCGCAGGGAGGCCGGTGGAGATTTGTGTCATGAATTCAAGGCTTAAGCCCCGTTTACACTAATAGCGAAACGTAGCAACAACACGATCCCATTCATTTCAAAGGAGAGCTGGCGATTTCATGAGCAACAGTGACTGCTGACGACAGGATAGGCATGACTTTCAGTGACTTTCAGAAGCAACAACCAATGGGAGTTAAAGGTGCCGTAGAACGTCTTTTTAAAAGATGTAATATAAGTCTAAGGTGTCCCCTGAATGTGTCTGTGAAGTTTCAGCTCAAAATACCCCATACATTTTTTTAAATACATTTTTTAACTGCCTATTTTGGGGCATCATTAAACATGCACCAATTCAGGCTGCGGCCCCTTTAAATGCTCACGCTCCCCGCCCACGGAGCTCGAGCTTGCCTTTAACAGCATAAAGTTCACACAGCTAATATAACCCTCAAAATGGATCTTTATAAAGTGTTCGTCATGCAGCATGTCTAATCGCGTAAGTATTTCATTTATTTGGATGTTTACATTTGATTCTGAATGAGTTTGATAGTGCTCCGTGGCTAAAGCTAACATTACACACTGTTGGAGAGATTTATAAAGAATGAAGATGTGTTTATGAATTATACAGACTGCAAGTGTTTAAAAATGAAAATAGTGATGGCTCTTGTCTCTGTGAATACAGTAATAAACGATGGTAACTTTAACCACATTTAACAGTACATTAGCAACATGCTAACGAAACATTTAGAAAGACAATTTACAAATATCACTAAAAATATAATGTAATCATGGATCATGTCAGTTATTATTGCTCCATCTGCCATTTTTCACTATTGTTCTTGCTTGCTTACCTAGTCTGATGATTTAGCTGTGCACAGATCCAGACGTTAATACTGGCTGCCCTTGTCTAATGCCTTGAACATGGGCTGGCATATGCAAATATTGGGGGCGTACATATTAATGATCCCGACTGTTACGTAACAGTCAGTGTTATGTTGAGATTCGCCTGTTCTTCGGAGGTCTTTTAAACAAATGAGATTTACACAAGAAGGAGGAAACAATGGAGTTTGAGACTCACTGTATGTCATTTCCATGTACTGAACTCTTGTTATTTAACTATGCCAAGATAAATTCAATTTTTAATTCTAGGGTACCTTTAAGTTAGTGGAGCGCACATCTTGTAGTTGATTGTCAGCGGCAAGATGGAGAAGTTATTTTAGAGGTCAGCAACTTTCCTATAAATTTTCATATGCCTCTATATGTCTGGTACTCGCCGTGCTGACTCGCACGTCCTGATTTTGCTGAGTTAGACACATTCCTGGGTCAGGATATTTTTTTGATCCTGGAACAACATTCCTGTCTGAAAATTTAATCCTAACCATATCCACACCCCTAAACCTAACCCTACCCATAAGTTATTCCTAAAATCAGAGGGAATAACACTGATGTAGGAGCACCTAACCCTGGTTGTAAACCTAAACTTGACATAAACTGTAAACTTGTGCCTCAAATCTTATTGGGTGGTTGGAATGTTGTTCCAGGGTCAAAAAAGATGTTGATCCAGGAACATGTTGCATTTGGTGAAATCAGGTTAGTGCTCAAAAGTACTGACTGCGTCAGAATTTAAAAAATGTCTATTTACAACATGTTTTTGAAGCGCTGATCATTGTAGCCAATCACAGACATATCTGATGAGGGCGTGAACACAGTGGCCAATCAGAGGTGTTTATGAATCTGCTCAACATCGTTCAAAGTGTCACAATTTTTAAAATTTTAGTACCGCCTTGGTATCGTGGTTGGTTTGTTTGACAACACTAAATCAGGTTCTGTGTGAATGCTATCGTGAATCCAGACCCCTCCGGATCTACTCACACCGCTTCGAGTGGGATTCGAATGGGAGTTTCTGGTATGGGAGGCGTGTGCGCTAACAAAGACCACAGGATCTAGCATCAGTCGCTAGCACACCTATTGAGGACAGGGGAGTGAGGTTTAGATGCACAGCTCTTACTAGCTGGCCTCTGTTACATTTGCGCTTTCACTGCAGATAAATAGCCATGATGACAAAGAGCTGTTCGACTGTTTCTCGTTCATCTTTAATATTAAGCATTTTATGTACTGAATACATTTATATTTAATCTTATCCCTCCAAAATTTTTGCTTTTAGCAACAAAAAAACCTGATTCGGAATATCATCAGTGAAAGGTAGTAGTGTGAACGCCCACTAGCGACATATCCAGTTACTGGAGACATGCAGTGACACTAGCAGTGTAAATGCAACTTTAAGGTTCGGTCATGTTAGTGAAAAATGTTGTATGTAGAAAAGTCCATTGTCTATTGTCAATAGTGTAGCGATGTATGAAGCACAGCTCATATAGAAGTCACCATGCAGTTTTCTGTAGGTCAACATGGTGAATTTGCGTGACTAAATTGAACATGACAGAAATTTGCATTGGGAACTTTTTTCACCCTCATGTCACGTGAAACTCCTGATTTCCCAGATTCCTACTGAAATGACTGGATTTCACTTCAGCAATAGTAAATGTGACCACATCTTAACACCAGAAAAGTGCATTAAGAAATATTAAGAAATAAATTTGATTTCATGTTGACAAATGTCAAAAAACAAAAAAAAACAAAAAACAAAACGCTGAACAACATTAAAGTTGCGGTCACATTTACCATTTTTCAGCCAATTTTCACGGGCATAATCCCGTCATTTCAATAGGAATCCGTGCGATTGGGAATTGTGTGCAAAGGCAAAAGTTTTTCCAAGTGTGACCACACCTTTTGTGTTAATTTTAAAGACCTATCTGCACACAGCTCCTTGCACAATACTATGTTATGTCCTCAAAACACTTTTACCATAGTGCATGATTTGTAAATTATATGTATTTTGACGTTTGCATTACATAACCAGTTCCATATGTACGGCTTTTCTGATGTAGTAAACTTGATTGATAGCGTTGCGTATTTGTCACGATTAAAAAGCTCATAGACTAGTAACAGGGGTCGGCAACCCAAAATGTTCAAAGAGCCATATTGGTCCAAAAAAAAAACACAGGCTGTGTGTCCACCAAAGCGTTTTTTTCCCAGCTGCTAGCGCACTTTTTCAATTGTTTTCAATAACGCCGCGTTTTTTAAACGCCAGGAGCGTAACGAGGCGTTGAGCGTCTTTTTCACGCTCAAGCGCTGAGAGCTCTGCGTTTTTTACCGGTCGCCTCGAGTTGAAGAATGTTCAACTTTGAGTAAAACGCTGCGCTCATCACTGTCACTTTTTAGCCAGCCGTCCAATCAGAGTGAAGGAGGGCCGGGGCAAATACAACACTGACCAACTGTCACAACAATCTTGCTGTACAACAGAGAACAATGGATGAGAAATTAATATTGCTGGTCTCCGAAAATACATAGCAAAGTAATTTCACATTGTGTCAACATTTTAAGTCTGAAACAAATTACCTGCAAAATCAGTTATAAGTAACAGTGCCGCGGATACTCCGTATCATAGCGACAAAGCGTCTCAACAGAAAAAAATGCTGCGCAGCTGAAGCGCTCTCATGGATTTGCAGTTATCATTTTGTGTCAAATTGTTGGATTTTGAGGTAAAATCATTTCATATATATTGTATTGTTATATATTATGTTGTCAAATCATCAATTAAATATTTTCCATCTTATATTCTGCATAACTGTGTGTTTTAAAATAAACACTGACAAAAACTATAGGCTACTATAAAACTATATATGTTTTAGGGCTGGACAATATGGCGATATAACACTGATATAAGTGATTACTCAGATTTAAACCTACCTATATTGTAGTTATATAAAATATTCACAGGCAGATTTGCTTTATGTATTTCCCCGCCGTCAAATCAGGCACATATAAATGTCAGGAAACACGACTCCTGGCTACATGTCAATGTCCATGGATTAGGTTTATTTGACAAGTTGTAAGAAACACTTTCGAGTCCAACCTTTAGTGTAATCGTTTATTTTACTCGCGTTTTCGCAGTTTCCCCTGTTAAATCCAGTCATGCAGCAGTTCTTTTGCCGCTCAGTCCAGCTGAGGGAGGGGAGCGCGCTTTCGGCGGGAAAGTGACGTTGATGCATACTCTTGCCGCGCTGAAACGTGTGTTGCAGGCTATGACGCAAATCTTCGTTGACAGAAATGTTGAAATTTAGGCTAATATTTATTATACACATTTTTACAGCATTGGAAAACGTTAAGAATGTTTGTGTCATGTTTGCCCTCCTACAGAAACCATATGAAAACAAAAAATATATTCCCCCTCCCATTTTCATACATTTTTGAAAAAGCTTCAGGGAGCCACTAGGGGAGCGCTAAAGAGCCGCATGCGGCTCTAGAGCCGCGGATTGCCGACCTCCGGACTAGTAGAAACAAGCTAAAATTAAATGCATTTTTATCTTACGTTTGCTTTTGTTGACGCTATCGGTTAGGTTTAGTGTAGGGAGTACGATCTTCTTATTGCGTCTGATTCTGGTGCATGCATTATCTTGGTCTTGTTAGACCTCAGTGCTGCTTTTGACACCATTTGCCATTCTGTTCTGCTGGACAAGTTGCATAGTTGGCTGGGTTTTTCTGGAACAGTATTCAGTTGGTTTCAGTCTTCTTTAACCAGTTGTGCGCAGTTTGTTAGCTTGGGTAATCACAAATCTGATACCGTGCCTGTTCGACAGGGAGTTCCTCAGGGTTCGGTGTTGGGCCCAATTGTATTTAACATATATGGGCAGATTATCAGTAAATACGGTCTTGGGTATCACTGTTACGCAGATGATACTCAGATTTACATCACCACTAGCCCTGATGTCCATTTAACTAATGTAGTTGTCTAGAAGAGATCAGTATTTGGATGCAGAATAACTTTCCAAAGCTGAATGGCTCTAAAACTGAATTGATGCAGATTGGTACAGTAAGGCCGATCAGATCAGTTTGGTTGTTGATTCCAGCATGGTAATTCCCACTTCACAGGTGCAGAATCTTGGAGTTATTTGCTTTCTGTCAAAATACCACCATTACTACTGTAAAACCATAGTAAATGAATATGATATTTCAGCGATTTTATTTAATGTAAAAAAAAAAAAAATTGACAACAAAAAATTTGCATCAGTTTTACTGCAGCAAATGGTTTTTTAATGGAATCTAAAGGGGTAAAAACAACAATAGTGGGGTTTCTAAAGTAAACTACACAACGCACAAAGATTTCACAACTTTCGCAAGCAGTATTTTGGTGGAAACAAATCTGAGGTAGACCTCCGCCCCACCCGCAAGTCATGCTATGGAGATAAAGATAGGAGAGGCGTGTGGGTGAGTGTTTGTGTTGGGGGTGGGGTGTCAACTCAAGCAGGCTTCCATGTAGCTAATTTATTTACAGATTTAATTAGACCGATTGAGCCCTCACAGTTCTGAGAGAGTGACTGAAAAGCAAGGGAGAGAAAGAGAAGTAGAGAGAGAGAGAGAAATGTTGCCAGCGCTACACTACTTTAATTACTCTCTCCTGCACCAGATCCCCTCTCACTGACGTCTGGGGAAAAGCTTAATTAAAATCCTCATTATTTTACTTTTAATTAGTTCCCCCCTCTTTTGTTTCCTTTCACCATATGGCCATGTTCCGTGGTCAAATTAACGTAATTGAGCTAATTAAGCCGATCGCCTTAATTATTCAAAGCGCTCCGATTGGATGAGGAGCTGGCTTTTTTTCACCCTCCCTCTCTCCTTCTCTGACATTCTCTGCTCTGGGAAGTTCACAGTTGTCAAGTCTGTCTCTCTGTCGCAGAGGCCCTACTGATTCACTGCACAAGTGGCTCATTACTAGCTAACACTGAGGAGACATGTTCTAGAAAGCGATCTGATGGAGACCTGAGGGAGCTCGCGACAACCGACCGCACCCTCCTGTGATATGAAAATCTAATGAGTTGATGTTACATGTAGGATCACGAAGCAAAGAGCCTGATGTGAGTGTTGTTTTGTCCAAACGTTGAGACTCGGCGAGATAGAGATTGAAACGACTAGCGAATGCTCTGAGATTTGTAGCCTAGTGTTTTGCAAGTGTGGTTCAGCTCACTTCCTTTCTTGTTCCCTGATTATTTCCTGTTCCCTCCTATACTGTCAATATCAATAAATGTGCCAAAAACAAAATACTTGAAATAAGATTTGGCAGCGCCGTAGCGGGTTAGCGGTTAGCATGCAGATTCCAACATGTGTGAGTGGGAGGCGGAAGAAGGAAATAACTCATTGTGTGACTCTAAAAATAAAATGTTGCACAAATTTATTTCATGTTTTAATGGACAAGGTCTATTGCGCAAGGTCTGTTGGTTTACAGGCACAGGGTTGGTTGGATGTTTTCAATGTTTTCCGGTTGTATGCATCAGCAAGGGAAGGCGGCATCCTTTTACCTGCTGCGACAAGTGCAACAAGGTTAGGTCAGAAACATCGTGTGTGTATGGGAATTGGAAAAATAGCCTATGACACCAAAGCGAGAAAGAATCTGACTAGGTAATAGTTGGGGGCTGGATGAAATATAACTTATTTTTGGTTACATTTTATATTAGGTGGCCTTAACTAGTATGTACTTAGCCATTTGATACAATTCACTGTTAACTTTACACCTAACTGTAACCCAACCCTTACCCCAAAACCATTAAAGGGGCGGTTGATTATGACTTCACTTTTTTAACTTTAGTTAGTGTGTAATGTTGCTGTTTGAACATAAACAACATCTTCAAAGTTACGACACTCAAAGTTCAATGCAAAGGGAGATATTTTATTTTAAAGAATTCTCTGTTTAAGGACTATAACAAACGGCTAGTAGGGACTACAACAAGCTTCTTCCTGGGTTGGTGACATCACTAACTAAAAAATTTACATAAACCCCGCCCCCGAGAACACACAACAAAGGGGGCGTGGCCATGTTGGGCTGCTTTAGAGAAGAGGAAGAGTTGTTGTAGTAGAGTGTTGTTGTCATGCCGTCATTTTACACCGGACTGCTTCACAAACGAGGGTCAATTCAACACAAAAGATGAACATGACGGCACATGCTAGTGGATGAGTTGAATCAACTCCACAGCAAGTACATACATTTATCCACTAACCATTCAGAAACGTCCAGTTTCATTCTAAAAGTTGTAACTTCTTCCTGAGTCTCTCCATCAGTGTCGACTCCGGTTTGAACAATGTAAGGCTGAACACCGTTACTGACAATCCTCATTTTGGCTGCGTGAAATTCTCCAGCTTTGTTGTTGTTGAGCTGTTAAAGCTCCGCCCTCTTCTGGAAAGGGGGCGGGAGCAGCAGCTCATTTGCATTTAAAGGGACACACACAAAAATGGCGTGTTTTTGCTCACACCCAAATAGGGGCAAATTTGACAAGCTATAATAAATGACACATTCTGGAGACACCAGAGACTTATATTACATCTTGTAAATGGGGCATTATAGGTCCCCTTTAACTCTAACCCTCTTAACTCCAAACCTAACCATACCTCAAACTCACTTGCAGTAAATGTTTGAATTTTCCAGAACAACATCTAGTTAATATGTTAGTACATAGAAGTTAAAGCCACCTAATATAAAGCGCGACTTATTTTTAGCAGGAGTGAGACAAAATCTTAGGAGTTCAGGACTGAAAACGCTATTCTTGAGGCCTAGCGGTTAGTATGCACTCTCCAGATCTTCATGCTATGAGGCACATGCCATGAGTTTGATTGCAGCTCATGTCATTTCCTTGTCTTGTCATTTATTTGTCTTGTAAAAGGCGGTTGCTAACATGTGTCTTAATGGCGCTACAGAGGTTGTCATTAAACATCATCAGCCGAACAGGTAAACTCATCTAATCACTAGTTGCTTTCACAGCCTCACTGTGTTGATAATCACACTCTTGCAAACTATTCAAACTATTCTTGAACTTTCAGGGAAATGCTTTTAAATAAAGACTGAAAGAGTTGTCTGAAGCATAATAGTGGTGCAATGAAGTGACTGTGGTGTTGTTCGATTATAGCCTAAGTTTAGCTTTTTAGTTCTGCTGATTGTATTTAGGCTCCAAAATTCATAAAAGTTGGTCATTTGTGAAGATTATCATGGACAAAATGTAAAAATCACAAACTTTTGTTGGTCACAAAGCTTATTTTCTGCAATAATCCAGAAGCCAATAGAAAAACTGTATTGGGTTTTTGTTGAGGGAACCAGGATGATGCTTGCATCAGGATTGGACATCATTCAAATTTTTTCTCCTATTTTCTGCATCATTTCCCATCTTTTGTGAACTATTATTAAAGTCGGCATGAAACGGAAGTTGCAATAGTCTTTTCATCCCTATTGTGACACATATGGAACAAGAACAAATGTAGGGCGGAGCTTGATTTTGTCTGTGTGGAATTGATTGGATGGTTGTGGTTTGGTATTGGTGGATCTCATGTGAGTGACAGGTTGCTCCGCCCTCGTCATCAGAGAAGAGATGAGATGCTGCAAGAGGGAGGAGAAGATATTCTGATTCAAGATTATAAGGCACATGCAATTAAACATAAATCACAGATAAATCATTTATAATAAATACTGCAATATTCCCAAAAATGAGAAATTTCCAAAGTCATCACACATAGATGAAACTTTATATAAATATTTATTATTAATGAATTTAGTATTTTAAAAATGCACTAAATTAAGTGATAAATATCTGTTGTGATGTTTAATATGAAAATAAAGTTAATTTGGTGTGTAAAATAATCGTTCTAACCCTACGTATAACCATTAACATCCTCAAATATCAAAGGAAAATGTATTGATGTAAAAAGCCCCTAAAGTCTGATTGGCTGATAGAATGTTGTTCTAGGACCAACAAAAAACTTGTCCTGCATGGTGAAATTACTGTTTTATAATGGAAGACAGCATCCCTGTGCGATATTTAGAAACAGAACGTTTGAGAAGAAAAACAAAGCGCTCCTAAATGTTCTTGGTCGTTGTTAGCTAAAAATATCCATACTCTTCTCTTTCCCACCTTTTCACAGCATGAGCCATGGAAACTCAGCCAATTAGACTCATTTGCATGTGTTAATATGATTAATTAGTGAGTATAAACACTTTTTCCATGACAGAAGCAGCATAGCAATTCATACACCTGCAAACTTTTTCCTGATCGAGGATAATGCCTGTTGACTGAGAGGCTTTTTTCTCAGACCCTCTAATTGGCATGTGAATATGCGTGGTTAATTAGGAATATGCAGATGAAGCTTGATTGGTTTGAATGCAGAGTGTAAGTTGAGGCACGGTGGGATTCAAATTGTGCCGAGGTTTTGATTTCCTTACTTATCAAGATATGAAGATAATTGCAATTGTGATCATTTGCATACGTTAATGAATTTGCCTGATGCTTTTCAATCGAATGTGAAATAAATAATTGATGCAGTATCTGCACCTACACCGACATCAGGGAAGACTTTTTTCAAAACTAAGCGCATTAAGGGGCCGTTTTGGAGCTCACTAATTTAAAGAACGTATTGCTGCATCTTTCCTACAAGATTCAGCCCTCATGAATTTCATGGTGCTTTTTGCTGTCATGAGACATTAAAATGTATTAATGCAAATACAACAAATTTAATAAGACTAATGCAGATTAGTCATCTCTCTGTGTGTGTATATATATATTTAATACAACAGTTCTGGTTCTCCAATCTGATTGGCTGAGAGCCGTGCAATATTCCGCTTGTGGCGACTGTCATAGCGGTCGAGCAAATCCACCATATTTTCTAAAAATATTACTGCTGTTGTGTAACAAAATGTAGTTTTAAAATTGCCCTAGAACGTTCTTTCACAAGATGTAATATAAGTCTAAGGTGTCCCCTGAATGTGTCTGTGAAGTTTCAGCTCAAAATACCCCCTAGATTTTTTTTTAATTAATTTTTTTAACTGCCTATTTTGGGGCATCATTAACTATGCACCGATTCAGCGTGCGGCCCCTTTAAATCTCACGCTCCCTGTCCCCCGAGCTCTCGACTCTATATACAGTGCATAAACAAAGTTCACACAGCTAATATAACCCTCAAATGGATCTTTACAAGATGTTCGTCATGCATACTGCATGCATGGATCGGATCATGTGAGTATAGTATTTATTTGGATGTTTACATTTGATTCTGAAGATTATGAGATTTATAAAGAATGAAGTTGTGTTTATGAATTATACAGACCGCAAGTGTTTAAAAATGAAAATAGCGACGGCTCTTGTCTCCGTGAATACAGTAATAAACGATGGTAACTTTAACCACATTTAACAGTACATTAGCAACATGCTAACGAAACATTTAGAAAGACAATTTACAAATATCACTAAAAATATCATGTAATCATAGATCATGTCAGTTATTATTGCTCCATCTGCCATTTTTCACTATTGTTCTTGCTTGCTTACCTAGTCTGATGATTCAGCTGTGCACAGATCCAGACGTTAATACTGGCTGCCCTTGTGTAATGCCTTGAACATGGGCTGGCATATGCAAATATTGGGGGCGTACATATTAATGATCCCAACTGTTACGTAACAGTCAGTGTTATGTTGAGATTCGCCTGTTTTCCGGAGGTCTTTTAAACAAATGAGATTTATATAAGAAGGAGGAAGCAATGGAGTTTGAAACTCACTGTATGTGTTTTCCATGTACTGAACTCTTGTTATTCAACTATGCCAAGGTAAATTCAATTTTTGATTCTAGGACACCTTTAAGAGTTTTTTAGGTGAGAATAGTTGTTTAGACCTGAAATATGTGACTCATGTATAAACATTGCGCCTATTTTACAATTTATTTAGACGTTTTCACAGATGCAAGCTCCAGGCCATCAGCGACCATTCAGAGCTCATGTACCCGCCGAGAACAGCTTCATCTCGACCAGTCCTCTGGGAATCTGCCGCTGGCTCTTATGAAAATAGTGTTTAAGCATGTGGTCTAATTCATTTGGGGTATATCAAATGGGCAATCTTTGGTCTTATTAATCTATTACTTGTTTCAGAGCAAATCGATTTGGGTTAAGGGGAAATTTAAGTTTCATAACTTTATATTTTGGCTATATTGAACTTAAATCCTGCACTAGAGCGCTGCTTTTGTATGCTTGACTGAATTGTTTGCTTGTGTTTATTTCCTGTTGTCTTTTATAATGGCTGTTGTTGTTCATTTAAATATTGTTGTTCAATAAATATTATTTTATATAAATAATATGCCATATTTGGTATTAAGAAAGGGTCCTTTAGATGCTGATATGGACTTACATTATTACGCCATTAGATGGCTCTGCGTTGTGCCTAACAACACAACACTTAGCTGTTATAAATTCACTATAAACCACGGCTTCTTGGGGCTTATTGCTTTATCACTTGTGCCGTCGAATTGTTGTATAAACTCAATATCACACGAGTAGCAGTGCAATATGGCTTTATATCAGCACGCTGTGATTACGTACGGCCATATCGCACTGCTACTCCTGTGATATTGCTCATACATACAAATTAGGAAGTTAGGAAGTCATTTAACCCAATTAAATCTCATTCAGCCAGTGTAATAACATTACATGTTTACTAGTCAAGTTATTGTCATTTAAACGGTAATAACCTGTAGAAATACTACTGTAAAAAAATTCTGCAATGTGGAAAATACTTCAAATTCACACTAAAATAACACACTATAAACGTGCCACCAAGAGTAAGACAGGGTATGAACTCCACAAAAAGTCTATTTCTGAAAAATATATTTCAGCATGTCAATTAAATCTCAAAAAAGTGAGAAGAGCAATTTCCCACTTGTTTAGAAGCAGCTTCCTCAAGGGCAGGAGGTTGTGAGAAGAGAGACAGGGTGAAAAAGTTGTGCTGTGTACTTTAATTGCGACATGGTAAACATTTAACGCGCGTGATTGTTTTGAGGCAGCGAACGGAAAGGAGCGACTGCCTCTTAATTAACGAGGCGGCAGATTAGGCCTTATTAAATTCAAACACAGGATCAGAGCAGAGTTCAGCCTCCCCAGTGCAACAGCAGCACAGATACGGCACTCACAATGAACTTACACACTCCACGCTCACATTTAATTGCTTCTGTAATGGTCCGAGCTCAAGCCCTATTCATACCAACCCTTTGGGTAATCAGGTCTGCACCACAGAGACCAAAGCTAATAACTATAGCAGAAATAGTAATAAACAATGAACGGTGAAATCTGGATGGTAAAAAGGGACAACAAATTCATTCTTGACGGCTGGGTTTTGTTGTATTTCCCATTTATTAGATAATTACACCTTAAATAGACATCACATGTTGAGCAGATAATTCAGCCGTTACAGAGAGTGCTGGTATAAAAACATATTTACAATTCTACACCCTGAACGATGTCCAAAAGATGTACGAATATTTTCTGACCCAATTTACTTTCTTAATGCTCTTTTCAGGTGTTAAGTTGCAGACACATTTATTGTTGCTCAGCAAAATCCAGTCATTTCAATAGCAATCTGTGCAAATTCGCCACCTTCACCAACAGAAAGCAGCTTGGTTTCAAAGTAACCTCTGTGCACTATTCATAGTTTTCAGTCATGTGACTGACGAGGAGACCTGGAGGGCAAAACATCCACAGAACCGCAGCACAGGCTTGTCAGTTTTCCATCTCAAAAGAAGAAAAACAATGATATGTGAACAAAATGCAAGTTTTGGGCACTTGTGATCCATATCCAGCACCTGCTGCAGTATTTCAATCACTTAAAAACAGCTGGACGTTATAAAACTTATCAACACTTATCAAGTGCCTTAAAAAACAGTGATATTAAAAGATCAAATTCAGTATATACAGCTTATTAATGATGCACACTATATAGAGGTGAGCAGATGAGCACAGAATATGAACGCAACCCACTAAATGGTTAAGCGTTTTTATATTATATATATATATATATATATATATATATAATGGGTTTTCTGAGGAAAAACGCTTAATGAGAATTGGTTGCGTTTATATTCTGGGTTCATCTGCTCGCCTGTACATCATCAATAGCTATGTTTCCACCCAAAGTTGTGAATTTAACTCATGTGCAAAATTGGAATTACTCATAAAACATTTGTGAATAAAGCAGCGCTTCCATCCACTGAGTGGAAGAGAACAAAATCACCACTAGCCGGGTTTCCATTACAGATCTGCGCAAAATGTTTTCTAAATGCGATTTAAAAAAAATAGAACCTACTCGACTTTACCGCAAAAATATCATTCTTTTAATTCAGCCAAGAGGTCATGCCGTGATGAATCGATCTTCTACTGGTTGCACGTCTTCACGTGATGCGAATTCGCAGGTCAGAGTTCACCAAACTTGAACTTTGGAACGCAGCGAAATGCGAATTTTTGCATTTCCGGTCTGATGCATTTGCATGTGTTTGAATGGAAGTCAACGGAATGAAAAGTGCAGTGTGACCGCATCTTAAAACGTAATTTTTTCCTCTCGCGATAAGTCATTCCAAAAATAATGGCAACAGATGTTAAAGGTGCTAAAGAGGATGTTTTGTTTTATACATTTTTGCAATATTACTTGAAACTGTCTTTACTAACTGATAAAAGACTATTTATTAGGTGCACTGAAAGGAATAATATTAATATACATCATCTGTGCACGAGGTAGGGCCTTAAAAACATCAGCCAATCGTTTACGCGATCATCGTGTAAACGATTGGCCCTCTGGCTTGTCAATCACTGCCGTGACGTTCCTTGTGAGAGACGTGCGCGGCTGCGCGCTCCAGTAACTTTCCACACTCCACAGGCGCTGCATGCAATGTTTTTGTCCGGAGACAGGAGTAACAACTGCAGATTATGAGTTACCTGTGGTGAGTCCGAAATAATGAATCCACTAACACGACACAGCGAATGCCGGTGGTAAACACTCGTGTTCCAGTACGAGTGTTTACGAGTTTTGGGAGGCGTTTCCTCGAAATGAGCTGTAAAGGAGGGGGGTTGTTCTTACGCATGCGCTCATTTCAAAAACTCGCTAACAGTCTTTGGTTTCTCAGTCGACGAAAAGATCCTCTTTAGCACCTTTAATAGGTTTAAGTATAATCGCAGCCACTGCGCTAGCCGTTATTTTTAAATCGAAGGAGCTGTGTTAACCAAGCATTAATGGCAAGGTGTTTCTGGATATTTCTCCCTCCTATCAGCTTAGAGGTCTTGATAAATTGTGGCATTTTTGTTGTTTAGAATCCAGTATTCCCATAATTCTTCTGTCTTTTATGAGATTAACTAAAAAATGATCGACTCTTTAAAGAATGATCGACTTTTACGTACACCAGGTGACCTGTAAATGCGAAAAAACAAGTTTTGTGAAATATTCCTTTTTCAAAAACCACCTCATGAGAGCGTAAAAACTTTTTTGCGATATGCGAGTTTTTGACGTGTTTCCATTGGGCGTATTTTCAATCTTGCAATTTCAATTTGCGCCATTTGAAGGGTAATGGAAACACACCTAGTTCTGGGAGGTAATTATAGCGAACCACTTTGACGACAGACTTTGGCTCAGGCATTTCATAACGACCAAAACATTTCAAATGCTGTGCGACGTGATCTGTCTGCTGGTTAGTGTCGTTATGCTGTCCCTTCGTAAAGTCACATGACTTTTTTTTGATGTGCATTGAGGAATTTATTCGGTAAATGTGTTTCCATCGTAGTTTATGCGCATGTTTCTTATTGGATAAAAAAAAAACGTAACTGACTCAAATGAGCGCATGCATTTTTTTAATGCGCATTTTTAGCATTTATGTGCATCTTGCCAATTTAGTGCTTTATATGATATCCCAAAATGTGCATAAAAATAGGTGGATGGAACATAGCTATTAAAGGTCCCGTTTTTCGTGGTTTTTTGAAGCTTTGATTGTGTTTATAGTGTGCAATATAACATGTGTTCATGTTTCGCGTGTAAAAAAAAACAGTATTTTTCACATAATTTACTTATCCGTATACCGCTGTTTCCACTGTCATAAAAACGGGCTGATGACTTCCTTGTTCTATGAAGTCCCTCCTTCAGAAATACGTAACGAGTTCTGATTGTGCCAGCGGTTCCTGTGTTGTGATTCGTCAGCTCTGAGCGCACCGTGCCCGGAAAGGTCACGCCTCTTACCATAACGTGGAGATGCACGCGCTCAGTGTTATTGTAAACATGTCTTTAATTTTACCCTATCAATTTGAGCCGGAATCAGACCCGGTGATTGGACTGCGGGATGAAAATAACAGCGTTTCGACGACATGGCGACAAACACACTCTACAAACGCAACTCTTGTGTATTCCTGTGGGCGGAGGTTAGTCAAAAAACTGTTTTAGTGATGTCATTAAAGAAGGAAGTAGAAGGATGTAGTCCAAACTGGCCGTTCGATGTAGGCGACTTCTGTTAAATAAAATATCTCGCTTGGCATTGAACTTTGAGCTTTAAAATTTTACAGATTTTATTTATACTCTAACAACAACATTACACACTAACTAAAGTTTGAAACATGGGATCACGAAGAACGGGACCTTTAAGGTGTATACTGAATTTGGACTTTTAATATCATTAGTAACTGGTGAAAATAACTGGCGGACAATGGAGGAAAGCCTTATTTTTGACACTCCAGGTGGGCGTTCCTAATAAGGGTGTGATGTCACATGAAAACAAAGGGGAAAGAAAAGCATAAAAAAAAATGTAATAACTTTCACGTTGCCTCTGAAATAACTTCTCTTTTCAATTTTATTCTCCATTTTTGATTGTAATAGCATTTCTTTATTTTCTAAAGTCCTGCCCTACATTTTTTCTTGATGAATATCCTGTTTAGATCGGACACATGGAAAAAAAATAGGTCGTGAATGCAGTTTCATGTTGACTTTAAAGTGTACATTGCTGTCAGATGAAGCCTTCTCTGTGAGGTTAGATGTGAGACAGACAGGATATCCTGTGAGAAAATAGACGTGTTACTTCTGTTTTCAGGGGGTGAGGGGGCGAGAAAGCCACAATATCACCATGAGAGATACTGCAGAATCCAGCACAGTTTGATATGGAGATATACAGACACTCATCCCAAACTCGTTCTCCATCTCAAAGAAACTCTTAAGTCTGTAAATTTAGGCTTTAAAACTGTAAGTGCTTCAAAGGATCAGTGTCTGGAGGATGGCAGTGATGAGGGTAAATAGAGAGAGGAAGGGGCGAAGATGACGGGGAGCCCTTCAGCAAACCTACAAAACACAAGTCAAAAGACCAAAATCATGCATTGTACCATATTGACCTTCAAGAGTAAAATAAAAGCATGTACTCACTTTCTGGTCAGGCAGGACTGGGTTGCTCTGCAGGTGAGTATTGAGGAGTGCAGCTCCTGGCCGGTCGTGTTCGCAAAAAATGGTGCCGTTTACATAGTGGAATCGGTCACCGGGGACCAACTGGTTTCTGCACGTCGCACAGGAGAAGCACTGGAACAGATGAGAGAGGAATGAGTACATTTATACCCTTTGGCGTGTTTTAAGCGCTGAATTATTAGCAGTGCGTTTTATTAAAGCATGCAGAGCTGCTAGTCAGGGTTAGCCTTCACTGAACAAACTGCCTTGGCCCAGTGCTCAAAATTATTATTTAATAAGTTAATCCTTGTGCAAACAAGGTCAGTTCAATTTTAAACAAATGAGACTGAACAAGATTATTAGATGAGAACAAGAACATTATTATGAGAAGCTGTGGTATAGCTAGGCTTTGTCCAGAGAGATTTTTTTTGTACCATACTATTAAAATAAATAATGATGATTCACACATTTAATTCAGCTCTAATGAGCATCTGCTCTGAGAAACCCATAAAATGCAGAACTGAAGGGATAGTTTGCCAAAGAAATTAAAATTTTGTCATTTACTCACCCTCATGTCATCCAAACCTGTATGATTTTCTACCGTGGAACATAAAAGAAGATATTTTGAAAAATGTGTTTTTGTCCATACAATTTTTGGACCTCATTAACTTTTAGGTAACACTTTATTTTACAAATATACATGAAGATTTCAGATGCAAAAGCCGGTAAACGCCACCTTCATCAAAAATGAGATAATGATATTGAGCGAATGCTCTCCACACACAGTATCACAGTTCATCAAATACTTTCGCTTCAAATCCGCTGAATCCCAGCGTCAGCCCATTCAGAAATACCAGTTTGTTGGCAGAAACCACTAAACGCCACTTCCCTTTGTCAGCAAAAGCCTCTAAATCCACAGAAAAACCAATCGAAAGATGCAAATCAAATCATATGATTTCAAGATGAATGACGGTGTGCGTATGAGCCGGCTTTCAATTCCCGAGCTGCAAGTTATCATCATGTTTTGTCCATCGTGGCAATGGCAGGATTTCGCGAGATTTTGCTGCCGTAAAACTGACAGAAAAGGACGTTTTACTGTCTTTTTGTCCACAGAGGTGGACAAAAGACAATCAAATTTGTTAATAATAATATAATAATATGTTTTATTTATTTAGCGCCTTTCAGGAACCCAAGGACGCTTATGCTAAATACCAATGAATTGACTAAAGTGACATTTTTGAAAATAAGGCATTTCAATAACTGACTAATAAACTTTTCATTGCCATTAAAGTGAAATTACTGAACCTAAACATAGGAGTCTGGTAAAAAATGCTCATTTAAAAGAAAACATGTCAGATGGACTTAGATGCTTCTGAACTTTCTGTAATAATAACAATAAATTATGCATAATTACATGCAGTTAATCCCTAAACCAAACCAAACCCGATTCCTAATCCTATAGTGAGTACATGTTGTTAGGGCTGATCGATTATGGCAAAAATCATAATCGCAATTATTTTTGGTCACTATTAAAATTGATGGGTGAAATTATTGGTGGGTGATATAATCAAAATCATATTATTTCACGATACGAGTCATTTTAAATATCAAATTTCACAATTATCAATACTTCAGCAAAAACTAATTTTAGGTTAACTAACGTAAGAAAAAGGTCCTCAAAATAATTACAGAAGACAAGTAAAAAGCAACACAATAGGAACAAAGAAACTAATTACAAAGAAAACGAAAATACAAATTAATCAGACAGTGTTTTAAGTTTTTCAGGAAGATGCACTGTGGTATTCAGATAAATAATGGCCAACAACAAAAAAAATTAATAATCCTATGTAAAATAACAGTGTTATATAACATATATAGTCATATACTGTCATATAACACTGCATAGTCTTACTATACACATTAAATATAGATTAATCCTTATTAAAGCTACTGAAGTTATTCAGTCAAAATCAGGGAGTGATTTTCTTTGTCATTTGTTGTTTGATTATCATTAATGACAAACAGCAGCAGGTTTATTAGGCTACTGTCACTTTAAGAGCTGCATGGATCTAATATACTGTTACACATGCATTGCGTACATTTACTTAAGACATAACCGACTGTGTTTACGTTAAAAAATAAAGTGCAACCAAAACGTTCATTTAAAAGAAAACATGTCAGACAGACTTAGAGGTTTTTGCTTCTGAACTCTTCACATTTCATGTACTTTCTGTAGTAATAACGGTAAATCACGCACAATTACATGCAACTAACCCCTAAAATCATAATCACAATTATTTTAGGTCAATATTGAAATCACAATTAACACAATTATTGGTGGGTGATATAATCAAATTCTTATTTCACGATGAGTAATTTTAAATATCAGTGAATTTTCACAATTATTGATACTTCAGCAACTAATGTAAGAAAAAGGTTTTTAAAATAATTACAGAAGACAAGTAAACAGTCAGCAATACAATAAGAGCAAAGAAACTAATTACAAAGAAAACAGACAAATACAAAAATACAAATTAAACATTGTTTTAAGTTTTTCAGGAAGATGCACTGTTGTATTCAGATAATAGCCAACAACAAAAAATTAAATAAACATATGTAAAATAACAGTGTAACAGTATAACATATATAGTCATATACTGTCATATAACACTGCATAGTCTTACTATACACATTAAATATAGATTAATCCTTATTAAAGCTACTGAAGTTATTCAGTCAAAATCAAGGAGTGATTTTTCTTTGTCATTTGATTATCATTAATGACAAACAGCAGCAGGTTTATTAGGCTACTGTCACTTTAAGAGCTGCATGGATCTAATATACTGTTACACATGCATTGCGTACATTTACTTAAGACATAACCGACTGTGTTTAGCCGCCTGAGAAACAGAGTCTCTTTTGCAGCTTAATGCACTTTTAATCACAATGTTTAATCTCAAACACGTCCCGCAGTTTAGCAACAGTAGACTGCATTTTACAACACTCACTTATTCAGCTTATTTGGATATTAAGTTTGGGCTTTTAGGGAGGAATGAAAGCACATCGCTGTGAAGGAAAGGATGGTGTGCTGGACTGAATGCGGCAGCGGCACAATAATCGTTTACCTCGATTATCTTGTTTTCATAACTGAAATCGAAAATCAATTACGATTAATCGTACAGCTCTACAATATTACTAAGTACCTAAATTCTGCAACAAGGACGCCTTAAAATAAAGTGTTTATTGTATGGACAAAAACATTCTTCAAAACATCATCTTTTGTGTTCAACCAACTCAGGATCTGGAGAGACATGTGGGTGAGTAAATGACAGAATCTTTATTTGGGGTGAACTACCCCTTTATAATGCTTCACATAACTGACCTTGAGGTGGTAGACGTTGCCCTGTGCCCGCATGACCATTTCACTGGCGGGAATGGACTGACCGCATGCGCTGCAAGCCCCTGTGTGCCCAAACAACCTGGAACACATGAGGTAGAAGAAGCACATTAAAAACCCTTTCGAAATTGAATTTGCTTTATTGCAGCTATGACTTCAGCAGTGTAGTCTCCCACAGAGCTGACACACCAGGCTGAACATTAAACGATGGTGTGTGGCACATCTACGACAGCACGCGGCGTCTCTGATGTTCTCTGTGGGAGCGTGCGAGAGAGAACGCATCTGCAGAGATCATCAGCACTCGGTGGATGCAAATGAGACCAATGCAAATCAACACAAGAACAAAATGCTTGTCAGCATAGCATGACAACTACAGCTTCAGACAACTTTTGAATTGCAAATGACTGTGGAGACTCAAACGGCCTCATTATCGACTTGCGTCTTTGTTATAATGATTAAGATTTTGAACGTGGTCACTACTAAATGTGGAGGTGAAAAAATACGGGTCTATGAGTTAAAAGCATTTTTCACACTCATTATTAGTTGTTAAAACTAAATCATTTCATGCGTGGTATTTTAATAGTGTAAGATGAGTTTTGCCATTTGTTAATTTTGCAGACTACCTGATGAAATTATGGTTCAGTGAGCAATTAAATAACTTATTAAAATATAAAAGCAACTCAAAACAGAATTTTTATGCTTGATCGGTGAAATTTGTTGCTTAGAATTTAAAATAGTTGAGTAGAAATTAAGGGCTCGGTTCGGTTTATTATATATGCGGTTTTCTATATTTTCAACCCTGTTACTAAAATGAGGCACATGTCTAAACGCAGTTTAACATCCTGGTTTCTGTGATCTTGTGTTTTTAGCAATAAACAAAAACATCAAATTTACACAGACAATACAATTAATCAGACTTAAACAATTAAACAGGAAAATGTACACATGGTTACAAGTAACAGGGCTGAAAATTAAGCCTAAATTATGCTAATTCAGCTAATACAGAACCAAATGTTGGTTTGTAATAAGTGATAAACCTATATATCCCTATATAAAGATCCCAAATAAAAGAAAAATGTGTTGGTTCACAAAAACTTGAGTAACAGAGTGGAATGATTAGAGTCAATACAATGTGTAAAAATTTAGAAAATAAAATATGATTATATATGTCTTCCAACTACACTTTAGAAAAGGTCCAAACTATGTTACTCCCTGGATTTTGAATACATTTTTATTGATTAAAATTAATTAAAGAGATTTATGGTAACACTTTACTTAAAGCCTTTATGTATAATACATTATAAAGGTATTCATAATGTACGGTATAATGCATTATAATTTTTCATAAATAACTGTAAGCCAAGTTAAAAATGCATTATAATTGCAAATTCTTTGTACATCTGAAATTGGCTATTTGTCTTGTGTTTTAATGCATTATACTCTCTAAAGGTGTGTTCAAGGTGTTTTTTTTGGGGGGGGGGGGGGGGGTTAGCATTTTTATGCTTGATCGGTGAAATTAGGAGCTTAGTAGTTATATTGACTACAAATGAAGGGCTCAAGCAAAACTGCATTTTTGGTTTATTGTATATGTAGTTTTCTACATTTTCAACCCTGTTACTGAAATGAGATGCACGTCTAAACAGTTTAACATCCTGGTTTCTGTGATCTTGTGTTTTTTTAAGCAATAAACAAAAACATCAAATTTAAACAGACAATAGAATTAATCAGACTTACACATTTTTAAACAGTAAAATGTAAACATGGTTACAAGTAACAGGGCTGGAAATTAAGCCTAAATCATGCTATAACTCAGTATAGGATCAGCTAGTACAGGATTGAATGCTGGTTTGTAATTAGTGATATATCCCATCTAAACGAAAAATGTGTTCACAAAAACTTGAGTAACAGGGTGGAATGATTAGGCTCAACAATACAATGTGTAAAAATTGAGAAAATGAAATTTAATTATTTATTTGTCTTCCTACTATGCTTTAGAAAAGGTCCAAATTGTTACTCCCTAGATGTCAAAATTTTAAGGAACATTATGGGGTTTCTTTATTATAACAGGGTTTACACTAAATATTTTGAATACATTTTTTAGAGATCTACGGTAACACTTTACTTAAAGCCTTTATGTATAATACATTACAAAAGGTATTCATAATGTACATTATGAATAACTTTAACCAAAGTTAAAAATGCATTATAATATTTGCAGATTCTGGTTTCATCTGAAATTGGTTGATTGTCACACGTTTTAATGCATTATACTCTCTAAAGGTGTGACAATGAATAGATAAGTATTATAAATGTATTATAACCATGGTTACAATTATTCATGAGAACATATAATGCATTATGAGGCATAAATACTTTCATAATGCATTATAAAGGCTTTAAATAAAGTGTTACCAGATTTCCTTCAATAAGTTGACCATCAGATCATGTCAATATGATTACTTGCTGGATGTAGATGAAAAGGTCATGACCTCTGAGCTAGGGTCCCGGCTGGGGCCTTACAGAAATACTAAGTTTTTAAATCTAAAAGATCTACTGTAACACAACAGATCTAAATGAAATGCTCATGTCTCAGGCTGTTTGATGTTGGGTTGCGTCTGACCTGATGTAGTCTGTTCTGCAGAGGATCATGCCTCCTTTGCTGTAGCAGGTGGATCCGATCTCTCCCAGCTGAGCCTGACAGCACGAGCACTTGAGGCAGCGCGTGTGCCAGTAGCGCTCCATGGAGAAGAGCAGGAAACGGTCAGCGATTCGACCCCCACAGCCCGCGCACGATCGGGACACACACGCCGCCCGCGACCTGGCTGTTCACCATAGCTACGGCTGGAGGGAGGCAAATCAGAAGCTGGGATCATAATAACCAACAAACTGTATGGTGTGCAAATCAGTTGATTTGATGATGAATTCTTTCTATAATTGATGTAACGGGAACAGCTGTGCCAGAACCACCATAGACACTAAGAGGAATGTTTCCCTCCTATATACAAAACAGTGGTCAATAAATATAATGTAAATAATGTTTTTGTTTTTTTGAGTTCCTCTGATGAATGAATATTTGTAGGCGGTGAGCTAAATAAGTGATTACACCTAAACTACTCAGTGATGCATGCAAGACACTGATCAACAATGAGATACAGGACAGTTATACCGTACACTGCTGGATGTCATTCTTTCTATATTTTTCTAACCACTAAGATGTGAGAGGATTACCAGGAATGTGTTGAAATCATGAGATCTGTTCAGGAAATAGAAATCGTTGCTGCCTTTTGACAGTTTTTTTTTTTCTGCCTGCATCAAGATAAGTTAGTGTAAAAAAAAAAAAAAAAAAGTTAAATAAGACATCATGTGCATCTAAAACCCAGTTTGGACTCACGTCACGTGATAAAATATTTATATTTTCCATAATCAAGCATGACAACTTAAACAGGGCAGACAATGTCCATTAAAACCTCGAATAAACCAGATGAAACAAATATTTTTAATATGTCAGCATTATATATATTATATAGGTGGCATTTTATATATTCTTTTAAATTATATATCTTTTTCCAATATTTCAGCATATATATTTCCCAATATTATATATATATATATCTATATATATATATATATAGATATAATATAATATATATTATATAATATTAATGCAGCATTTAAATATTTTTTTAAAATGATAAATATATACATATATAATACAATATAATAATAAAAATATATATACATATTATTATAGTATTATATTTTATTTATTGTATTGTGATATATGTATAAATTATAAATATTATATGTAAAAATTTATAGAAATGTATAAAATTATATGTAGAAAATTATATAAATGCCGCAAAAAATTAATTATATATATAAGTTTTTTTCCAGTATTAATTTTTAAAATATTTCCAATATTATTTTTTCCCCAATAAATATTTCCTTAATGTATAAAAATTATATGTAGAAATTATAAATGCCGCAAAAAAATATAAATTATATATTTATAATATATAGTTTTTCCAGTATTATTTTACAATATTTCCAATATTATTTTTTTCCAATAAATATTTCCTTAATGTATAAAAATTATATGTAGAAATTATATAAATGCCGCAAAAAAAAAAAAAAAAAAAAAAAAATATATATATATATATATATATATATATATATTATAATATATAGTTTTTTCCAGTATTAATTTACAATATTTCCAATATTATTTTTTTCCAATAAATACTTCCTTAATGTATAAAAATTATATGTAGAAATTATATAATGCCGCAAAAATATAAATAATTAATATTTCCCAATACTATTTTTTTTCCCAATAAATATTTCCTTAATATATATATATACACAGACACACTTTTTTTTCTTTTATCTGGAATAACGAACGTTACAAGTCGCAAGAAAAGAAACGGAACCAGAAAACTTGTAATGAATCCTTGAATCCACAGTGCATTTTAAACTTTAAATTCTCAGCTCACACATTGCAACTTCGTCTAACTTGAATTTACAATGAAAATAAATGTCAGTATCCACTCATTTTGGCCCGTGTGGAGAAGGCGACTCACCTGGAAGCGCTTCAGACCGCAGTGACTCTGACACTTTATAATGTGAAGTTCTCCTCCTCCACTCCTCCTGCTGCTCCTCACGCGCACATCGCGATCTGTTTAGATGGTTAAGGAACGGTGCGCGAGAGTTACTGGTTCCGTCGCATCGTGCAGCAGTCCAAAACAACAGCTCGCGCGTGTGGACCTGGGCGTTATTCCGATAGACTTCTTCAAGCAGACCAGCGTCGCGTGAAGCTCAGCGGCGACAGCGTCGCGGGTCTTTTTTATCGCTGGAGTGACGTAACAGAGCAGCACACTTCACCTTGATAGGTTTGATCATTTAGGGGCGTGGCATATAACAGAATAATCAATATTAGCCTAAAAATATGTGTCTGTCATTCTTTACAAAAATATAAAACCATATATCACTTTAAAAGGAAAATAATCTTTATTCTCAAATAATAAACGAGGAATGACTCAAGTAACCCTAACGAAACGTTACACTAAAGTTGCGTGCATAGATATTTATTCTCCCTATAAGGACAAACTCACATGCAGCTCAAACTGAAAAACTCGGTTGAAGGATGGGAAGTTCGACTCTTTTTATTTGGAAGCGGTTCTTTTGAACAGTTCGTTTTAAAGAACCGGTTCAAAATTCCAATTTACTGATTCTTTTACGTCATCACGTGTTCCTTAGCATGTGGTTCTGCCCCAACACATATGATTATTGTTTTAATAATTACATATATGTTTAATATAGAAAATAGAAATCGAAATTGTTGCTGCCTTTGACAATTTTTTTGTCTGTCTGCATCAAGATAAGTTAAATGAACATTATGCGCATCTAAAACCCAGTTTGGACTCACGTCACGTGATAGAACATTTATATTTTCCATAATCCAGCAATGGACAACTTAAACAGGGCAGACAATGTCCATTAAAAACTTGAGCAAGAGTGTAGTACGTAGGCTAAGTAAACCAGATGAAACAAATATTTTTAATATTTCAGCATTATATTATATATGTGGCATTTATAAATTTTTTTTAATTTATATATCTTTTTAAATATTTCAGCATATATATTTTCCAACTTATATATATATATATATATATATATATATATATATATATATATATTCAGCATTTATATATTTTTAATTCTAAATATATATATATATATATATATATATATATATATATATATATAATATAATAAAATACACACACACACATACATATATTATATTTTATTATATATGTATAAATTATAAATATTATATGTAGACATTATTATAAATTATATAAATTATATGTATAAATTATATAAATGCCACAAAAAATATAAATATATTATATATATATATATATGTATATATTGGAAAAAAAATAATTTGGAAATATTAATTGTTATTGTTTTAATACATTAACATATATTGTTTTAATATATAATATTAACATTATTTATATTAATACTAATAATTTAAATAATTTTAAGTCATCCAGGCTGCAGCTTTGGATGTTTGCTGAGGCCTCCTAGTGAAATATTTTTTTCGATTACGCTTTATTAAGGGTGTTTATTGTAATTTCATGCGTCCTAATTACAGTCATGATTCAGTAGTTTAGAACCCAAATATAATTTGCATAACACGTTAAAACCAACTCTGTTGATAAAACAATCTAGTCATACACATATTTTCAGTAGGTTTAATGTGCAACATATTGCTATTAAAGTAGTTTGCTTGACACTCCATCGATCATCATATTTGACTCCCAAAGCTCTCAAGCAAAAATTACAAATACAACAGAAACAGCCACATAACCTCTCTTCTGAATTCATAACCTTTACTGGAAAGAGCGTTTTGCCCTAATTTTAAGGTCACATTTTACAGCTTTTGCACCTGTGTGTTCTTGTGGGTACCACTAGAGGTCAGTGTTGACTGAGATTGAATACATAAGTAAAGCAGACGATAGATGCAGACGTCATCTGCCAGTTGATTTTTAACGTTAACATTATTTGTGGATTTTAAACATGTTTTTTTTTTTCTTTTTCATTTCAATGTTGGAAGTCTTAATTTACCCTACTGCTCCACTAAGTCTTAATTTATCCAAATGTGAGATTAGCCTAATGTGTTTCCTGTTTAAGTATCATATGCTCATTGTCGCTAACCAACCTGACGATACATGTTTTATTTATTGAGGTAAAAGTTAATGTGTGTTTGCTGGCCTTTAACCCTGTGGCCTTCTGTTCTGGTTTCCGACATACTTCTAGTTCCTCTGTCAGATCCCTGCTGAAACTCTCATCTGGCTGTTAGTCTGCATCAGATCTTCACTCTCTGCTGCACCCAAAGCCAGCTTGACCTGATTGATCAGAAAGTTTTTAGGCTTTTTTTTTTTTTTTAGTACTTACTTTACTTCAGTTAGTTGTCAAAGGATACATTTTATTTTTCATGTAATATTTATATTATTTTAATACAGCTTTAGCTGCGTCCGAAATCGCATAGCTACCATTTGTGTAGGTAACTTACTACATTATTTGAATTTGCGACCATTAAAAAAAACATATAGCCCCGCCCCTTTTCATCGCTGCGCTCCTTGGTTTGTATTTCCACAGCATAAAGGGAAGAACTTACGGATTTATGAATGAATCCCTTGTTTTAAAATCTGTCATTTGACATCTGCTTCAAACATTACAATGCTCATGATAACTTTCATTAAATATACAATAAGTAAATCCACTTTTACTTATTGTAGCTCAGTTTTTTCCAGGTTGAGCTGCAGGTCACCGTCAACCGTTACGACTGCGGTCACGCCACTGAGTGGCAAAAGACTGGGCGGCAGCATTGATTTTCAGCGTTAATGCCGCGAAAAACACACAAAACGCATCCAAAAGGGGAAAGAGCTTTGCGACTGACTGTACAAATAGATTTGACACAAAACCTGAGGTATATATTTACAGACTGCTGAAAGCTACAGAATAAAAGAAGCAAATAGGTCACTGTAATTCACAGAAACAGCTGGACTCCAGCAGAGAAACATAAGGAACACTTTCAAGCCCAACCTTTTTTGTTTTACTCGCGTTTTCGAAGTTTCCTCTATTAAATGCAGTCACGCAGCAGGTTCTTTTGCCACTCAGTCCAGCTGAGGGAGCGTGTTCTGGCGGGAAAGCGACGTCGATGCATACCCTCTATAGAGTGCCCCAGTGATGACGCGTTTTTGTAGGCCAACCCGGAAGTTAGCGGCGCATGGGTTCCCTCGACTGAAAGCCTATTCATTTTTCCCATAGACTTTTGGAAAATCGCAGAAAATAAGCTCTGTGTTTAACAAAGGGTTATGACACTTACACGTTTTGTCTATCAAGATAATCTTTACAAGTTAACACAACATTTATAGATTTTGAAGCCTAAATAAAGTCGTCAGATATAAAAGGCTAACAGTAGGCTATAAACGGACTACAGCACACCATGGTCGCGGATCAACGTCGTCACCACCAAGCTTCCCCAAACTGTATTTAAAAAACAACTTTATTTAAAAACATGCTTGCTGATTATGATCTGCGCTGTGTATGAATACTTATCCACTTTTTCATGAGAAATGCTGTCCAAATGTCCCGTTTTTAATGATGACGTCTAAAGTCCCCGCCAAAGGAAGTAGTCCCTTTTAGCAATTTGTTAGCAACCGCCGATTTTAAGACGCAGTAAAAGTTTAAAAAATCACAAGTGGGTTATAACTGGTGTGTTTTATGTCATAGATCAAAACGTGAAAGTATTTAGAGGCTTTGTTAACCACAGACCTTATTTCAGGCGATTTAGCAAAAACCCATTCAAAAAACCCATTGACTTTACGGCGTTTGAACCGGAAGTCCTAAAATGCTAACTCGCTTCCTGGTTTTGCCTACAAAAACGCGTCATCCCTGGGGCACTCTATTGACAATTCGCAAAGACCCGCCCCCCTTAGTTACTGTTGCTTTGTCCAACAAGCCATGGCGCCGTCACGTCACATGCAGTGAAAAACACATCGCGGAGCAAAGAGGACACTGACAAGACAGAGCAGGTTACTTATGATATTAAACAAAGTCCCAGCTTTCAAATTGTGTAATTTTTTAAGAAATTCGAACGATAAAGACCGTTTTGTGACTCTTTAATGTGTCGTGACAGATTGCTGTAGTGCGGTTCATGAATCGATCATCTCTTCTTACTAGTTAATTTATAGCATCAAATAAACATGAATGAACATCAGAAGGAATGTTGTTTAAAATGCAGAATCCATTTTTCAAGTTCAAGTCCACCAAGGTTAATCTTCTAACTCCTGACTGCTTTGTCGGACAAAATGGCGGATTCCACGTTATGATTGGTTAGATCGCTTGTCAATCAAACTCAGACTGGAAGGGTCAATTCATGCCGGTGTCCGCTGAACAGTTTGAGATTCGTGCAGCTACTGTGGGATCATCTGGTTGAAATGAAAGGTAGAGTTGTGTGTCATCAGCATAGCAATGGTAGGAGAAACCATGTGCCTGTATGATGGGACCCAGTGATGTAGTGTATATGGAGAATAGGAGAGGTCCAAGAACTGAACCCTGAGGAACCCTGTGATCTTTTGATGTGCTTTGGATACCTCCCCTCTCCAGACAACCCTGAAAGACCTACCTGTGAGATTGAATGGCCACTCTTGAAACCAGATTGGTTGACGTCCAGCTGGCGATGGCAAGCAGTTCTATGAACTTCTGATGATTCGGCTGTGCAGCTCCAGACGTTAATACTGCCTTGAATATGGGCTGGTATATGCAAATGTTGGTGATGTAAATAATAATGATCCCAACTGTTACGTAACAGCCAATGTTATGTTGGGATTTGCCCTTTTTTCCATGGTGTTTTTCACACACGAGATTTACATATGAAAGAGGAAGCAATGGTGTTTGAGACTCACTGTATGTCATTTCCATGTACAGAACTCTTATTATTCAACTATGCCAAGGTAAATTCAATTTTCAATTCTATGGCACCTTTAAAATGTTGACACCTTGTAGTAAACATAAAATAAATGGCTCATAAACTATTTAGTTTGACCACTTGAGGTGGACGAACAACATTTTCATTTTCAGTTTTATTGATGGGGGAAAAAGTGAACTTTTAGGAGTTTCAAGCACTATTTTGTGAATCGTGAAAAGTGCTGCTAATGTTTGAATATTTTACTGTTTCACATGGCACTTGGTTAAGCCCAGAGATCCAGCTATTTTCCTCAATGTCACGAATTGTGCTGCTATGGAGTCTTTTCTCTTTGTTTGAAGATTGTTGTTGTCAAGGTACATATATTAAAGTTTTCAATGGCTTCTAAGAGCAGGCTAGATCAGTTACTCCAACTTGGCAAACAAGTTCCTTTGGGGATATGCGAGGCCCTTAGAGCAAACATCTCAGAAATAGGCACGTTTTACGTCAATGATGACGCTGGGAATCCAGACAGGCTCGTGTCCATGGTGATGGCAAGCAGTTCTATGAACCTACTTTAACTCTTTTTTTAATTAAAAAAAACATATTTTAATAACATGCTTAAAATTTATTGTCCATATTCTGAATTAAGAACATTGATACTTTACATTTGTTTCAACTGTTTTTCATGACTGATGTGAAGACCTCAACATACTACCTTCTAATTAAGCAGGCATTTTCAGACTTAAGGTCTGTTCACACCAAGAATGATTACTATAACAATAACGATTTGTTCTGTTTATTCTAAGGGCGCGCTGTACTTTTTGTCGCCTGCCTCCTTAAATGCTCGAGCGCTTTAAAGCAGGACGGATTCTGATTGGCTGTCAATGTTTTTATCGTTCATCCGCTGAAAAAAAAATCGTTTTGAAAGTGATTCCAACAATATTGTTTCTCTGTGTCGTTATCGTTAGTTGTGGTGTGGACTCTGCTATTATTTTATATTTAGAATGTTTTTTAGAACTATATCTTTATTATTATAGTTATTGTCCTTATGGCCTTTACTGTGGTTGTGGTTTGGGTTTTAGTGATCCTCTCAACTGCATAAAGACACGATCGAGGGCTATATGCATATGGATATATATGGAGGAAGAGCTTGGCAGAGGAGAGTGTGGAATTTGAAAGCCGGCTGTGATGTTTGTATTGCAAAGCCAAGAGAGTGAGTTGAGACCTCAACCAACAGTCTCCGTCTCTTTCTCTCAGATACAGTATGTACGTTTAAAGGGATAGTCCAAAAATAAAAGTCCTGTCATTATTTGTTTAAAAGTTGTGCTGAAAAAAATGTTCACATTGCTGTATTTTTCAAACAAGGAAAGCAAGAACAAATGTAGTGCTAACAGCACAAAACAATAGACTCAAAATCTTATACTGTATCAATATAGTAAAATGCCTGAGAAATGTGACTGTACCTTTAGGAACATGCTAGCAACATGTTATTAGCATGCTAAAACATGCTAGCGGCAAACTAAAACATGATAGAAACATTTTAAAGCATGTCATATGTCTATCAAACATGCTAACATTGCCTAACAATTGTTAAAAAATACTAACTATTATGCTAGCTGCATTTGATTAGCAAGGTTCTTAGTGATTTTGTGAGGTCTGAATGTTTTATGGGGACTGTTTAATGGGGTCAAATGAAAGGGGAATAATATGGTCTGAGATTTTACTTGTTTTCCTGTCTTCATCTGACTTTTTGTCTATCTGGCAGTTTGCAGTTTGTCATCAAACTCTACTCATCTAGTTTTTCTTTGTTCTTTAATAAAACAACAATTGTTGAGGGTGGAAATAAAAAAAATATTAAGTTACATTAATTTTAATCATTTTAAGTCACCCTTAGAAGTTTGCTGAGGCGCCCTAGTTGAGAACCACAGAAATAGGGTTGCCAACTGTTCCATATAATAGGAATCGTCCCGTATTTAAAGGAACACTCCACTTTTTTTTTAAAATAGGCTCATTTTTCAGCTCCCCTAGAGTTAAACAGTTGAGTTTTACCGTTTTCGAATCCATTCAGCCGATCTCCGGGTCTGGCGGTACCACTTTTAGCATAGCTTAGCATAGTTCATTGAATCTGATTAGACCGTTAGCATCTCGCTCAGAAATGACCAAAGAGTTTCAGTATTAGTCTTCATTATTAAGTATTAATTCAGTAAGAGTTTTGGTCTTAGTACACGACGTTACTACAGAAGAGTCAAGTTTTAAATAGGAAAAATATCGAAACTCTTTGGTCATTTTTGAGCGAGATGCTAACGGTTTAATCAGATTCAATGAACTATGCTTTGTAGGCAGTGTATCCTACTCTTGGACCTCATTATTGAAACACAAAATAATAAAGTCTCAAGCACCAAAAGCAGTGCATACTAGGCTAATTTTCTAAGTTCTCTCCTTCTCTTTAATTAAAAACTGTGCATTTTCATTTATTCATACATGGTTGCAACAAAATTTAGTTCAAACTTTTAAGTGCCATTGTTTAAAAAATGCTTTATTAGCTGAAATTTCAAAAGATGTTTAGTTATTATTTTATGCCATCTATGTAGTATGTAGGCCTATCTTACTTTTTTTTGTATAAAGTTCATGGTTTTGAATAGAGGCTGATGTTTAATATCCATTTGTGTAACTATATATAGAAAATGGGTAAAATTCAACAATTTGAACATGAAGCCACATTATATCTATTGGATTGAACCATATTATAGGGCCTTTAAAATGAAGATTACAAAATAAAAGTTTATTAAGAATGAGAATATAGACGGATATTGAGATATCTTTAATACTTTTAGAATTACAGGCACACAAACTTTAGAAAAATACTATTTATGGCACTCAGACAGGAATGTTCAGTTCTGTTGAGATACATTTCTACTTTCAACATTATTTGTTCTTCAGAAAAATGTGTACCAATTTACTCATGGAGGCGCATTGAGATCCCTATCTCTGGAAATTAACCATATTGGGCCTTAAAAATCAAGAAAAGAAAAGTTTGTTAAGAATTACAATCTAAAAGGACTTTAAGATATCTGTAATATGAGTTACAGAAATGCAAACTTTGGGTGAAAAATGCAAGAAGTGCTTTTTGCCATTTTTTGAACTGTTGGCATATAATGCAAAAATGTGCAGATACTGAAATGACATACACTGTGTGGTACGGTACAAATATTTTGAGTGTCCCTTATTCTCCTATAAAGAACCACGATTCTCCCTTATTTTCCTTTCCAGAAGTTGGCAACCCTAGTTACTGATTACAAGCATTTTTCCTGAAAATTTTTTATTTTTTGTGACACAAACTGATCAGCAAAGTAATTTATATTCATCATCTTAACTATACAAATAGTCCTTCACTCCTATACAAGAGAGCGTCTAGAATTTAAAGTATGCCCCGAAAAATGAAGCAGTCTCAAAGAGTCACTCCACCTATAGTGAAGCCTGTACACTGTACAAAAGACAAAGCAAGTTTCCACTGTACTAAAACAGTCTCCATCATTGCTTTCTTCCACACATAAACTTGTTAAAATTGCAAAAGACATCTGTATACAGAGTAAAAACTCTGCAGTATAAAGAATGGACAGTTTAAAAGCAAACATTATTAAAAAAAACATCATTTTATCCCTTAATAATCAGGTATCTCACTCAGTGATGTACATAATATCTGTAACACAATCTCACCTCCCTCAATACTAGTGCATTTTCTTTACCTTCGAATGACAGGAAGTCATTCATCTGAAGCCAAATATATTCACTTATCCTTAGAGATTCAATAAAACACTTCAAAGCTAAAAATAGCAGAATAAATAAAAGCAGAAGTGAACACATGGGCAAACAGGTGCATAAGAGGAGGACATATTTTCATGAGTCTGACACCAGAACAGGGCCAAAGCAAAAGAGAAACACATAAAGTGCAATACAAATCGGCGGTGACATGGAGCACTGAAATGCGGCAGCTGACAGAGGAGAAGTTTACTATTCTACAGTTCAGGTAACATCCCTGAGAACGGGTGTAAAAAAAAAAAGTGATTTTTAGCCATTATGCAATGATGGCGCGTTGAATGTAGGAGTGTGTGTTCAGTGAGAGAAGGTGTGTATGTCGTTGTGAAGGCTGACGGTGGGTGAGGAAAGCTCCCTTTGAAGCCTGCAGAAGCGTTTGCTGCACCGGCAGCGCTGGATCCACATGACATTTCGTGTGATGTTCTCGCCATCCGGGCAGCGGAATCGGAGACGCAACGTGCGGGATGCGGACGGCTGACAGCACCTGCCATCCCCACACGAGCCACACGTACGAGGCCGGTAGCGGCGAGCCGTAGAGCAGCCGGCGAACGTGATCTGCTCTGGTTCCCGAGACCTCACTGTCTGTCGACACTTCTTTCCTTTCTAAATGACATAACAAAGCAACAAGAAACAATTGATTAGAGTAATAATACCTCCATTCCAAGGTATTATTGCAATCATCTTTGATCAAAGGTGCAATATGTAAGATTTCTGTCTGCTAGAGGCCTATTCAAAACAAAGGCGTAGCTTGATGACGGCAAGTTTGAGCGCAGAATCATGGGACATGTGGTCTTCACCTCACAGCCGGTGGAAACAATCGGGATTGGACTATAATATTAATATTGAACCACTGTACTCACATGAACTGATTTAAATATGTTTTTAGTACCTTTATGGATCTTGAGAGGAAGTACCATTGCTGTCTATAGAGGCCTCACTGAGCCATCGGATTTAATCAAAATATCTTAATTTGTGTTCAGAAGATGAACGACATAAGGGTGAGTAATAAATGACAGAATTTTCATTTTTGGGTGAACTAATCCTTTAATAGACTAATTTCCTCCACTTCTGCAGTTATTTTTCTCTAGTTGCATTCATTAATTTCCCAGTCCTCTTGAATGTTGAATTGAACTAAGCATTTGTCAGTACAACATACTATTCATATTTCACTTAGTTTTTAAAGGCAATCAGTTTTTTTTAAATTAAGTCTAATTAATTAGATTCACTCACTCACTCACTCCTTCGAGTGAACTATATTAGTGGAGTAATGTAGGGAATAGTGAATGAGGGTATAGGGGTTATTTTGAACACAGCCACTGTTTCAATCTGGAGCGGAGTGATTACAGTGTGCTTTTTGTAGAAATTGCTTCAAATCCACTCAAAACTCTGATCCAGTCCATGCCTTGTGACATGCAAAGCTTGAGTTTTTGTCTTCTTCTGGAATCATTTAAATTTGGAGAAATAAATGAACTAACTGGACAAATTTTGTCTGAAACATAAGCTACCCAAAATTAAAGATAAGGCAGGAAATGTTTTTCATAAACACTTCTTGGTTGAAACTCTCTTCACATCCTGATAGCAATCAATAATAGAAGTGGTCTAAATATATGTATATATAAAAAAACAACAACATATATCTTCTGTGGAAGTTTTAGGACCAAAGTATATGGATATATATGTATAGATGAATGTATATTATGTGTACACATTACATATATCTCACCTTCATAGCTGTAGTGATGTCACATTCTCGGATCTGGCAAAGGCGTGTCTCTCTAACCAGCCGGCACTGTGCATTACTATTGGTCACTCGACTCGAGATGCCAAACCCACAGGAAGCAGAACATTCTGACCAGTCGGTGGTCTGTGGGAAGCATTCGGATGTTGGGAAGGGAACCAGAGACACCGGCACAGATGACCACTCTGCAGGGTTAGTGAGAAAAGAAAGCCATAAAGAACACATTTCACCTTTGTGGTTGCTAAGGTAGTTTAAATGTTGCTAAAGTGTTCAGAGTGGCACTTTTGGCCACACTGCTAGGGCATTATGGGTGGTTACTAGGGGGTTCTGGGTGGCTGCTAGGCACTCGCATAGTTAAAAGAAGCCAAATTCTGCTCAGATATGTTTTAGAAGTAAAAGTAAACATGCATAGAGAAGTTATTAATTTTGTTAAAGTACTTTAAAATAAAAAAAATGGTAAAAATAATAATTAAAAAGTATTTATTTTTATAAATGATTTATGTATGTGACCCTGGAGCACAAAACCAGTCATAAGTGTCACGGGTATGTTTGTGGCAGTCAAAACTAGATTTTTCTTTTATGCCAAAAATCATTAAGATATTAAATAAAGATCATGTTCCATGAAATGTAAATTTCCTACTGTAAATATATCAGAAAGTTATTTTTGTGAGTGGATATGCATTGCTAAGGACTTAATTTGGACAACTTTAAAGGCGATTTTCTCAATATTTTGATTTTTTTGCACCCTTAGATTCCAGATTTTCAATCTCGACCAAATATTGTCCTATCCTAACAAACCATACATCAATGGAAATTATTTATTCAGCTTTCAGATGATGTATAAATCTCAATTTTAAAAAATTGACCCTTATGACTGGTTTTGTGATCCAGGGTCACATATTATTTATAATATATAATAATTGTTTATTTTTCCATTATTAAATGTTACTTGAATTTATTCTCAGGGACCCCAATAATGAAAAGAGTAAAATAAATCTCAAGAGAACATGAGGGTTATGAACCAGGGCTATTATAGTTAACTAAAACTACAACCATAACCATAAAAACAATTCCATTACTTGAAATAAAATAAAATAAAAAAATCTTATACTTTTTTAATCCAGTTGCCAAGGCAGCATTTCTCATTTTGTTTAATTTAAGGTGATGCACTAAAATAACTAGAACTAAAACTGAAATAAAAACTATATACTAGACATATTTTTAAAAAAATATATATAAACAACTAATTTACTAAAACTACACTAAAATTAATTTAGTTAAATAATAAGTTAATTAATAAATTTAACAAATAAAACTGCATAAAAAATATAAAAATAAAAAGTCAAAATTATTAATGAAAACTATAATAGTATCTCAATGATACTAGAATGGAAAACAATACCTTGAAAGGAGCCCCTCCAGGTCGGGAAGCTGTCGGGGCTCTGCAGGAGTTTGCTGATGTGGTTGGACGGGGTGTGTTGAGGACGGGGGTCCGGCGGCTCTTCACTGATGCTGTTATCATGGTCGCACAGCCACTCCTCGCAGCAGCGGCCCGGCAGCGTCTCCAGGCGAGGGTTGGTGCAGTGTGTGCTGGGCAGAGGGATGTTGTGTGGGCACAGAGGCATGCAGCCCACCACACCGTCCATACAGCTGCACTGGTGCTGACAGCTGGGCTGGAAATCCTCTCCGTGCTGATACACACGCCCACCAAACTCACACGGACGCCCCTGAGCGTCAGCTGACAGACACACAACAGCGTTCATGAGTTCAGTCATTTAGTCAAGAGCCTCTGATGGAGCTTTGATATGCATATTATTTAATATCATAAAATTATAACCTAATCACTTTTGGGTTTATTTTAAGGTGTCCTTGTTACAGTGTAACTATACATTTTAATACTGAGTAAGGGTTATGGTTAGGATTAGGTTTGTTGTAGGGTTAGTTGCATGTAATCATGCATAATTTATAGTTATTACTACATGTAACGTGTAACAAGGTTACCATTTAGTGTTAGTTGCTTTTAATTATGCATTTACTGTTATTACTAGAGTAAATAGAGTAAAAAAACCATACATTCAAATAAAGCACTTAAAAAATAAAACTAGCAATGTCCTGGAATATAAAGCTAATATATATATATACAGTACAGTCCAAAAGTTTGGAACCACTAATTTTTAATGTTTTTAAAAGAAGTTTCGTCTGCTCACCAAGGCTACATTTATTTAATTAAAAATACAGTAAAAACAGTAATATTGTGAAATATTATTACAATTTAAAATAACTGTGTACTATTTAAATATATTTGACAAAGTAATTTATTCCTGTGATATATATTTGTTCCTGTGATATATATATATATATATATATATATATATATATATATATATATATATATATATAAAAATTCCAATTTACTATTTATTATTTATTTAAATTTTCACAATCAAACATCAAACACTAAATTAAATATATATTATCTTCTTTGTTCAAACTGCAGTGAAAGTGAAAATGCCCTAACATATTTTACACATTTATTATAAATGTATAGAGTTTATTATATTATATTAAATTTATATAATATTATATAACATATTTCAATATAATTACTTATAGGAGAAGTGAGATTACCCTTTCTACATGTAACTATAAGTTACAAATAAATATACAAATAATAAAAAAAAATGGTTTCTTATTTAAAATTTTGTTTTTTTAATTCATTAAGTTTTTAATGTTCAACTGGCAAATACATACATTATATATATATATATATATATATATATATATATATATATATATATATATATATATATATATATATATATATAAGATTATATATTTAAATAATAATAATAAACAGTGATGACTGACATAATGGAAATGACTTCAGTATTGGGGACAGCAATTCTTTACTATTTATTAATATGTATTACAATTAAAAACAAAACACCAAATTATTTTTATTATTTATTTATTTATTTTTACATTCTTAGGGCAAATTGCAGTGAAATGGAAAACTGCCTTAAATTTGAACATAGTTTGTATTTTTATTTTTTTTTTATAAAAGCTTATAGTTTATTAAGTTAATCTAATATTATATAACATATTTCATAATTTCTCAATTCATTATAGAGAAGTTACCCTATACCCATTCTACTTTAAAAAATGAGGAAGAAGTAAATAAAGTTATTATAAGTTGTCCTTTAAAACTATGTTTTTTAATCATAAAAATAACCATAGGGAACAGAAAAGTTCCCCCAACTGAAGAATCACCCATTCACAGCCATTATTCTGACAGCAGTCTCAGAGCTGCCATGTGTTGTACTCACCTCTACAGAGTCCACGGCGAGGGTCTCCTCCGGCCCCCAGGTGGCAGCGCAGGCCCTTGATGTGGTCACAGGGTCGGTCAGGGCCGCAGTCTTGGTTAAACTGTTGGGCGCACACCTTACAGCAGCCGCACTCATCCAACACCCAGCTCACTCCGAGCGCACAGGAGGGCGCAGACGGGGGACACGAGCACGGACGGGAACAGCCCCGGGCCGCCTGCGGAAACAGAGAACAGGCTTTCACTGTAGTGACTCATGACAGTAGGAGTCGTCAGGCCAATGTTTTTGTAAGTTTGCATGACTGGGTTAGGCTGTGTTTATAAAATACACTCACTTAGGTGTCTGTGTTTGAAATGTGACTGTAGAATTGAATCATAAATAAACACTGTAAGATAAACTGTGCCGTTGTTACCATTAGGAGTTATTTCTGCCTGATGTGATCTACATAGAAATATTTCCTCATGCAGCCTAAAGTCAAAAGGTCGTGCTTATACTTTAAAAAATGTTTAAAATGAAAAATAAATGTATTTATTTTTTAATAATGTTTTTGAAAGAAGTTTCTTATGCTCACCACGGCTGCATTTATTTGATTAAAAATGCATAAAAAAACTGTGAAATATTATTACAATTAAAAATAGCTCTTTTCTATGTGAATATATAGTAAAATGCAATTTATTTCTGTGATCAAAGCTGGATTTTCAGCATCATTACTCAGTGTCACATGATCCTTCCAAAATCATTCTAATATGATGATTTAATACTTAATATGTTAAATATTTTTGTGGAAACTGTGATACATTTTTGTTTTCATGATTCTTTGATGAATAGAATGTTCAAAAGAACAGCATTTATTTGAAATAGTAATATTTTGTATGATTAGAAATGTCTGTACTGTCACTTTTGATCTATTTAATGCATCTTTGCTGAATAAAAGTATTATTTTCTTGTCTTTCTGACTCCAAACTTTTGAATGACACTTATATAAAAATAAATAGAATCACATAAAATGTAGCTGTTAACACATGATATCTTAATATGTCAATATGTTACTTTAGAATAAAGTAGATAGAATGACAGGAAAAATGACATGCTGAAATTAAAGAAATATTTTTATGCTCAATAAAGAGAAATAAATGAGCATTTGGACATATCAGAGTACAAAAACAATAATGGACTGTTTGTAATTTCCCAAAGATAATTTTTTGTCCCACATGACACAACCATCAAATATGAACAGATTTCTTCTGCAATATCTGTGAATGTACATGTGTGCAACATACAGGATCAAATCGACTCACCTCTCCTTCAGATGAGCATAAAACAAACAACAAAACAATGCAAATAACTGTCCATGTCCTTTGATTGCTTCCAGAACACATTTCCAAGCTTTCCTAAAGATGGATATCAAAATAAAAAAGTAAAAAAATCCCCAATGCAAAAAGCAGGTTTATCCACTTTCTAATGCACTCCAAAGATCTCAGAGGGTGTCTTCTAGCTCGTCTATTTTTTTTAAGTAAGTGATTCAAAGCTAGTGCAGTTACAGAGCATTTCAGTCGGACTAGTTACTGTACTAAAGGTACAGCAAGACTCAAACCCAGATTCCTTGTCAGTTTTACAGAGCATTTCCAAAGAAGCAGGACACCTTATAGAGAGAGAGAGAGAGAGAGAGAGAGAGAGCAGCTGGTCTCTGACATCATCAGTGTGGATCAGAGCAGTGGGAGTGTGTCTTCACAATGAGGGGGTCCCTTATTTGTGTTGCTGGGCCTCTAGGGACCAGGGTGTGAATGCAAAACTGCAAAATGAGACCGCAAGTCTCAGTAGTGTGGATTACAAATGACAGTGAAATGAAACAAAACCACTAAGACATTTAATACAGAGCTAACAAACACATTCATGTAGGGTGTTCACCTGACCACACAATTTAATTGGCCGCTTATTATGTGTTACAAAAGTCACACTGGAGCGCATAAAAAAACAATGTTATAAAAGTGGAACAATTGAGAAGGGAACTCCAAGCGCTTTCCGTTTGGATGGGAAGTCCTGATGCAGATGCGAAGGAAAATCCCCATAAACAACTCAGCTTACACACTCGTACTCGAACACTTTTGTACTACCCTCGCACACCTCCTGCTCTGAGTGCTTCCTGTTGCACTTTCTCACTCCCTCCAACTGTTTCCTCCTCGTTCTGGAAACTCCGGCTGTTCACACAGGTTCCCGTGTTTTTGTAGGAAAAACGAAACATTCTCATTGTCATCTTGTAAGGACATGAAAAGTGTTTTGTATTCAGTGGCAGGAAGAGCTCTCCACTGGGCCTCAGGTTTGTGTTATGAAACCCAGGAAGAGAAACATGGGAAGGGAGAAAGATCTCCAGAGATTGCTTTCATAGAATTCATATAACAGCCCTAGAACTTTCAGGCCGTCACTTCTGCGCCATTTCTGCAGATATTTTTAATTTATTTCAAATCTGAATCAATATGATTGATTAATAATAATATGCAGTGTAAAAAGACAAAACAAATCAAAGTTAAAGTAAAAAGCCATCAGCTGTGGTTGCCAGAACTTTACCCTAAAAATATGGTAGCAACATTTTAGGTTTTATGGATTTACCTTAAATTTACAGTAAAAACTATTTCATTAACTATATAATGTTAATATAATTACAGGTTACAATTTATTTCTAAAGTCCACTTCAGACATTCTACTCACTAAGTAACTTTGCAACTACATGTCAACTAACTCTCATTAGAGTATTAGTAGACTGTTAGGTTAGGGTTAGTAGATTAAACTGTCATGAAGTAGCAAAGTTACTTATAGTCAGTTGAATGTCTGTTGGGAGCATCAAAATAAAGTGTTAGCAGATATTAAGCAGACAGTCTACTAATACTGTATACAGTGGCCAAAAAAGCAACACGCTGCAACTGAAGAAAACACATACAAATAGAAAAAACACCAGCAAATTAGGAAAATATCTTCATCAGTTTGACAACACATGTGCTGCAAAATGCAGCCAAATCACAACAACCAAATACAGAAATGCACTGCAAAAACAGAAACATGCTGCAAACACTCACAACTCAACTAAATACAGAAACGCACCGCAAATACTCAAAACACAGCCAAATATAGAAATGCACTGCAGATACTCACAACACAACTGAATACAGAAACACAGTGCAAATACTCACAACGCAACCAAATACAGAAACACGCTGCAAATACTCACAACGCAACCAAATACAGAAACACGGTGTAAATACTCACAACGCAACCAAATACAGAAACACACTGCAAATACTCACAACACAACCAAATACAGAAATGCACTGCAAATACTCACAACACAACCAAATACAGAAATGCACTGCAAATACTCACAACACAACCAAATACAGAAATGCACTGCAAATACTCACAACACAACTAAATACAGAAACACGGTGCAAACACTCACAACTCAACCAAATACAGAAACACGCTGCAAATACTCACAACACAACCAAATACAGAAACACGGTGCAAATACTCACAACGCAACCAAATACAGGAACACGCTGCAAATACTCACAACACAACCAAATACAGAAATGCACTGCAAATACTCACAACACAACCAAATACAGAAACACGGTGCAAATACTCACAACACAACTAAATACAGAAACACGCTGCAAATACCCACAAGACAACCAAATACAGAAACACGGTGCAAATACTCACAACACAACCAAATACAGAAACACGGTGTAAATACTCACAACGCAACCAAATACAGAAACACACTGCAAACACTCACAACACAACCAAATACAGAAACACGGTGCAAATACTCACAACGCAACCAAATACAGAAACGCGCTGCAAATACTCACAACACAACCAAATACAGAAATGCACTGCAAATACTCACAACACAACTAAATACAGAAACACACTGCAAATACTCACAACGCAACCAAATACAGAAACACGGTGCAAATACTCACAAGACAACCAAATACAGAAACACACTGCAAATACAGAAACATGCTGCAAATACTCACTACACAACCAAATACAGAAACGCACCGCAAATACTCACAACACAGCCAAATACAGAAATACACTGCAAATACTCACAACACAACCAAATACAGAAACACGCTGGAAATACAACACAACCAAATACAGAAATACACTGCAAATACTCACAAACCAACCAAATACAGAAACACGCTGGAAATACAACACAACCAAATACAGAAATACACTGCAAATACTCACAACACAACCAAATACAGAAACACGCTGGAAATACTCACAACACAACCAAATACAGAAATACACTGCAAATACTCACAACACAACCAAATACAGAAACACGCTGGAAATACTCACAACACAACCAAATACAGAAATACACTGCAAATACTCACAACACAACCAAATACAGAAATGCACTGCAAATACAGAAACATGCTGCAAATACTCACTACACAACCAAATACAGAAATACACTGCAAATACTCACAACACAACCAAATACAGAAATGCACTGCAAATACAGAAACATGCTGCAAATACTCACTACACAACCAAATACAGAAACGCACCGCAGATACTCACAACACAGCCAAATACAGAAACACGCTGGAAATACAACACAACCAAATACAGAAATACACTGCAAATACTCACAAACCAACCAAATACAGAAATACACTGCAAATACTCACAACACAACCAAATACAGAAACACGCTGGAAATACTCACAACACAACCAAATACAGAAATACACTGCAAATACTCACAACACAGCCAAATACAGAAATACACTGCAAATACTCAAAACACAACCAAATACAGAAACACACGACAAATACTCACAACACACATACAATGAGGATGTTAAAATAAACAAAAAAACTTTCAGGTCATCAACAACACCACTGACAAGTAGACCTTGAACAATAAGCATGTCCCAGCCAGGTTCGTCACTTGTTTGGGGTCCACTTGAAACATTTCCTTCATCATCCGTGCTATTTGCAGCGTATTTCTGAATTTGGGTGCGTTGTGAACTTTTGCAGCTCATTTCTGTATTTGGTTGCATTGTGATTATTTGCAGCACATGTGTTGTCAAATTTACAAAGATGTTTTCTTAATTACAATCAAAATGACTTTGCCATATTTCTCCCCTATTTATCTGCTTAAATCAGGGGTTCCCAAACACATTCCAGGAGCCTCCCCAACACTGCACATTTTGCATGTCTCCTTTGTCTGACACACCCATTTCAGGTCTTGGAGTCTCAGCTAATGAGCTGATTATCTGAATCAGGTGTGTTTGATTAAGGAGACATGGAAAGCATGCAGTGTTGGGGAGGCTCCAGGAATGTGTTTGGGAACCTCTGGCTTAAATGAATACCACCCACTGTTCACAGTTTTCCTAAGGCCACCAGGTGGCAGTGAGCCCGGGTGCGAGGGCCCTTTCATCGCTGCTTGCAGCTTTAATTTGCTGGTGTTTTTTCTATTTGCATGTGTTTTCTTTGGTTGCATAGCGTTGAGCTCTCTCTGCCACCGTACTAATGACTGCTAGTTGACATGTAGAATCTCTAAAGTGGACTATCGAAATAAAGTGCTACAGTACTAACCTAGTGAAGTGCTAAAATCTGTTTTGTATTTTTTGTAATATACTGAAAACTGGGTAAAGCTCATTACAAGTAGCTTTTCCCAAAAGATGATAATGCAATAAACATTAATTTAACAACATAAGATGTTACATAAAACCCAAGGGGGAAAAAAACTAAGAAGAAACATAATTTCAATGAAGAACCATAAAATATGATGTATCACACATGGAATTCTGGGAATGTCAATTTATGTTTTTTCCCCAGTAAATTATAAAATGCTGCTGTGAGCATGTAAGATCTGCTGCTGCTGCTGCATAAATAGACATACATAAATCCTGTAGCAGATCTAGGCAGGTGGAGCTGGGGAGGTGGAGGGGTTCAGAGGAATCACGCTGCAGGACTTACAGCTAACAATGAATCAATCTCATTGGCTGCAGGATCAGCAGGCCAATCAGCTTGTGCCATGCGGTAATGATGTGTTTGCAGATTGCATGTAAAGTACCATCAGCCTGTTTCATATAAAGTTTCATGAGTGAACTAGATATTTGATGCATGTGAGTATCCTAGAATAAATACCCACATGCCATAGGACAGGGGCGAGATCCCTCCTTAACGTTTTGCTTAGACATTTTCTCACAAAAAAGTTTATTAGCCCTTTGTTAGCTGTGCTAAACTTAAGCTGAAAAACTTTTTATCTTAAGCCTTCTGCCGCAACAGTGTGGCATGGTGGCGTTTTAGCAACATGGTGAAGAGCTGAAGAACGAGGGCAATATGCCTACCCATCCACATTTATATGCTGTGGATGGGTAGGTCCACCCATGTCGGCATGAGTCATTGGACATTCAGGCGTGAATAAAGGTGTCTTCAGTAAATGGCGTAACAGCATGATATCAAATAGTCCTGTGTTGTACCGAGTGAACCTACCGAATGGGAACTTCACGCCTCTAAACATTTACCTGGCTGGGGTAATCATGAGTCGTGTTGATCAGTGTACATTTTTTTATTGTTTAGTTGCCATCCCTTGGCAAAAAATATATATTTAAAAATTACAATTCATATTTAAATGAAGTGCTGTTACGACTTCTCTTGGATACGTAGAAGTTTGCTTACCAAGAAACACAGCCCGAACCTGTCTCATGGAATCGATTCAACTCTTGATTCCCTTCGAAGCATCGATTCTTCAGAAGCACCACGACTGGTGCATTACACAGTTTAATGAGGCATTTTATTGACATTTGTTGCATCTATATTAGACGATAAAAACATTGAAAGTTTGGTGTATGTAAGTTGCATATTGTCACTTGATGGTGGATCTGGTGAAGATCTGATGGATCAATCAAAATGACTGATTTTAAAGATGTTGAAAATGATAGTTTTGAGAATATGGTTGAGACTGTGAATATGAGCCAGATGCTGAATGTACTGGAGAAATGAGCTCTGACGATGACTGTCATGATGGGAAAAAGAATCTGCTCAAATGTAACCCTTTGAAGATCAAAAAAGTAATGAATTGTGCTTTATTTCATTCTTTTGCAGTTGTTATGAAAATATCAGGAGAGATTTATACCACTGCGGCAGTTAGAGATCCAACCCTTGTTAGATATAGATCGGGGTTGCTAAAGACCTGAATATGTAATAATGATTGGAAAAACATTTGTGCATTTAAGGGTTAATCTTGTAAACTAAGGTTAATAGTTGGCATCTACTATGGGTGCTGTGCAGTGATACACACTAACTAAACAGGTGCTCTGCATCATAGCTGTTACTATAAAATTGAATAAATACACGCTTATTGTCCTCTGAATTCAGTGTGGTGGGGGTTTGGATACTGTGGAATGAATTATATGAGAGGGTGAGAAATGTGAGCGAGTAACTTTGAGAGACAGGTGAGGAGTGAAGCCAAACATGATCTGCAGGTAGGAGGGGAACAGGTGTGTGTGTGTGTGTGTGTGTGTGTGTGTGTGAATGCATAAAGACATTGCAGAGCAGGTATTGGAGGATTTTAGAACTGACAGTGTGAGTATGATTGTGCATCTGTCAGCTTGCGTGCATGTGTGTGTGTGTGTGTGAGTGTGTGTGGTATGCACCACACATGCAGCCCTTTACGCAAATACCCAGACATAGCAATCACAAGGAGGGTCAGTTCAGTAGTAATTCTTGCACTATTTGGGAGAGCTGTGTGTCAGCCTGGAGAGAAGAAGAAGAAGAAGAAGAAGAAGGGAAGGAGGTGGCCAGAATTCCAGAGATTCTTGTCCCACAAAAGCAGGATATGTGCACTGGCCCTCTCACGATGAATGATGACGGAGAGAAGAGGTCATTAAAACCAGGGTTAGACAGAGGGAGGGTGTTGTGAACATTTGTTATTAGACAGTCTGGCCCAATCCCAGCCATTGTTACTGGACCAGACAAACATTTCCAAAGGAGAGGTCAAGTGGACAAGGTTATGTACTGCACACCTCCACAGGTTAAATAATATCCTCCTTATTGTCTAGTTCTTAAATATAAATGTACTGGCAGTAAAGAGCCCTGAAACCAAAATAATGATCTGAGGAACTAAATATAGCCACCTCAAGAACATGAGATCCATTGAAGGATCTTTATTTCAAGGAAACCTTTATATTTGAAGGGATACCTTGTGCTTAATTGTACTGAATGTGCACTTGTAGTGTATTTCAAAGACAATAGAAATAATTATTAAATCACCTATAAATATGTACTAAAGTCCTGCTTAAGTGGGTCAAGTAAAAGTTCAACTAATTGGATTTAAATAAACAATATCACACGAGTAGCAATGTTTATATATAAATCACATTTTCTAAATAACTACATTTTCACAAAATTAGTATCTGTAAAAAAAAAAAAAAAGATGGGTTTGCTTGTCCACCAAGCAGAGTTATTCAAATAGAGAAACGGTTCCTGTGTTGATACTGGTAGAATATTGCATGGCTGGAAAGACCTCTCAGATATCAGATTCGAGAACCAAACTGTTGTGTAAACTGTGATACATTTTCATTTGATTGCAATTAACATGTAATTAAGTGTCCAAAAACATTACATTGAGTTCACACTTAAGTATATTGTTATAAGGTATATTTCATCCATAATAAATACGCTTTTTAAATGTATGATAAAATGTACTTCTTCACAAGGGTTAGTTCAGCCAAGAATGAAAGTTCTGTCATCATTTACTCATCCTCATGTCATTCCAAGACTTACTTTCTTCTGTGGAACATAAAAGAAGATATTTTGAGAAATGTCACCAAGTTTTTTTGTCCATAAAATGGAAGTCAATGGCAACCAAAACTGTTTGGTTACCAACATTCTTCAGAATATCTTTGTTTGTGTTCCACAGTAGCATGTTACGACTTTTTATCCCACATTCTTGATGATTCTTCTCGCAATTGAGTTTTTATCAAGCAATTCTGACTTTTTTTCTCACAATTGCTAGTTATAAAGTCAGAATTATGTGAAAAAGTCAGAATTGCAAGCTATAAAGTCAGAATTGTGAGATATGAAGTCAGAATTGCAGTTATAAAGTCAGAATTGTGAGATATAAAGTCAGAATTGAGAGATATATGCTTGGTTTCACAGGCAGGGCTTAGACTAAGCCAGGATTAGGCCTTAGTTCAATTAGGTCATTTAAGTAGCTTTTATAAACATACCCTAGAAAAAAAACATCACTGGTGTGCATCTTAAGACAAAACAATGGCACTGACTTATTTTAAGATATGTCAGTACAAGTTACTTCAGTTAAAACAGCTCAAACATGCATTTTAGTCTGGGACTAGCTTAAGCCTTGTCTGTGAAACCAGGGGTTAAAGTCATAAATTTGAGTTATAAAAAATTCTGACTTTATAACTCGCAATTCTGACTTTATAACTCGCAATTGTGAGTTTATATCACACAACTGTGAGAAAAGGTGGAGGCCACTGACATTTTTTTCCCTATTCATCTTTTCTGACTGTTTTTCACTGAAAAACAGTGAAAGTAGTCAGTGTCACTACTGGTAGCATGAGGCGATACCTGGACCCTACAGAGGTTGCACAGGCAGTCCAACTCCTCCAGGATGGCACATCAATACATCAGCAGGACCGGTATCTGCTGCTTTGTGCAAGGAGGAACAGGATGAACACTGCCAAAGCCCTACAAAATGACCTCCAGCAGGCCACTGGTGTGAATGTCTCTGACCAAACAATCAGAGACAGACTTCATGAGGGTGGCCTAAGGGCCTGACGTCCTCTAGTGAGCCCTGTGCTCACAGCAAGGCACCGTGGAGCTCGACTGGCATTTGCCATTGCACACTAGAATTGGCAGGTCCACCACTGGCGCCCTGTGCTTTTCACAGATGAGAGCAGGTTCACCCTGAGCACATGTGACAGAAGTGAAAGGGTCTGGAGAAGCCGTGGAGAACGTTATGCTGCATGTAACATCGTTCAACATAACCGGTTTGGTGGTGGGTCAGTGATGGTCTAGGGAGGCATATCCATGGAGGGACGCACAGACCTCTACAGGCTAGACAATGGCACCCTGACTGACATTAGGTATCGGGATGAATTCTTGGACCCATTGTCAGACCCTACGCTGGTGCAGTGGGTCTTGGGTTCCTCCTGGTGCACGACAATGCCTGGCCTCATGTGGTGAGAGTATGCAGGCAGTTCCTGGAGGATGAAGGAATTGATACCATTGAATGGCCCCCACACTCGCCTGAACTAAATCCAATAGAACACCTCTGGGACATTATGTTTTGGTCCATCTGACGCCGCCAGGTTGCATCTCCCTGATGCCCTGGTCCAGATCTGGGAGGAAATACCCCAGGACCCCATCCGTCGTCTCACTAAGAGCAGGCATGCATACAAGCACGTGGGGGCCATACAAACTACTGAGTACCATTTCGAGTTGCTGCAATGAAATTTCAGCCGAATGAACTAGCCTGCTGCATCATTTTTTCACTTTGATTTTCAGGGTGTCTTTGAATTCAGTCCTCTGTAGGTTGATAATTTTCATTTCCATCAAACGATGTGGCATCCTTTCGTTCCTAACACATTACCAGGTCCAGATCAGTATAGATATCCAGCATGATATTTTTCCCCATTGAGATCTGATGTGTTTTCAAAATGTTCCTTTAATGTTTTTGAGCAGTGTTGTTTTGCACAGCATGCATCACTTACTCACACTTTCTTCAGAAATGTCAAAATCAAGTATAAACTAGAAACTGTGTTCCACAGAACTTAATAAAGAAATCTCATTAAAGGCTTTGTGTGTTTGAGTCTGTGTCAATCCAGTGACCTCTGTTCAAACCAGTGTGCTTATAAACACATCATATAATGCCAAAGATGGATAAGAGGGTGCAGTGAGTCAGCAGGACATTGGGTGTGTGAAGTGTGTATGATGGAAGGCTTGTTTTTCCACAGAACTGTAATGGAATTTGTGCTTCAATGACTGACTCATCGGGACAAGAAATACAGACTGCGAGGATATGTTTACAGAAAGAGATATTATAGCAACGCTGACACATTATAAACTCTTAAAAGATCCATCTGCAGGATTGAACACAATTAAGTAATGTTTAATGAAACCACATTAAAAAAGCGTCACTTAGAAATGCTTTTGAAGTGTTCCTTCAAACATTTCCAAAGACATGGACGATCTATCAAGCTCAAGCAATGCAAGTCTTCATCTCGCACATGCAGGTGTCAGAAGTCAGGGTGTGTAGAATCAGCTGCGCTTCACAGAGCCCTTGCCCTGCAACTGACACCCCCTCGACAGGTCAAAGGTCACGCACATTCCTCATGAGAACGTCCTGAAGATCTCCTGAGCATCACGCATGTTAGAAAACACACTGCACTCGCACTTAGAAACCGCAAAGACAAATGTGTGTGTGTGAAATGCTCATCTAGTTGTAGGCTTTGTCCCAAAACATTCTAGAGCAGCATTTCATGTATTTCATGTAAGAGGTAATTCACTGCCTGCAAGATGGGCTTGTTCTATAACTTGGCTGTCTATGCAGTAAAAAGGCGATTTATGTTTTTTTGGTGCTACATGACTAGAGCTAACAGAAAAAGGGCTGTGGCATTCCCTTTTGCCAAAAAGGCAGGAAAACTTCAAGACCCATAATGCACTGGTCATGAGTCTGGTCACTGGTCAAGAGTCCGCTGAATGATGCATTTTACATCGTTCATTGGACATTTGAAGTCAAATAAACGAGAATGGATGCAGGTAACTCACTTACTTACGATAGTCACTGTGTCAGATTATGTGATTTTGACTCCTAAATTCTTGTCGTGTCGTGGACAAGAAACATGTCAGACTAAACGCATCATTTGGCATCTTTAACAACGTGCGTGATGTCATAGAGAAGGCGGAACTAGCGACTGACTTCTGGAAACGAGCGTAAACAAACTACTGAAGCCGCTTGTTGGCTTTAAAGGGTGGTTGATTATGATTTTAAATTTTTTTTAACTTTAGTTAGTGTGTAATGTTGCTGTTTTAGCATAAACAACATCTGCAAAGTTACGACGCTCAAAGTTCAATACAAAGGGAGATTTTCTTTTTACAGAAATCTCTGTTTAAGGACTACAACAAGCGGCTGGTAGGGACTACAACGAGCTTCTTCCTGGGTTGATGACATCACAAACCCCAAAATTTACATAAACCCCGCCCCCGAGAACACTCAACAAAGGGGGTGTGGCCATGTTGGGCTGCTTTAGAGAAGAGGAAGAGTTGTTGTAGTAGAGTGTTGTTGTCACGCCGTCATTTTACGCCAGACTGCTTCACAAACGAGGGTCAATTCAACACAAAAGATGAACATGACGGCACATGCTAGTGGATGAGTTGAATCAACTCCACAGCAACTACATAAATTTATCCACTAACCATTCAGAAATGTCTAAAAGTTGTAACTTCTTCCTGAGTCTCTCCATCAGTGTCGACTCCGGTTTGAACAATATAAGGCTGAACACCGTTACTGACAATCCTCATTTTGGCTGCGTGAGATTCTCCAGCTTTGTTGTTGTTGAGCTGTTAAAGCTCCGCCCTCTTCTGGGAAGCAGCAGCTCATTTGCATTTAAAGGGACACACACAATAACGGCACATTTTTGCTCACACCCAAATAGGGGCAAATTTGTCAAGCTATAATAAATGATCTGTGGGGTATTTTGAGCTGAAACTTCACAGACATATTCTGGAGACACCAGAGACTTATATTACATCTTGTAAAAGAGGCATTATAGGTCCCCTTTAATGCAATTCCAGTACTCATTGGTTTGCTGAAGCGCCTCAGCTATCATTTGCCAGCATTTATATTTTTTCACTCTGTCGTGTTTGTCGTGTTTGTTGCCAGAGCTCCATGAACCTTTGGATAATTTACCTCAGATCTTGGACCTGTGAACTTTATGTGAACAAACAAGTATATTTCGTGACAAAGTTTGTATCCGTCACTGAATATGTATTTTGAATAATGTTAAAATTATTGTTAATTGACTACTTATCCGTTTCAATGAGAGTGTGAGAAAGCAGTGCACTTGCTCCGCCCACACTCTCTTCTGATTGGCTGTCACTTCTGGTGTGGACAGACAAATTACTTGTCGCTGGAATGTTATAGCATCGGATCTGTTTAGAACATGGTCTAATATCTACTTCACAGGATTCTTGTAGGGCTGTCAAATAAAAATTTGAATATTAGAATAATGGAAGAACCCATCCTGTATGAATGGCCCCTTAGAAGGCAGGAGACAGCAAGGCAGCACACTTGGTTTTGGAACAGAGCTGTAGTCTCTATGGTGAAAGATTATAAACTCAAGACACAGTGCAAACATGGTATGATGTTCCTCTGAATGATAACCAAACATTTATCAAATCGAAATCCCTAAATTGTGTGGAAAATATGATTCCAAGAGTTTGATAGAGTGATAGTTACTTTTTAAATACAGGCCAGTCTAAATACCTTATAATATTTCCATAATCTCAGTTAATGATCAACAAAAAGCTTTCATTTAGCTTCTAGTTATTATGATCATTCCATAGATTTGTGGCTTTGTGTTGGCCTGATGGATGCGTGAAGGTACAACATATGCGTGTCTCTCTGACTCTATTAGCAGTGATGACAGCTCCTCTGAGATCACCTCTTCCTTCATCACTGCTGATGCACAGCAATAACTCACTGTTCTTTCAGCCAGCTGAACAGGTGTGCAGAGAGATTAGTTCTACACAGTGTGTGTAAGTGCACAAAAATGCAAAGCACTTCAGAGTATGAGTGTGCTTCTTTTTGGCAAGCTGAGGTCCATAAATGTTTGCTCTTGATCTTGAAAAAAAAAATCCCTCCTTCCCTCCTTCCATCTTATTTTTCACAGCCATTTGTAACTTGAATGAGTCTGGCTTCCAATGTCATTCGCATCCAGTTGTACCAAAAACAGTCTGTTATACTGCTTTATACTGCAAGCTTTTATTTGTTATCATATTTTTTTATTTCATTCAGTGCAAATAGTTTTACCATTTACAGCACTTTGTTATTCTTCTAGAAGTCTTAAACATTAAAAAAAAAGTTATGAAATATGAAATAGCATTTGACACCTGTATTAGCTTTTAAAAATGTAAAAGTGTAAACGATTACACAGACGCAGCCGGATCATTTCCATAATGACCAACGTAATCTTCCAAGAGCGGCGCAAATTTATGTCTGGTTTAAGACATGCTTTTTTGGGGGCGATAATTAACAGCACAAATACCAGTACATTGATGAGCGCAAACATTAGTAAATCACCTCGCATGATGCATTAAAAAACTCTCCTTCCCTAAATTTTGCATTTGAAAGGGAAACTCCTACAAATGCATATTCAATAAGGTCAGCCGCAAAAATAACTGTGTCCATGACTTTTCAGCTCTAATTTTGCACTGCGTGTCTTTAGTGAATTTTGAGAGTAGTTTTTAACGCCAAAGGAGGGTTTGTGCTGGTGCAAGATGTTAGTAAATCTGTAAATAATTTTTGTGTTACAATTTGCCTCAATAGCAAAAGATAGTGTTTCCAAAAGAGGAAAAAATTATTGAGACTGAGAGATTGACTATGTTGGTCAGAAGAGAGAAGGATGTCAAATTTGCCATCATTCCCTCAGCCGTTCTATTAGAGACATGCACACAGGAGCAGTTTTCTGTAATTAAATGCCAAGGTAATAAAATACAAAGTATAGTGTTATAAATATGCATTTAATTTTTTTTGAAAAATTTAAATATAAAAAACTTAAGTGTTTTCTGGAAGACCTCACCCTGAACTCAAGAAATGACAGAGAAGATAGCCAATCAGATTACAGCTTGCTAATTTGGCAGGTCTTGCCATTTTGTTGCAAAATGATGATCTGGATGTCTATGGGTTTGTTAGACCCTTTATTCATCCCACAAGTGTTGTTCGTAATTGGACGTTGAATAATTGCACTTCATAAAACGGTTAGTTCCTGTCCTTGATTCTGATTGGTCAATAGCTGTGTTTTATTCATGATTAAACACGGCTATGACTGCTTCACCCAACGGTTCTGTGTATCACTACACAACACCCTTAGCAACATAAACTGTTTGTTCTCAGCTGATATTCATTGAAGCTTACTGTATTATAATACTAGATAATACTATAATACTAGAAGAGTATTGTGAGAAAGAGTTAGATTGAGCGAGTTTATTATCTGCATTCAGATTTAGCATTTTCCTTCAGGTCAGTCCTATGTTCATAAAAAAAAAAAGTTTAAATGTCTGATGTATTATCTTGTCCTTTTAACAGTTAAGGGGATTTCCCGTGACTGACAGCTCTAGTCAAAGCATTTGTCAGTTGCTTCTTGTTCACCGTGCACAACAGCTTAGTCTTGTCAATATAAAAGTCTTCCCTACTGACTGACACACTCATAAAGACAGTCTTTGCCACCATCTAATGCCGTTATAATGTAACTTCAGTTGCTGTTCATGGTCAGGGACTATTTTTTCCGGCGGAAGGAAAGCTTTTAGTGATTTTACTTCATGAAAGTTGCATTGATACATATTTTTGGCTTTAATATTTGTATTGTGTGGCAACCGTTTTATAAAAGCAATAAGGTACTCGAGGCTAGTGCTGTATCGTGAATAAGTCACAGCTGAAAGCACGTGTTAAGCACGACATTACTCCGCTTTACGTCGTGCTTAACAACGCCCTTCAGCCGTGACTTATTCACAATACAGTACAGCCTCTCGTACCTTATTGCTTACTCATACTACGGGGCTGTTGAATGCTTGAATCTGATTGGTTGATGAACATTCTAATGCAATTATTTAAAGGGAAACGCACGGCTAAAGTAGTTCCAGGCAGGTCTTGACTGCATTACATACAGTGGTTATGGAAAGTATTCAGACCCCCTTAAATTTTTCACTCTTTTTTTCACTTCTCAGACCCTTTGCTGTGACACTCATATATTTAACTCAGGTGCTGTCCATTTCTTCTGATCATCCTTGAGATGGTTCTACACCTTCATTTGAGTCCAGCTGTGTTTGATTATACTGACTGGACTTGATTAGGAAAGCCACACACCTGTCTATATAAGACCTTACAGCTCACTGTGCATGTCAGAGCAAATGAGAATCATGAGGTCAAAGGAACTGCCTGAAGAGCTCAGAGACAGAATTGTGGCAAGGCACAGATCTGGCCAAGGTTACAAAAAAAATTCTGCTGCACTTAAGGTTCCTAAGAGCACAGTGGCCTCCATAATCCTTAATTGGAAGACGTTTGGGACGACCAGAACCCTTCCTAGAGCTGGCCAAACTGAGCTATCAGGGGAGAAGAGCCTTGGTGAGAGAGGTAAAGAAGAACCCAAAGATCACTGTGGCTGAGCTCCAGAGATGCAGTCGGGAGATGGGAGAAAGTTGTAGAAAGTCAACCATCACTGCAGCCCTCCACCAGTTGGGGCTTTATGGCAGAGTGGCCCGACGGAAGCCTCTCCTCAGTGCAAGACACATGAAAGCCCGCATGGAGTTTGCTAAAAAAACACCTTAAGGACTCCAAGATGGTGAGAAATAAGATTCTCTGGTCTGATGAGACCAAGATAGAACATTTTGGCCTTAATTCTAAGCGGTATGTGTGGAGAAAACCAGGCACTGCTCATCACCTGTCCAATACAGTCCCAACAGTGAAGCATGGTGGTGGCAGCATCATGCTGTGGGGGTTTTTCAGCTGCAGGGACAGGACGACTGGTTGCAATCGAGGGAAAGATGAATGCGGCCAAGTACAGGGATATCCTGGACGAAAACCTTCTCCAGAGTGCTCAGGACCTCAGATTGGGCCGAAGGTTTACCTTCCAACAAGACAATGACCTGACCCTAAGCACACAGCTAAAATAACAAAGGAGAGGCTTCACAACAACTCCGTGACTGTTCTTGAATGGCCCAGCCAGAGCCCTGACTTAAACCCAATTGAGCATCTCTGGAGAGACCTAAAAATGGCTGTCCACCAACATTTACCATCCAACCTGACAGAACTGGAGAGGATCTGCAAGGAGGAATGGCAGAGGATTCCCAAATCCAGGTGTGAAAAACTTGTTGCATCTTTCCCAAAAAGACTCATGGCTGTATTAGATCAAAAGGGTGCTTCTACTAAATACTGAGCAAAGAGTCTGAATACTTAAGACCATGTGATTTTTCAGTTTTTCTTTTTAATAAATCTGCAAAAATGTCAACAATTCTGTGTTTTTCTGTCAATATGGGGTGTTGTGTGTACATTAATGAGGAAAAAAATCAACTTAAATGATTTTAGCAAATGGCTGCAATATAACAGAGTGAAAATTTAAGGGGGTCTGAATACTTTCCGTACCCACTGTATAACTTCGCCAAATGATTTCAGTCATTTCAAAGGTGCTTACGGCTGACAACAGCAAAAGAAACAAAACCCACAAAGACACTGACCATGCAAACCATATAGTAAACAATATGATGAAAACAACAAATTATTTCCATGTTTTTGCCCACAAAATTATGTTTTATTATGTCCTGAAAGCACTCTTCCTGCTCCATCTCCCACTCAAACACACGTGTTGTCAGCGCTGCTCTGATGATTTTATCAGTAAAATAGTTAAAAGCTACATGACATTTCTCATTAGCGAGATAATAACGGCGCTGTTCTTGAAGCAGATAAACTTACAGTTTCACTATTAGTAGAGACGCTTCTGCCGAACACTGTTAAGAGATGCACAGACTCAGATAATTCACACACACTTGATCTCTCTCTCTTGCTCTGACCATATTATTACCCCCTCGGGTGTGCATTATTTTCTAATAATTCAACGGCCCATCATCAATTACTTACATAAGAATCCAGTGTCCAAAAACCCAATTGGTCATTCTACTGGTGAATCTGAGGTGGCTTCATATGCAGTGCTGAGCACACAGAAAATAAGGTAAACAGTGTTTTCAAAGCGTGTAAAGTGTCGGGGTTTGTGAGGCAACATGCTCTCACACAGGCCTGGCTGTTTGCGGAGGAGCGGAGTGGGGAAAACTAGTCTGCCAGTTCCTCTTACAGAGCACAGCCTGTTGATTTCATGAGGAAAAATGTTATCACAGAGAGCTCCAGCAAACAAACACTGCTGAGAACACATCCTCACACAGGACACAGTGAAAGCGTGCTTGTGAACGTTGACCTCATGGCCAAATCTTTATCAAACTATCCAAATTCACAAGACATTTTTTATGGGTGAGCCCCTTCACCTCTAGGCCCAATGAGCAGTCTGTGGCTACATCTACATTAATCCAAATGGCATTTTTTATTTTAAAAAGCAATTGCAAGTAAGTTTTTAAATGTATTCAGATGAATGTAGCCTGTATCATAGAGGAGCTGACCAGTATGATGTTCCTGATTTTCCCTTAGCTTGATAATTATGGCAATAGGAGCAAACAGCGATGAAATCGGGAAATACAAGTTCACATCACCGTTATGGCACTTTTACAATCCCAATCCCACAAGTAGTTATTTATTTCACTTTAATGACTCGTGTTCCCGCTCTCCCCATCAGGTCATCTATTTGCTTAAACGGCTTGGTTGGTTCTTACGCTAATTTAACTATGAGAGCTGACGGCCGGCCTGAATGAAATCTGTTTGCCTGTGGAGGCTCTCAGACTTTCCCTGAGTCACCGGCCATCAAAAGACGCCTTTATCCTCCGCAAAGTCAGAGCATACCTGCTGCAATTAGGTCAATTATATATAATCACACACACACACGTTTGTTTCACTATATTAGTGAGGACATTGCATAGACTTCCATTGATTTTATATCAGGTTAATGATATTTTCTATGGCCTAACACAACGTCTAGCCCTAACCCGTCACAGAAACATGTGCAAAACACTAGATTTAATAAAACATGTTTTGGCCGATTTATAATCCTTTTTAACTAGTGAGGACCAGTACAATGTCCTCACTATAGTTGTCATAATATTTCACTATATAAGAGAGGATATTTGGCCCTCACAAGTGTAGCCAAACCTGTACACACACACACACACACACACACACACACGTATGCAATGACAAATATTTCAAAGCTAAGCACTTGGAAATAAAAATCATTTTGGATTTTTAATTTTGTGTAAAAATGCATTTACTTCTGGCACTCAAACAGAGCTGGGTAGTAACTCTTTACAAATAATCTGGATTACGTAATCAGATTCTAAAAATTAATATAGATATATTATATTACAAAAACATACTCTTAATCAGACTACAGTTACATCATGGTTACATGTTATTTCCACAATGGCAGTAAATTATTCACAATTCATTGATTCTCCCCACTAATTTTCTGTCTATAAAAGTCTACTGCTTATATTTGTATCGCACACACAGATCAGCCACTAGTCATGTGACTATCACTGAAAACTGAGACCCACAGCATTTGATCACTGGATCTACAGAAATCATTTCACTTTTAACAGTGTTTTCTCAACATTGCAACTGCACATTTAATCAGCTCCTGATGAACACATTAATCATTATTTGAATTATCACTCAGTCAGTCATTTAACCATGTATTAGCATCTTTGGAAGGCTTTTGTCTTTCAAACACATTAAAATGTACAAATTCATGTCATTTCATATTTACATGCAGTACAGGGATTCCCCAATTTTTTTGTCAGTTGAACCTCCTGAGAATTTAAGTTAATAAGTTAGGCCAATAATAAAATTAAAATAATAATAATAATAAAATAATAAAATTAAGTTTACAGTTCTCTGATGTCAGTTAATTGTCACATGACATGCAGGTAATCAAATTATATATGTTTCCCTTTCGAAGGGAACTCAACTCTGCGTTGTCACGCTTTGGGGAACGTCACGTGACTCGTGTCTGAAAAACCAACTATCCAACAACGCCAATGCTCATTGGCCGGCGACAGCCTATGACGTCATCGGGGCGCGACCCGGATGTATAAAAGCGTGCCCGCGGGAGCAGTCATTATCTTTTCGTCTTTCAGGGACTGCCTGTGTCTTGCCACTGTCGATTTCTCAATTTGAAACTGTGAGTATCTTGAGAAAACTATGTCTGAGGGCAAAAGTTTTAGGAAGTGTGCGGATCCTTGTCCGAGGTTTCTGACCCCGGAGATCCTCACACCCTATGTGTGTTATGTCTGGGTGAAGAGCACGCACGGTCAGCATTTGAGGACACTGGCTGTGAGTTGTGTGAGCGTTTTCCCATGAGAACGCTCCGTTCCCGCCTGACTCTTCTCAAGGGGAGAGACGTCTACACCTGTGCCCGGAGGATCTGGTCCTGCTCGTGCTGAGGCCGAGCGGCGGCTGCATTCAGGGGGTCGCAGGTGGAGCTCGCCGCTAATTTGAGAGAGGTGTCACGGTCTCTCAACCTCAAGCGGCGGCTGGCGGGGATGAGCTTCTGGATGACGATGATGCCATCTCCTTGACATCATCGGATCCAGGAGCGAGTGCTCTTCTGGCTGAGAGCCCCGAGAGCAGGAGATGGCTTGGAAGAGGGAGAAGTGACTGAGGTTGCCTCTTTCTCTTCCAAGCCTCCCTGTCCAGCATATGTGGAATTATTGGAGGTTGTGGAACGCGCTGCAGGCAGGCTGCAGCTGCCATGGCAGCGTCAGGAAAGAGCCCGTTCGTGGCAGTTGGACGAACGGTTTCTCTCCGACCACAACCCTATAATTCCTGTGAGCCTTCCATTCCTTCCCGACCTACATGTTGAGGTGGGGAAGGCATGGAAGAACCCATACTCGGCAGGATTCATTGCATCAGGGGGAATTTCGCTGATGTGGAGGAATTGGGCCAGCATGGGTATGTGTCGATGCCCCCATTGACGAGACGTTTGCTAACTATCTCGTCACGGGTAGCGCGCCGACACTGAAGGCTCCGGTTCTGCCGTCTAAACCCCTTAAGATGACATCTCGTTTGAACGGCAGAGCATATGCTGCTGCGGGCCAGGCTGGTGCTGCTTTGCACACGATGGCGGTGTTGCAAGCGTACCAGGCTGACCTGCTGAAGGACCTGGATCAGGGGCAGGGTTTGTCCCCTGATGCGGTGGCTGAGCTGCGCCAAACCACGGATTTGGCTCTCCGTGCCACTAAGCAAAGCCGCCTCGATTGGAAGATCGATGGCGGCTATGGTGGCTACGGAGAGGCACCTTTGGTTGACCATGGCGGACATCGGGGAGAAAGAGAAGGGCTCTCTCCTCGATGCCCCGGTCTCGCCATCTGAACTTTTCGGCGGTTCCGTTGAGCGGTCGTTGGAAAGTTTAGGGAGGCGAGGGCGCGCTCAGCAGCGTTTAAGAATGCATACCGCTCAGGTCCGATTCTGGGCCCAGACAACCGGGAGGCTCTGGTCCGCCTCGAGCCGAGGCTCAGAGGCAGGGTCAGAGATCCAGTGTCGCCGCTCGAGCACCTCCTCCACCTCGGAGTAAGTCTCAGAAGCGGCGGGATGCGAAGAAAAGGAGAGGTGATCTGAGAGGTGATCAATCGGCGGCGTGATCAACGCCGCTGATTGCTCCCTCTCTTGGCGAGGGAGGATTTGGTACTTTCCTTCGCCCCTTTTCTTCGTCCTCCCGGGATATGTTTTTAATTCTATCTGTGCACGTTCAGGATAACACCTTGAACAGTCAGGCCGGTGGCCGGCCCATGATGAAACTTTTTCTGAAGGCCCGCCTTCTGGCTTGATAGTGAAAAGGTTCGTAGGCTTATGGAACCGGGGATATCATTCTTCTCCTTGAAAGAACGTGGAAGGAATCTCTGGTCTTCGAGCCGCGGGAAGGTAAGACAAGGTCTGATTTAATCGCTTAAATGTTCGACCTTGTTTTTATTCCTGTATTGTTTCCTGAATGTGTAACAGTAAATATGTTAGGGGTTTTTTGGGCAAAAACTGGAGTGTTGAGACTGACTGAGCGAGCCACAGAATGGCTGCTGTTCAGTTTTCTCTCTGTATGTTCTGCCGTTCGACTATTGTCAGTATAGTTTGAGCTGGCGCTCATCACTTCAGTTTATGCGTTTGTGGCGTCCTAACGGCCGCCCAGCGCGATGGCTGTGATCTTTGCTGTATTTCTTATCTGAAATTTCGAGGTAGAGATCAGGCTTATTATAGCGCCTGTTATTTTGAATAGGCCTGTATGTTTTGGCCAGGCTAGAACTAAGTGTATGTATGGTGTATATAAATAATTCCCATATGTATTTAGTTTTTGGCCTTCTCCTGAGGGAGTGGCTGAATTTTTTGCCCAGATTATCCCATTGCTTATGTAGGTGCAACGATGAGTGTAACAGCTAGGTTTTTAGACTGCTTGTTAGAGACCTGATGCTGTTTCTCAGGTGGTAGGCCCTTATCTTTGCGTAGATAAGTTTATGCTATTGTTGCTAGGCCCCACTCTCTAGAACATTCATGCTGAGAGAAAAAATATTTTCTTCCGAGCCACTTGATATTTTCAAGTTTGAGTTGACTATGCCAGCATTTTAGCTCTGTCCTCTAAGGCTTGGAACAGATTTGAGAATCTGTAGCAATGATTTTATTTTTTCTCTCTGTCAAATAGCATGTATTTCAAAGTTTCCTTTGAGTTCTAGACGTTTGCCCTACATTTGGTATGTGAGCTTGATATGCTGCCACAGGTTGGCACCCGCTTATTATGGTAGGCCTTCTTAAAAGCGGCCTCTATGTAAGTGCTGGTGAATCCTTTCCCAGGTTACTGAGTGCATCACCTGTTGGATTGCATACTCAGGGTAGCTAGATCACTTTTTGAGAAAAGTTAGTCAGCTCCCTTTCAGTTATCTGTTTATCAGCTATATTGCATATAACGGTGATTGTAGGCTAGACTGTTCAGCCTCCTTCTAGTTAGCAATAGTTTTATACTGCTGTATAATAGATTTCAGTCTGCTCACATACTGTTTTGGATTTACACTGCTTCAGGCCCTGCAGCATTTGTTTGAGGTAGCAGGCTCAACTAGCCTCCCTTAAGCCATGTTGGTTGTGTATGGTTCCCTTTAGTCACATAACTTAGGGTACTTTGCCTGTTTGGAAAGTGTAGCCTAGCACAGGTAGCAGTTAGCTTCCCATAGTTAATTGGGTTTGAGCTGGTTCCCTGTAGCTTGGTTCCCTGGAAATTCACGAACTGAAGCCACGTGTCATTGAATCGGCAGGCCCCTTCAGGCCTCCTTTTTAGTTTACATGTTGGCACAGATTGTGTTTTTCTGTGCGGCTTAGGATGAGATGACAGTAGTGAAACCTTACTGAGGTTTGGTTTAGCCTATTGTTGCCTCTGAGTCGATGATTCTAGTTGAGCTAAGAGCCACCTAGCGCTTAGGTTGGATCTTTAGGCTCCTGGAAACGGCCACGAGACTTACGCCGTGTGTCCTGGAGGATGCTAAGCCTGCGGGCCGCCTTTTTGGACACTGGTGTTTGTTTTGGGTGTATTTCTCTCTGAGAACTAGTCATATACACTTTCGCTGGCCAGGGGCCCAAGTGGTAGATTCAACCCCCTCTTTGCGGGTTGTTTACCTGGCTTGGGACCTAAACACTACCACGAGCTGATGCCACGTGTTTGTTGAGGTTATAGGCCTTCCTTAATACGTGTTGGCGTACGCTGTACTCCTCTTGTTTAAAGAGTAAAAAGTGTTTTTTACTGAGTACACTGCTTGTCGGATTGTGTTGGGTGGATTATTAAGGAGCACTGTGCAGCTTTCCTTGGCTGCCATGGAAGTTATCTGTCTCTGTACGTTAGACAGGTGTTCAGAAGGCGTTTTACCAAAACAGGTCGTTTCTGGAGTGTACTTCTGTTGTCATGTTGTAAGTCCCTCCCGGGCCTCCATGATTATGTGCTCTTGGCATAGTCTACCTGTTAGGTGAGCTCTGCGCTTCCCCCTTGGGGTTGGGTTTGTAATAGTGCTTAGCTCCCTAAGCTGATTATGATGGTTGGGCCTTCATCAGGCCCCATCTTAAGAATCAGCCCAGGCTGGTTTGTGCTCCCCTTTCAGGGTTTTCAGCGCACAGCCTCCTCAGTGCGTTAATTAAGCACTGGGTAGATCCTAGGTGAGCGGATTATCTCCCCTCGATATGAGGGTTCATAGCATTCAGCTGAGTTCTGCTCTCCAGGATGCCCGTCTCTACGCGTGGGTCTGAGCTGGTTTCTGCCTTTCTGCAGTCACTCTTACCTATTTTCTTCTTCAAGAATGCATTCTAGAGGCTCTGTATTCAGACAGGGTTGGCCTGGACTAAGTCTGTTCCCTAGAAGACCAGGTCGGCCTCCCTGGTGGCAATGAGGGGACCCCGTTCCCCTCAAGAGTGGCTGGCCGAGGTTCCCCACATTCCCTTAAAGGGACCACTTTTTCCTTCGGGAAAGTGGGTCCCGGACGCCTTAGCGATTTCTTTAGGCTCTATTTGTTAAAAGAGAAGGTAGAAGCCTTTTGGAAGTTCAGCTTGGGCTGTTGGCCAAAGGGAATGCTGTCACTGACAGCCTGGTGTGACCCGAGGGGAGTTGCTGAGCAGTTCGAGGACTGCTTTGAGACCTTTGTTTCAGCCATATTTTTTGGCAGGCACTCTCCTCAATCATGGCGGCGTTGGTATATCGTTCCCCAAAGCGTGCAACGCAGAGTTGAGTTCCCTTCGAAAGGGAACGTCTCAGGTTACTCATGTAACCAGAACTGAGAACAGGGAACGAGACTCTGCGTTTCCTTGCCATGTTTCAGGCGGCCTGCTGGGCAGTCCCTTCAAGACGATGGATAATGACTGCTCCCGCGGGCGCGCTTTTATACATCCGGGTCGCGCCCCGATGACGTCATAGGCTGTGCCGGCCAATGAGCATTGGCGTTGTTGGATAGTTGGTTTTTCAGACACCGAGTCACGTGAGACGTTCCCCAAAGCGTGACAACGCAGAGTCTCATTCCCTGTTCTCAGGGAACCATGGTTACATGAGTAACCTGAGACGATATATACACTACCATTCAAAAGTTTGGAAACATACTATTTTTAATGTTTTTGAAAGAAGTCTCTTCTGCTCATCAAGCCTGCATTTATTTGATCAAAAATACAGAAAAAAACAATAATATTATGAAATATTACTACAATTTAAAATAATTGTTTTCTGTGTGAATATAATGTAAAATGTAATTTCTATCCTGTGATCAAAGCTGAATTTTCAGCATCATTACTCCAGTCTTCAGTGTCACATGATCCTTCAGAAATCATTCTAATATGATGATTTATTATCAATGTTGGAAACAGTTGCAACTGCTGCTTAATATTTTTTGGAACCTGTGATACTTTTTCAGGATTCATTGATGAATGAAAGGTTAAAAAGAACAGCAAAAAAATATAATCTTTTCTAACAATATAAATCTTTACTATCACTTTTTATCAATTTAACACATCCGTGCTGAATAAAAGTATTAATTTCTTTCAAAAAAAAAAAGAAAGAAAAAAATACTGACCCCAAACTTTTGATCAGTAGTGTATATTGTTACAAAAGATTTAATTTAAATAAATGCTGCTCTTTTTTAACTTTTTTTTTATCAAAGAATCCTGGAAAAAAAAATCACGTTATAAAAAAGCAGCACAACATTTGTAATAAATCATCATATTAGAATGATTTCTGAAGGATCATGTGACACTGAAGACTGGAGTAATGATGCTGAAAATTCAGCTTTGATCACAGGAATAAATTATATTTTAAAGTATATTATAATAGAAAACCATTATTTTAAATTGTAATAATATTTTACAATATTACTTTTTTTCTGTATTTTTGATCAAATAAATGCAGGCTTGATGAGTAGAAGAGACTTCGTTCACAAATGGAATATATTTTCTTTTTATTTGTATTTTTATATCATATATTTTATATATTTTTTTATATGTATTTTTATACATTTTATATTTTTATATATATATATGTTTTTTTTTTTTTGTATTTTTATATCAATATGGTACAAGATTATCTTATTCAAATAACATGATAAACGAGTTGTCAAAAGTAATCTAAAAGTCATCAAAAAGTAGTCAGATTACATTACCTAAAATGTGTAATGTAACAAATTACGTTACTAACTACAATTTTTGTCATGTAATGTGGAATCAGTAACTGATTACAATTTGTAAATAATCTACCCAGCTCTGCACTCAAAATCATCAAAATGATTCAAGAAAAAAAATGTTGCAATTGCTTCTGGTGCCCTAAAAAATTTGCCAAGGCCATGGACTCCCACTCCATCATTCTCCCGCCGCGCAGTTTTTGTGCTGATTAATGCCAGTGGAAGTTTGGAACTCTTCGGCTGTGGACCCGCTCTGTGACTTTACATGGTCTTCCACTGCTGTTTCTAAACGCTTCCAATAGTACCACCAAAGAGCTTAGAACCCAAGAGGCGACACTTTGATACTTTTTGGGTAACAGCCACTAGATGGCGCTCCGGTAGCGCGGCCGCCATTATGGGCTGAAAATACTAACTGGCCCATAGAATCCTTCACATCTTACGCACCCAAAATCGAATTTCACTGCCAAATCAGAAGCGCAATAGAACATTTTTCTAATGAAATCATCAGTAAATTGTATGATCCTACAGTAAATGTTGTGTTGTCTTATGTTTTATTTTACCAGTTGAGGAATCCAAGTAGTTAGCCTACTTCATTAAGTATTTCCATTTTATGCAACTTTACACATTTATTAATAGTAAATTAATAATTAATACATTTAAGATCATCATGTTTGCAGCGAAGAATATATTTCAGACCTAATGGAGTAATAGTATAATTAGTATCACTAGGTCTAAATTGAAATAGGCTATATTGTACATTTTAATGGATCACGCTACAAACATAATGATCTTATAACACATGATGCATTGCTGTGTCTGTTATCCCATAATTCACACTTATGGACACTTTTGCTTTAACGGACATTAGACAACACTGCTAAATCAAGCTTTTATATTCATATTTTATTGTCCAACATTCCCAATTTTTCTGATGCATGTCCTTAATTTAATTTCATATGTTGGTAATTCAGTGTTTATAAGCCTTTTAAAGAATTTTAACCCACACTGACTGGGTTTCTAGAGAGCAAAGGTTTTGTGAAAAAAGTATGTAAAATAAACTGTTAAAAGGATTTGATGATCACTAGTGATAGTATTTTATTCTGTGTTGTCATCATTCAGGTTGGATTTCAGCTTTAATGTACATTTTGTTTTAACAAAGCAGCTGATATTTCCATAGAAACTAGTGGACTGTCGACTCGCTTTCACCCCAAAATGGCGGAAACGCAGGGCAGCTGCTGGGCGCCGGTGTTGCAATGGAACGTGTCTCTTCTTGTTAGTGTTTATTCTTTGCTACCACTTACAGCTGACCATGGAATATCTAACAGGGATGACTCACAAAGTTAGCATCCTATCACAGTACCAAGCTTGAATTCACTGAACACTTTAGAATGACTCATTTTTCACAACTGTTTGTAAATGCAGACTGCATGGCTTGATACACCTGTGGCAGTGGGTCTGAATTCAAGAATTAAGAAGTGTGTCCCAATACTTTTGTCCATAAGTGTAGTAATCATCACAGTTATCTCTATAGTTATTGCTCTTGGTGCAGGCCTTAAGAGTACAGTAGTTGTGAGGTCCTCTTCCAAGCAACCACACAAATCTCTCTGGTATTGTGATTTCATCACGTCTCTTTTAAGTGTGTTTGAAGGTCAGAGGGGCTTGTGGTCAGTCTGATGGCTTTGAGCGTCTGTTCAAAACAAACACTGGCAGTCAGTGACGCGTCTCGGCCCGTTGTGTGCGTAACACTTCACTGCAGTTCTGTTCAGGAGAAGAGCTGCGGCTCTGTTTGCCCTTCTGAGCTGTGTTTGTTCAATTTAGTGTTGGAGTTCCTTCTTACGAGTTTAGAGTGTGTTCGAGCAGTTTATGTCTTTTTCACCTCACAAATGTAAAAAAAAAAAAAAAAAAGTCATGTAAAAATAAGAGCAAACTTATAACTAGAATGTTCATTTCCTGAAGAAAATGTGAATGGTGCTTGCCGTGTGCAACTACACTTCCTACATCTGCTAACATTTATTACCTGATTACCATGATTAGCATGTTGTTAGCATTGTTAACATGATTAACTTGTTGCTAGCATGCCTTTAGCAAGATTCTAACATGATTAGCATGTTGATAGTGTTGTGTTAACATGATTAACATGTTGTTAGCATAATGTTAACATGATTAACATGATTGTTGCTAGCATGTTTTTAACAAGAAGCTAACACGATTAACATGTTTTTACCAAGATGTGAAAATGATTAGCATGTTGTGGGGATGTTTGTAAAAAAAATGCTAACATAATAGGCATGTTGTTAACATGATGCTAACATGTAGCATGTTGTAAGCATGTTTGTAGCAAGATGCTAACACAATTAGCATGTGTTAACATGATGCTAACATGATTAGCATGTTGTTATCATGATGCCAACAAATTTAACATGTTGTTTGCATGATGCTAACACAATTAGCATGTCGTTAACATGATAACATGATTAGCATGTTTTTAGCATTTTTGTAAAAAAAATGATAACACAATTAGCATGTAGCTAACATTATGCTAACACAATTAGCATGTATCTATTCACTACTAGCATGTGTAGCGCGTTGTAAGTCCGGTTTGCAAGCGTGAGTCAAAGGAGCCAACCCCATCTCAATACGATGTTCTGATGCAGAGATATAGGTCTTGCTAAACAGTTGCTAGGGTACTCTATTTGGTTGCTAGGGAGTGGCTTGGCAGCTACCAATGATGATACTCCAAATGCTGTATGAATGATGTAAACCAATGCTTCTGATTACATTTAGATTTGAGGATATCCCTCTTTGGATTTGCGTTGCTAGGGTGCTCTAAATGGTTGCTAGGGTGTGGCTAGGAAGTAGTTAAGGTGATTTGTGATTGGCTGTTTGCTGCCCCGAGTCAAACGAACCCACCCTCATGTTTCTATGACACTTCTATCTAAAGGTATCCCTTTGATCTTTTTGAATGGAAGCCTATGGAACTTGTTGCTAGGGTGCTCTAAATGGTTGCTAGGGCGTGGCTTGATAGCTTCACAATGACCCTGAGAGACTGATTGGACGCCTCATTCATGGGTCTATGATGAACAGTGCGGGACGAGTAACGCCAAAGGTTTGTCCAGAAGTAGAAGAATAAGTATGCAAGAGAACAATAGTGATGCAAGCACCACTAATAACACACTGCTTTTGTCATAATTATTTCATATTAAATTACATATGATTATCAAACATTATTATTGCATAATTTATTTACTATAACAGACAGTGTATATAATACACACTGTACTGTATTTATGAATATTTCATTCTGAAGCCATAATAAATTATCTGATTCAGATGCATAATTAGAGGAAACACCTGCACACTGGGAGGAACCTCATGACAAACACACGTCAGTAAATGATCTACTCGTCTGGGTGGATGTCGCACGTCACCCAGAGTTGTAGTCGGTGCACAGTTCTTGGGTCACACCTGGCTTGTGCCACAAACATTATGTTTATAGTGCCTCAGCATCTGTGACCGGTGAGGAACAACCCGTATCCTCTCCTGGATGTCAGCTGTGGAAATCCCAGCGCACAGAACTCACTCTCACAGTGTTTCTGCCCATTCTCCTGTATAAACACACTCTGTGCTAATGGAAAAACAAGTGCATTGGGTGTGTGTGGTCATGTGTGCGGTGAGACGGGAGGTTACCTGGAACAGAGACAGACGCTGGGTGTGAGAACCGGCCCGGGTGGACACTGCAGCTGTGTGTGTGTGTACTGAAGGGTCAAGGTTT